>CM031591.1:12730720-13195835 GCA_018467065.1 Ephestia elutella | reverse complement strand
GTTAGTTTCGAAAGTTTTTGAATGACAAGCTGTCAACTTGACAAAAATTACAAAAAGCATACCTAATAGTAATTATTCGTCTTATCGAGTTGAAATGGCTATAATTATATAGTTTTGGACTTTGTATTGTATACCTAGTAATATTTTTTTTTGTTCTAACCATTTCATTGTGGTTACTTGATCACAAACATAACATGTTTTATTATATTTATATTTGTTTCTTATATTTTATTTTATTTTTGACTGTATACAATCTAGTGTATTTATAGAGTTAATAACTAGCCCCTCTGGCATGTTAGGTGACCAAGACTGTTTCATGAGTTTCTTTCGGCATTTCTTCTCAGCAATAGTCGTTCCGAACTGCTAGTAGTTTGTAGCTTTGAGACATAATATATTATGATTAAATAATTAGTTTGTAACGTGAAAAAGAGCCTTTGAAGGCCAAGTTTCAATAAAAAAAATTGACTTTGACTTTGAATAATATTTCGTTATTACAGAAAAAGCTGGAAAACGCCCGCAAAGCGGCGGAAATAGAAGAGAGGCGACGGTTAGAGGAATTGAAGCAAAAACAGAAGTTGGAAGAAGAACAGAGACGCGAGGCCGCGCGCAGGAAACAGATTGAAGAGGCCGAGGCGTGAGAATTACTTTATACTTCACACTAGCCGCGCCCCGGGGCTTCGCTCCCGCGGGAATTTCGGGATAAAAAGTACCCTATGTGCTATTCCCGGTATTTTCCTACCCGTATACCAAATTTTAACGAAATCCGTCCAGTAGATTTTGCGTGATTAACATCCTCACAAACTCACGTCCAAACTTTCACATCAATACATATAATAAAACTAACTGATCTGAGGAGATATTAAAGAAAAAACTAAGGGGTTTTCATGAGGCCAATAGAAGCAAAAACCATTTTTTTAGAATTCTTGTCTGTCTGTAGGTCGCGCATCACGTAAAAGCTATTTGATCAAATTTGATGCGGTTTTCACTGATGTATTGTTGAAGGTCTAACTTAAAATCTGGTGTAGATTTAATTTTGATACGCTGCTTGGAACCTGAGATATGCACGGACGAAGTCGCGAGCACGGGCTTGTCCTAACTAATATTAAAACTAGCTTTTACTACGAACATTTCCCTCGGGGACAGTGTTTTTTTCCGGGATGAAACCTATGGGGTACCCTATGTCCTTCTCAGTACTTCTAACTATGTGTATGCGAAATTCCAGGAAGATTGGTTCAGTAGATAAAGCGTGAGAAGGTAACAACCATACAAATAAACAAACAAACTCACTTTCGCATTTATAATATTAGTTAGAATTAGGACGGTGTCCTGCCCTGAATAGCAAATTTGTCTTACCGACAGCAGCGCCACCTGCCAGGTCCAATCGTATTTTCAAACCACCCAGGAACTCAAAAAAAGATATACTTACCCAAAGTTTTATCCAAATTGGTCCAGCCGTTTAGATAAAAACACGTAAGTACAGAAGAATAATATAATCATTTATTTTTTGACAGGACTAAGAAAGAAGCAGCGGTTATGGCGAAAGAAATAGAAAAGAGACAGAAGGAGTACTTAGAGAAACACAGAATTAAACAGAAAATGGAAGATAGAAGTGAGTGCAGTTGGTTCTTAGATTATAACAAGCTAATTATTTAAAATAATAAACACGACTGACAACTCACATAGCCTATGTCACTCGGAGGAATGCAAGGAATCTAACAATACCTCTCACATCAAAATCTGTTAAGCCGTTCAGGACTTATGGTGGAATAAAGAAACTTACATAAACTCCGTTTTTACCAACTTGTCCTATTATGTAAACAATCTTACCATGTCTTTTTGTGATTTTACTACAATATAAATTAAAACAGACTTTTTAGGAAATTACTTTCGTGGTTAATAAATATTTTACTTTAGAATGTTTAGGTTTGAACTATAATCGGGCCGAAACCTAAACTCCCGTATGACAGGTGTCATCAGGGTCAAGCTCATGAAGTTCCGAATTTTTTGATTTTTAAATCTTTGCGCGGAAATGTAGTACTGGAACTTCCGGCTTGCCCGTTTAGAGAGTTCCATTGCATCCGGCTACAATAAATCGATAGTGAAAATATAAAAAATCGCGATACATCGTTTAATTTTTCCATTTATTTAATAAGGTTTGTTTGTTGATTTTTAAATGCTGAATATAACAATTATTGCACCTTAAAATTAAAAAAAAAATAACATTAAGGCAATACAAAAAGAAATAGAAAGAGGGACAAGAATTCACGTAATCGTATCGAATCGTAAAATCAGAGTAGATAATATTATTCACTATGAATTTATTATCCATGTTAGTGATTATGACAGCTACTTTGATGGTTCAGACTTCTGATTATAAAAAAAAATAATTATTTTATTTGGATTTGTTTTTTTAACGTAAAATAAATAATCGTATCGACTCGTGTTTAGGTACATCACTATTATTGTCAATGACATACGTTATACGGGAGTTTAGGTTTCGGCCCGATTATAATATGTGATTATTTTTTAACAAAAAGTACTATGACGATTGTTTACATAATAGGACAAGTAAGAAAAAAAGGAGTTTACCTACATGTACCCTGAAAACATAACACTCCTTTTTTGGGTCAGTTGTGTAAAAAAAGAAGATACATACCATTTACGTATCATAAACAAATAGATGGCCAGTGCCGCTCAGTGTCCGAGGCAAAAAACTGATCGGTCGAATTCATTGTCAGTCTAATTTCGCCTCTATGTGTTTGCTGAATAAGAGCTAAATTTATGTGAACTTTCTTATGTGTCATCTGTATTCTCATACAGCCACTTTCGGACGTTTTTGTATCTACTTAGGGGCGTGTATCTTGTTCTTTTGGCCTACATTTTTCACCCCATTGCACCCCTTATGTAGGGTATGATTTTTGAAAAAAAAATTTGCTGTTTGACATCAGAAATTAATACCAAATTTTATCAAATTCGGTCGATCGGTTTAGCCGTGAAAGCGTAACAGACTTCCGTTTTCTTTGTCTGTAGGTACATATAAGTAATATTAGTTTTTTGATGTTTTTCTATTAGGGCTAATTTTTCAATCATCGAATAAATGTTATCAACTAGATAAATTATAGAATGACTATAATCGGGCCGAAACCTAAACTCCCGTATGACAGGTGTCATCAGGGTCAAGCCCATGAAGTTCCGATTTTTTTTATTTTTAAATCTATGCAAGGAAATGTAGTACTTGAACTTCCGGCTTGCCCGTTAAGGGAATTTCACTGCAAATCGCGATACATCGTTTAATTTATCGATTTATTTGCTGAATATAAAAATTATTGCGCTTTAAGATTAAAAAAAAAAATAACATTATAGCAATACAAAATAAAAGAAAGAGGGACAAGAATTCACGCAATCGTATCGAATCGTGTCATCAGAGTAGATAATACTTTTCACAATGAATTTATTATCCATGTTAGTGACTATGACAGCTACTTTGATGGTTCAGACTTCTGATTAATAAAAATAATTATTTTATTTGTATTTGTTATTTTTACGTAAAATCAAATAATCGTAGCGATTCGTGTTTAGTAACATCACTATTATTGTCAAACTGACATATGTCATACGGGAGTTTAGGTTTCGGCCCGATTATAAAGTAAGTTGACTGTGTACTGCATCAGTTGCACTGTAGGCATGACATGACCCTACAATTTAGTCGCTTTACACATTATCCGTCAGATAACATTTGATGATTGAAAAATTGCCCTTAGAAAAATGTTAAAAATAAAAAATTGGAATAAATTAAATAATAGAAATTAGAATAGGAGTCTATGGCGCTGTCTCGTATCCACTTCGGAGTTAATAAGAAAAATGTTAACTAATCTTTTTTTCACAGTGCACAACACCCCCCTAAAAATGGGCCTCGGCCTTCCCCCCCCAATGGAACCTGTGTACATGCAGGATGGGTTCCAGTACCTCAACTCTGACGAGGAAGAAGATCCTGTGGACAGGCCTGTGCCGGCTTGGAGTACCTCCAAGGTGAGATTTTATCTAAGAAATAAACATATTCTATTCTATGGTCCATTTGTTCATAATTGTCCTATTATGTAAACAATCTTCACAGTACTTTTTGTTGAATTTTGTTGAAAATAAGTCAAATATTAGTTCAAACCTAAACATTCTAAAGTAAAACATTTATTAACCACGAAAGTAATTTCCTAAAAAGTCTATTTTAATTTATATTGTTGTGAAATCATAAAAAGACATGGTAAGATTGTTTACATAATAGGTCAATTATGAATAAATGGACTTTAGATGGGCTATTTGTAGGGGACAAGCCACTGAAATAAATCGATATAGAACGACGACGCCAATTTTTATATTATAATATCCACTAGGTTTTGCCCGCGGCTTCGCCCGCGTGAATTTCCCATGGGAACAGTGCTTTTCCCGGGATGAAAGGTAACCTATGTCTTTTTCAATACTTTTAGCTATGTGTATGCGAAATTTCAGGAAGAATGGTTCAGTAGATAAAGTGTGAAGAGGTTACAAATAAACAAATCCTACTTTATACTAATATTATAAATGCGAAAGTTTGGATGAGAGTTTGTGAAGATGTTTGTTACTCAATCACGCAAAATCTATTGGACGGATTTGGATGAAATTCGGTATGCGGGTAAAAAAATACCGGGAATAGCACATATAGTAGATTTTACAACAAGTGCAAAAAACGTTTTGTGGACGAGTTATAAACTCTGCTTTTCACTTCGATTGCGAGGAAATAAATCTAATTGTAGAAATTAATAAACGCACGAAAAAACAAGAGCTGTTTCCCGCCGCATTATTTTTTTTTAATCTTACGACATTGATAGGCTTGGGTTGCAGACCTATACAGCCTACTATTAAATTAATTTTGTAATAATATTCTTAAATTAATTAAATAACATACCGTACTTTAATTTCATATTTAGTATCTTTTATGTCTTAAAAACACACAAGGCAAATAAATTAAAAATAAATGTTATAAAATAACAAATTCTATTTATGAATTTATCGTGTTTGGCTGTATGGCTCATTTTCTTTGCCTTAATATAGATACCTTGTGCACAAAATTCAATTTTTGTGCAGCGTATATCCTGCAATAAACACTTTCAGAGCATGAAAAGTGAAAAAACCATTTCCCTTCTCCCCCAGGGCCGCAGACATAAGCTACTGATCCAATCGCAAGTGTCGCAGCGCCACGTGGACAAGTTATTCTCAGTGCGCGTGCACAGCCCGGATCTGCGTGAGATCTTCCCCAACATCGAACGTAGTCGGCTGAAAAGGACATCGTCTGCGGTGTGGAGAACTCCACCGCGACACATGTCCACTGTTAAGGAGTGATGGTGAGGTTAAAAAAATCATACATACATCACGAGGTTAAAAAAAAATATTTTAAAAAATCTGACCAATGAAAGTCATAAGGGTACTTACTTCTTCCGAGGACTGTTTTATCGCAATTAGGCCTTTTTGCGCACAGAAATAATATCAAGGTAAACTGGCGATGCGAGTGCGTTGCTAAGGGATCGCCCGTGTCGATTTTTGCATTTTTGATGAAAAATATTTTAAAAAATCAGGTCTACAGTATGGGTCATCAGGGCCCACTTATTTCCGAGGACTGTTTACCGCAGTTAGGCTTCCATTGTGAGTCCTTTTTTCGCACAGAAATAATATCAAGGTAAAATGGCGACGCGAGTGCGTTGCTAAGGGATCGCCCGTGTAAATTTTTACATGAAAAAAAAAAAATTTTTTTTAATCAGGCCTTCAATGTGGGTTGTAAGGGCCATTTATTTCTTATTTCTTCCGAGGACTGTTTACCGAAATTGGCCTTTTTGCGCACAGCAATAATATCAAGGTAAAACGACGTTGCTAAGGGATCACCCGTGTCAATTTTTGCATAAGCTACGCTACGAGATCTTCCCCAATATTGAACGTAGTCGGCTAAAGAGGACATCGTCTGCGGTGTGGAGAACTCCACCGCAACACATGCCTACTGTTAAGGAGTGATGGTGAGGTAAAAAAAAATCATACATCCATCACGTCTTTATCCCTTACGGGGTAGACAGAGCCAAGAGCTTAGCTTAATAGTGGGCTCTCTGATGGAATGGAGATTCAGGTATAGTGACAGGTTGCTAGCCCGTCGCCTATGAGTGGAGGAATCAGGAAAAAAAATATCAGGCCTCCAATATGGGTCGTAAGGGTCCACTTCTTATTTCTTCTGAGGACTGGTTACTGCAATTAAGCCTCCAATGTGAGTCCTTTTTGCGCACAGAAATAATATTAAGGTAAAATGGCGATGCGAGTGCGTTGTTAAGGGATCGCCCGTGTCAATTTTTGCATGAAAAAAGATTTTAAAAAATTAGGCCTACAATGTGGGCTTACAACCCAATGTGGGTTAGTATGCCTTTTTTTTACCATACTTACTTCTTATATCTTTCGAGGACTGTTTACCGCAATAGGGTATTTGACAAGGTGTAATTTTTCAACATATTTTTGAATAAATGGAAAAGATCATGTACAAGTTTTATAACAAACTGTTTTTATTTTTTTTATTTTCAATTTAATTACCCAGTTATCTCAAATTGAAAATTCATAGTAACGGAATATGCCGACCAGTTACCGAACACTTCCGATTAGCCCGGTGACGTCACACGTGTGTTCCCTACTCGGTGCGCCTCTCCCCGCCGGCGCTGGGCCCGCGCGGGTGTGGAGCTCGGGTTTGTGAGTGAACTGACAAGAAGTGATCGGATTTTTGTTCGGGGCATCGGATTGTTTGGTACTTTTGATTTGATATAACTTGATAATTAGGCCCAAATTTAAAAAAATAAAAACAGTTTGTTATTATACTTTTACATGATCTTTTCAAAAATAAAATAAAAAAAACATTGTCAAATACCCTATTAGGTCTCCATTGTTTTGATGGCCGACTATTTCCATTCGTACCTGCAGTTCCTCGCATAAGTGCATCTCTATCGGTACCTTCGTTTTGACATTTGTATCGAACTTGTATGAGAATCTCATCTCTTATAACTAGAGATCGGATATACCAGTGCATATTTACCTAACTTCGAAGAGTACGTAACATGATTGGATAATACCACCTCTAATAAATTTTCAAATAAATTTTGTCAATTAAATCAAGGAACATGTGTAGGTATGTTCCTTGATTTATTAGAATTTTTTTGTCGAGAGCTTTTTTCTTGGGAGCAAAAAGTTTGCTGTAGCGTTATTTATGAACTGATTTCAATTATTTATGAATGAAATATTGTGCTTCGGTTTCTCCACAGGTTGATGTAAAATAATTTAAAATGGGGAAATTTGTTGTACTGATACATTGAAGAAACGGGATTCTGTCCGCGAGGTCTACTGTTCACAGAACCACAAGTAAATTTATTTTATTTTTATTGTTCCAGACATCACATGACATCAGTTGGTTCAATATCCCGGGTCGCTGGCGGCACACTGTAAATATATTATCATTAAAACGAGTACCTATGTATTAGTTCCGTTGAGATGCTACGATCGCGTAACAATTATGATTTTTATTGCAATACCTACACGGTTTATCCCGTAGAGGATTCGGGATAAAAGTATTTAAACACCCAAAAAATAGGTCAAAATGCAAATCGGATTTCAAATGTTTCTAATAGTATCAGGGGCGAACACTTTTAGTGTTCAGAAATAGATTATTAATCAAAATAGTGTAAATATACCGCTTTTCATGACCTTACATTGCTTCGATCAATAATACACCTAAACTACATTTTTTTTTAATTTTCCTGTTATGTAAACAATCTTCACAGTACTTTTTGTTGAATTTTGTTGAAAATAACTCAAATATTAGTTCAAACCTAAACATTCTAAAGTAAAACATTTATTAACCACGAAAGTAATTTCCTAAAAAGTCTATTTTAATTTATATTGTTGTAAAATCATAAAAAGACATGGTAAGATTGTTTACATAATAGGACAATTATGAATAAATGGAATTCAGATTAAAGGTGACAGCTCTGAAAACAGCCCGAGAAATAGCACTTATTAGTGCTCTTATTTCTGACAGTACGGTCCATTGCATTACGATATTTATTGCTTAGACTTAAGGTATATTTTTGATCGAAATATTCAAGGACTGTTTTTCGCTTTGATTTTGTATGAGACTATTAATGTAGGTGTATTGTTAATCGACGTTACATTGGCGTAGATAAATCTTCACACAAGTATTCACAAACAATACTTGCGTAAGTCGACATGCGAAGTGAGGCATTTTTCAGTGCGTTATCGATGGCAAGCCTTTCTTTTGCACGAGCAGTGACGTTTGTCCCTCAAGTATCGTTTATGAACAGGTTTTTGAGACCCTATGAGCTGATAGGCATTATGAACCTTACAAGTAACGTTTGTGGATACGGGTGTAAGTGCCTTATAAATAGTAAAGGCAACCAACACTGACGCTCAAAATGTTATGCAACGTTGCGCGAAGTTGCCAACGTTCCCTTTTTAGGGTGGATATTATAAAGGCGAAAGTGAGTTTGTTTGTTACCTCATCACGCTTTATCTACTGAACCAATCTTCCTGAAATTTCGCATACACATAGTTAGAAGTACTGAGAAGGATATAGGGTACCTTTTATCCCGGAAAAAAGTAATGTTCCCGTGGGAAATTCATGAAGGGCGAAGCCGCGCGCAAAAGCTAGTTAAAAATAAAATGGAACATTTGGTCTAGTTAGAAAATTAGAAAAATAAATAGACCGGGGCCGATTCTCAAGTAATAGAACTTTTTCAGTGTGGTAATTTCTATTCGAAGATGTCGTTTCTACTATAAAGTTCGAACGTTTTCTATATTTCGTATTCTGGGGCACGATAGAACAATTACCACTCGAACTGTCAAATGGAACGTACCATAGACAATTTATTACGTTTCATTACGTCGTTTTTAAAAACGCTTGGAAAACGATTGTAAATCCCGAAATTTAAGAGACTTGTAAGAAAAAATTTTAAACTTAAAAAATATTATTTAATTAATAGCGGTTTCAAAACGTTTATAAAAGTAAAATTTGGAATATTTCCTAAGTTGTTTTGAAAAATACGGAACGTATTAAAAAGTTGTCTTGTGTCAATGTCAGTGATCGAAGTTTGGTCGTATTTACTATTTACCCTATTATTTGATGTTTTGTTACTTTGAAGGGAATGGATAAGAAAAATATGTCAGTGTCGAGAAAATCTCCACTTAGTCCATTTGGTGGAAACCCCTTTTGGTAAAGTTAAAAAGTGGGAAGTTTACTTCTTCGGTTATAAAAAACGAAGCAAAGAAGAGGTGGATAAACGATCTTCGTCAACCAAATTCCCGAAGCAGGCGACTTTGAACTCTTCTTCGTTCATTTTCATCAAATGATTTCAAAACTTCAACAAAAATATCGTCAAAATCAAACTAAACTTATCCCACATAACCTTAAACGAACTCATTTTATCAGCTGAAGTTCGAATACGAGTTATTTCGATTGGTCAGTACCACTCGTTGCGTTCGAGTGGTGTTCGATCGAAATATTTCGATTGTGAAGTTCTGAGAATACGCAAAAAGTGTTGCCTTCGAAAAAAATTCGAATTTCGAAATTTTTTACGAACGTGAACTTTTTACGATTGCGTCAGAATTGGCTCCCAGTGGCAGTTTTGTAATTTTATGTATAGATTATACATTAAAATAAAATGCTGCGATGTTGTGCAACGTTGCAAAACATGTTGAGCGTCAATTGTTGTCAAGTTGAGATGCGCCTTAGACCATTTAACCAACGGGAGAGGACTTACCCCCTCTGCTAAATTTCATATGATATGCTCATACTGTTTATGATTGTTTGCAATTTTTAAGCGCAGTGTATGGGCTCCTGCTTGGTTACGGTACACTTAAAGATGCTAATTGTGAGTTAAAATTGTTGTCTAAAAAGATTGCAAATAATATCAAATAGGAATAAATGTAATGTAAAAATCGTTGTCGGCGTTATCTTTGTGTGCGCGTATAAATTACGTTGTCTAACAACACGTATTGCGTTAGCGAGAGCGTTTCCCCCCACAGAAAGTGGCAGAGGTTTTTGCATAGAAATTTGTCGTAACTTCTCCTGTTGGTTAAATGCTCTAAGATTAGAATATGTATCAGCCACCAATAGGATCGCATTAGTAAAATTTGAATTTTGAATAATTGTGTCAATCCACGGGAAAAGGTACCTTATGGTGATTGGCGCTTAAGTCGTTCCGAAAAACAAATCATACGAGTTTACTTAGCTTATAAGTCGTAAGTGCCTACGACCATAAGGTACCTTTTCCCGTGGATTGACACATTTGAATTCTATTTGTTGTTGAGCCCATAAACTTAGCAACCTCATTACTAGAAAGATTTTTTTTGTGCCTTTGAAATAGTAATCTTGTTTTAACTGAACGAATCATGAATTGAATAGAATTAATATATGAAGTTTACATTATGCATGATTCCCACAGAGCTGAAAAAAGCGTACCGCGTCAACTAGAGGCAGCAGTAATAATAATAGCTTTCAAGCGGACGTCAGTTTGGGAACACAAAACCTCGGCTCCCTTACCACAGAATTAATATAAGTACTACGTACAGAAAGGAAACTCCCTGCCCCTCCCGCAATATGGCACCCCCCGCACTTCTCCCCCGTTCTTGTGTGTATTGGGACGCTATGACTATGAAAACGCACACATTGACGTGTTACTGACGTGTTCACGGATATACAGTTTCATTTGTAGTAGTAGGTATATTTGACGCCCCGTTTCTATGAAGCGCCCGCCCTGTGCCCTTGCTTTGTATAAAAAGTGACGAGTATGTCACCTCTATATGACGCGGGCGGTTTTTTTCTGCTCTGTGTTCCCAATTGCTTATTTATCTATTTATCGACGAGTAAAATAGATTTTTAACGTTATAGATAGTTTTTGCTCATGTCTCTGTTTAATATTGTGTAATATTGTTTTGACTTTCTTGATTGTGTTCGTTTATGAAACTTGGACATTAAAAATCTAATTAATTTTTAAATAGGAATTAAATGATTTTCGAGAATTCCGCCTTAGATTTGTTCTGTCTAAAAACTGTCTTGACTTACATACACATGTCTACTGCCCGTAGGGGTAGGCAGACACTTGGGGATGCCTAAAAATTAAATGGAATGTGTCAGTAGAATAATAATTATTTTAACTGCACTGAAGGAGTTGCCCTCTAAAGAACAATGAAGGTTATCGCATTAACACTCACTAATGAGCGATTTTTCTGACAGCTAATTAAGAAAAAAAAATAGTATTAAAAAGTCTCAACAGATAGCGTTTTATGAAAGCCGAGTCGTAATAATGTCTGAACCTATATGGTGCGCTTTTTCCTGTCAACCAAAGGCATAAAAAAATCACCTAACAGTTTGACAGTTGCACAAATCACAATTGATACTTTTTAGATGTTTTTTTTACTAAGTTTTATTTTTAAAAAAGCCAATCCCGTGAATTTTTGCTTTTTGTATGGAACTTTTTTCTCGCCTTTACTTAAGCGCCATCTATGAAGTCATATATGGAACTATTTTTTTTTATTTGGGTCTCGGAAAATCCCTCATTAGCGTTACTGGCGAATATGGTCATGTCAATACTGTCATTTGAATTTGACACATTGACATTGACAGCGTTGTACCATCTGACAGATACTACCTTACTCGTAGGCGCTCACCATTATACCGCTTTTGTTCATTTGTAAAATCTATAGTATGCTATTTCTACTTCGTTACCCTCTTTTTATTTAAACTGGTCAACTGTCCTCTTTTTTGTGTGTCTTTCTTAACTTTGACGTTGACAAAATCATCGTTTGGCTGAACGATGAAGCCATAAACTAAAAAAAAAGTAAAGTACCATCTGGTAGAATATTTGAACGCGATAGCCCTCTTTGAACATCTTTAAATTCATGTCAAGTCGTTTTTAGGCAGACAAGTATTTTTTGATGTCCATTTTGAGAATTTTCTGTAGATAAAAATGTAGATCTTAGACCTGCGACTCGTAATCATGTAATTAATAAATAAATTAATTATACTAGCGTTTGTTGTGACTCGATCACGTGTTTTAGATTATTTTTTAACATTAAGACTGTTATTCAATTTCGATAGTAAGTTAGAATAAAAATTTACATGGAGTAAACTGTGTCTTTTTATTTACTTCTCAATTATTATTCATTCAGCGCAACATAAAAATAGTGGAAAAAAGTAAAATCGAGCAAAATAAATTAGGTATCCTACTAATATTATAAATGCGAATGTTTGGATGTGAGGATGTTTGTTACTCAATCACGTAAAATCCACTGGACTGATTTTGATGAAATTTGGTAGGTACAAGTGAAAGTTGGGTAGAAAAATACCGGGAATAGCACATAGGGTAGACGGGTAGAAAAATGGTATATTCCACTCTGTTCACCTGGGTGAAAAGAGTAGACTTTTTAGGATCTTCATTTCACCTAGGTGATATCACCCAGGTGAATTGATTCGACAAATTTGGTGTCATTTGTTCACTTTCGCATTTATTCACCCAGGTGATATAGGGCCACTTTTTTTAGTAGATTTAGTATTCTTTTTTCACCTGCATACAAAATCTCAAAAACAACTTTCAAATTAAACTCAAGTTAATATTTAGGTAATAAACTGTACAAAAGTGATCATTAGGATTACTCAGTGTGTAAAAAATTATTAAATAATAATCATTACATTATTTAAAAATAAAATTTTCGATAAAAAAGGCTACTGAAACAGCAACATCGAAAACAATATTTAAAAGTACCCATCTAACTTCAAATTATTTTATTAGGTACTTACCGTTTAGAACAAGAAAATACTATATATTGCACTAAAGAAAATTATTAAATTATTTTATTTTCTTAATCGTAACAATCAGTTTTGAATTCCATAGGTTTAATTTACATAAAATTAAAAAATATAGTTTTTATGGTGACGTCATATAGCCTATGTCACTCGGAGGAATGCAAGGTATCTAAAAATACCTCTCACATCAAAATCGGTTAAGCCGTTCAGGACTTATGGTGGAATAAAGAGACTTACTTACATACATACATGAACCCTGAAAACATAACACTCCTTTTTTGGTCAGTCGTGTAAAAAGTCTACTCTTTTCACCCAGGTGAACAGAGTGGAATATACCAGAAAAATACCGGGAATAGCACATAGGGTACTTTTAAACCCGAAATTCCAACTATATAGTTAGGGTCGGCGCACACTTAGCTGCAAAATGCTCGGATTTATCATTAGGGTCGGCGCACACTTAGCTGCATAATGCTCGCGCAGTTTAATATTTGAAACTGAACCAGGAACCTATTTGAACTGTTATGATAAAGTTTAGAATACGATGCATGCTATAATGGCTTGGTCATCTTTGTTCAGTTTTAAATATTTAACATAAACTGCTCTAGCATTTTACAGCTAGGTATGCGCTGCGTGTAAGTCGGAACTCTCACTAGACATAAAAAATGAAAATAAAAAGTATATAAAATTGTCTAAACAAAACTTTATTACTAAACCACCACAATCCTAACACGACATCAGGTATACTATGTAAAATGGATCGAATGAGTGTCCGTCCATCAGTAAAGGTATTGAAGCCAGTGACAGTTGATTTATGCGTGTTTACTGATGCACAGCACACTCTTTCGGGAATGTCGGCAAAGTATGTACATTTCGTTCTAGGAAAACAACGGCAGTTAAATAAATATTGTATACAGATTATAGATACAGATTTAAATAATTTTCGATAAATTGAGACGAGAACTGGCAGTTTTTTTAATCAATTTGCTTTCTTTTTTTATAATATTGATTTAAAATAAGAAGTGACAGAAAAAACATTTGACACGATTTAATAATTAATCCAGCCAGTTCTAAAATTCGAACTGGCCGAAAATACTTCAAAAATTCAAACCAGCCAGTTCCTGTCAAAACAACTTTTTAATTTTAATCCAAAGCGGCAGCACCAGAGATAATTTCAATCAGCTCTCTAGTGATGACAGATTGGCGAGTCCTGTTGAAAGTGAGAGTGAGTTTGTCTATCATCTCTCCCGCGTTCTTGGAAGCGTTGTCCATGGCCGTCATCCGGGCGGACTGTTCGGAACAAGCTCCTTCTTTCAAGGCGTAGAAGACAAGAGACGCGAGAGAGAATTCCATGTAGGACTGGATGGTGTCCGCGTCGAGAGAGTCGTACACTGCCAGTTTTGGGGCGGTCTGGGGAAAAAAAAAATATATTGTCATATATCTGGTTACTACTCGAACTACGATAGCCTATGGCATTTATTTTTGGATTTTTGATCATCTCAGATGCATGGAATTTTTTCACCATATCTAATTTCTATATGAGAGATACACGAGAAGAATTTTTGAAATCAGACAGGCGGACAGAAAATTGTGGAATAAAATGGAGTAAAAATAATTATTACTACAAAGGTGGGCTCTTGGGACCATGGTCCCGGTTCTAAATGCGTGAGCGTTACCCTAGCAGGAAAGTGTGTCCTGGAGTTAAGTGAATGGAACCAAAACGTTGTGCGTAGTCTAGTGTACATGTGCCGCGAATAAAACTTTTGTGCGTCTTTTAGTTTAGGAAAAAAACGAAAATCTAGGATTCTGCTAGGGTAACGTCGTTCTAGCAGGAAAGTTCTAAACGAATGATCGGAGAGAGAAATATTCTGGGGGGGCAGAGAGCTTAGAGCTGTGCATTGATCTGGGTCGAAAAGATCATTTGTGCGTCTTCAGGTTTTCGGGATATTGCATTTCCTGCTAGAGTAACGTTTTGCAAAATCGTGGATCTCCTAGATCCATCGTATGTGCGTCTGTAAGATAAATATACATGAGTAGCACAAATGAATACATTTGTGCCCATCTGTGCCATAATTAGATTTAAGAAAATATTTATAATTTTTAAGTAATCGCGTTGTCTTTGAAATCACGAAAAAAAATCATAGCGCCTAAATGAAAAGACGTGTAAGCTCGCTGGAAACTGTATTCGATTCTTCTATACACCTATAATAACCACAAAAAGTTTCTGAAGTGCACATGTATTCATTATTGAATAATATTACTAATTACTAAAAGTCAAAATTAGGTGACTTAACTTTGACGTCAACATACAAGAAACCGGCTCAATCCAATAAGTGTGCGTGTGAACCAAAGATTAGTGTGTTCAGTCATATGTTATCGTGGAATTTTTCAGCTCAAAATGTTAAGGATATAAGTAATTAAACACAAATCCAAAAACATGTGAACAACGGCAGATTATCCGGCCAAATTAGAATGACTACAAAAAAGCGACGGTTTCATACATATCGATAACCTTCTCTATTGAACGTATTATACCTAAGCTGTTCGTACAGTCGCATTCAAACGTGTATTAGCAAATGCCAACCTGTAACTTTATTTGTGGGGAATAGTGGGAGTAATTTAAAAATATGTATTGTTGTTAAATAGGGATTTGTATAAAAGTTAAGGTCGTGTTCCTTATTTGTCGAAATAAGTAGGTAGATTAGATACCTACTATAAAAATACAAAATGTGTTTTTTAAATGTGAAAATTTATTTAGGTACCACTATTATGAACTAGCTACATGGCTATGGCTACTGTTTCTTCTTCCATGTCGAGTCGTACAATTCTGCACACCGACCGATGTTACCTTCCTCCGCGCGGCACCCGATGACGTTGGATTAGTTTTCTGTCTACGGATAACAAAAACAATAGGGAGGGAGTCGCTTTGTCTAGCTAGCGTGAAGAAAGTGAGATAACTAGTAAGCAAAATGGTATAAGTGGGACAGAGATAGATATATAATCGTCTTTCTATTTTCAATAATGCGATGTATTTTGCTTTTTACTAGAAGTGAGTCATCTTTTCTCTTGGTAAACAGTTTAGTGCGTTGCGTGCATCACGCGTGCATGTTGTATGTATACGCTATGGAGATCCTGTTGCGCAGTTGCGTTTGTTTACTAATTAGATGTTGGTTAAAAGTTTATGAAGTTGGAATGGAATAATCTGCAATGGTAAGTTATTTAAGTTACCAATGGTTAGAAAGGAAGGCATTTGGTTTTCTTTAGCAGTAAGTAAATATTATTTTATTGTTCGAGACCCACAGCTAAAAGTGCAGTCCAAAGTCATTGAGTCTCAAGACTGGAAATCCTTTCCGCAAAATATGCTTGGTAGATATATAAAGTACCCAGCCAGATCATGAGACATATTTTATGCTTTGACTACTGGACCACCGAGGCATCTACGGTGTCAAATCCGTTTGTTACCTCTTCATGCTTATCTACTGAAATAGTCTTCCTGAAATTTCGCATACACATAGTTAGAAGTACTGGAGAAGGACATAAGGTACCTTTCATCCCGGGAAAAAGCACTGTTCCCAGTGTCCACAGTAGTAGTTTGATCTGTGATTTGATGCCATAATATTTACTATTATAATTACCTATGTATAAGAGAATAAAAATAATAATTTCCAAATCAAAAACCTCTTTTTTTATTTTATATGGCCACTATGTGCATGTCCTGTGCATTTTATATCCATACTAGCTTTTGCCCGCGGCTTGGCCCGTGTAAATTTCCCACGGGAACAGTGCTTTTTCCCAGGTATCTTATGTTCTCAGTACTTATAACAATGTGTATGCGAAATATCAGGAAGAATGGTTCAGTAGCTAAAGCATGAAGAGGTAACAAACAAACAAGTAAATAAACAAAAAAACTCACTTTCGCATTAATAATATTAGTTAGGATTTTTTAATTATTTCCTCAAACTTTGTCGGGAATTCCCAGTTGGGAATTGCCGACAGACGTTTGATAGCGACTGTACGGCCAACAGCTTAGGTATAATACGTTCAATAGAGAAGGTCATCGATATGTATGAAACCGTCGCTTTTTTGTAGTCATTCTAATTTGGCCGGATTTATATCCTTAACATTTTGAACTGAAAATTTCCACGATAATATATGACTAAACACACTAATCTTTGGTTCACACGCACACTTATTGGGTTGAGCCGGTTTCTTGTATGTTGACGTCAAAGTTAAGTCACCTAATTTTGTCTTTTAGTAATATTATTCTTTTCGTGGTTCTTATAGGTGTATAAAAGAATCGAATACAGTTTTCAGCAAGCTTACACGTCTTTTCATTTAGGCGCTATGATTTTTTTTCGTGATTTCAAAGACAACGCGATTACTCAAAAATTATAAATATTTTCTTAAATCTAATTATGGCACAGATGGGCACAAATGAATAGCTACTCATGTATATTTATCTTACAGGCGCACATACGATGGATCTAGGAGATCCACGATTTTGCAAAACGTTACTCCAGCAGGAAATGCAATATCCCGAAAACCTGAAGACGCACAAATGATCTTTTCGGCCCAGGTCAATGCACAGCTCTAAGCTCTCTGCCCCCCCAGAATATTTCTCTCTCCGATCATTCGTTTAGAACTTTCCTGCTAGAACGACGTTACCCTAGCAGAATCCTAGATTTCCGTTTTTTTCCTTAACTACAAGACGCACAAAAGTTTTATTCGCGGCACATGTACACTAGACTATGCACAACGTTTTGGTTCCATTCACTTAACTCCAGGACACACTTTCCTGCCAGGGTAACGCTCACCCTAAATGCCTCCCTTTGGGACTGGGATTTTTCAACTCGTGGTCCCTGCGTAACTATTTTTTTATTTTATTTGTAAAAACTACAGGCACAGTTTAGTACATATGGTCGAATAAATACAAGGTCGTACATAGGCCAAACAGTTTTTACCACTAACACTTGTATGTTGAGAAAATATAAATCTGTAACGAATAAATATTACTAGTCTTACTTATAAAAATCTACTAATGATCTTCTTAGCATCGTCTTAACTAATGACTACTTAACTCCTTAATAAGTAATTAAATATTCTTTACTTATAAACGTTACTTAAGCTTGTCTTACCTAATGAACTCTTAATGACACAAAAAGTATTTTACTCTCGCAACACTGGCGAAATGTTGGCAGCTTAAAAAAAGCAGATGCTATGTTAACGTTATGAAATGGCAACATTGGTATAATTCAATTGAACATTAAATATCCATTATCACACGAAACACAAAAGAAACAACTACAAATGCAAACAGAAATGACCATGACGCTTCGGATAGAATCAGCTGGTGCCCATATAATCGCCATCTTGTTACTTTACGTGTTTAAACAAGGGTGCGAGGTTGCTTAATTTGACAGTGCAATTAAGTCATTGCTAAGCAACTCATTAATACTAAGCGATGTTTATAAGTAAGAATTTTTGTTAAGCAGCTCCTAAGTATTTTACTTAAAATTTAACTAACGTTTATAAGTAAGGCCGTAAATATTTAAACAAAAGACATTGAAAAACAAAAAGCTTATAAAGGTGAAGGTGATGCGAGTATGGACAATAGATAATTTAGTTGAAAAGTTTAAAGGTGTATATAAATCTGTAACATGGAAGTAATAAGTACTTTGTACAAAGTACTTACTACTTCCATGATCTGTAACGAATAAATATTACATATTTAAACAAAAGACACTGAAAAATAAAAAGCTTATTAAGGTGAAGGTGGTGCGAGTATGGACAATAGATAATTTAGTTGAAAAGTTTAAAGGTGTGTATCCAAGAATGTAAAATCTTCAATGTATTTAAACTAAGACGCCACTTAATAATTTTGGAAATTTACCCAATCGTTCATGAAATATATCGACGTGTATTTTGGACCTGGATTTCATTATTCGTAGTCCCAACATAACTCTTTGGGACCGGAAATTTCTTTATTCGTGGTCCCAACGTGACTTCGGGACGGGTTATCTTCACTAGTGGTCCCAACGTGACATTGGGACCCAGATTTCTTTTTTCGTGGTCCCAACGTGACTCTTTGGGACCGAAATTTCTTTACTCGTGGTCCCAATGTGACTCCCTTTGGGACCAGGATTTCTTTACTCGAGGTCCCAACTTACTCTTTGAAACCGGGATTTCTTTATTCGTGGTTCCAACCCAACGTGACTCTTTGGGATCGGGATTATCGGTCTTTGGGGTCGGGATTCGTGGTCCCAACTTAGGACCGCGGTCCCAAACTCACCTCGACAGACTTCTGGCTGAAGAGAGGCAGGTCGTTCTGCTCATAGGAAACCACGGATTTGAACTGGTTATACACGATCTTGCCGGAACCGAAGTCGTAGCCCGACGTCAGCACCGCGTTGGAAATGACAGACGCGTCTAAAAATGTTGCGGGGCGACGACCGATCTGTAAAAGATAAAATATTTTATAACATATTTGCTCGTAAAGTGTCATTTATTTCACCAATTTCAATATTGTATTGTATCTCATTACGCACTTGTGCGTTATTGTAAAGTAAGTATAAAGTAACAGAACACAAAAATATTAATTTACTTTATTAGTTAATACTGGCTGTTTTTTGTGCATTTGCCTTAAAAAAAAGCGCTGATGCGCGCGCATCGCTAATTTGTGAACAAGTAAAATTATACCGCGCGCTTTTTCTTTGGTATTGTCGTTTTCCGAGTTTTATTTAAATATTTCCTCGCAAATGCCTCTGCCTTTCTTGTAGCCCTCGCCTACGGCTCGGGCTAGCAATATCGCCTCGGCTGTAATTTTCAACTTACCGCACTTATATCACAATGTACTAATAAAACTAGCCGCGCCCCGGGGCTTCGCTCCCGTGGGAATTTTGGGATAAAAAGTACCCTATGAGCTATTCCCGGTATTTTTCTACTCGTGTACCAAATTTCATCGAAATCCGTCCAGTAGATTTTTGTGTGAATGAGTAACAAACACCCATAACCGGAGAGCATGTATGAAGCGAGTGATGAGTGTAGAGGAAGCGAGAGAGATCTGTAAGGAACGTAGCAAATGGAAATCGCTAGTCTCTGCCTCCCCCCACGGGAAAAAGGCGTGATAATATGTATGTATGTATGAGTAACAAACAAACTATTGCCTTTACAATATTAGCAGTATAGTAAGATTACTGACTGACAGACAACGCACAGCCAAAACAACTGGACGTAGCATGTAGATTCTTTAGGGAAAATGGTGTGATTGTGCCAGTGATGCTCAGATGTCTTTACATCTGCCGATCGTTCTGTGAGGGCTTAAATTGTCACGAATTGAATGCCACAAGATTTCCTGGTGACAACAAAAGCAAAACTTTTATTATTACTATATATTTAAAACTTGTAGGTTCGTTCACAGAATTAATATAAATACTACATAAACTCCATTTTTTCATAATTTTTCCTATTAGGTTATAGTACATTATGATTTAAGTGCGGTAAGTTGAAAATTACAGCCAAGGCCATATTGCTACAAGAAAGCAGAGGCTGTAATTTTCAAAGCGCACGTACGTCACGACGTTTTATAACATACTAGCTGTCGCCCGCGGCTTCGCCCGCGTGAGTTTCGCTTAGATGAAAAATCTCTCTTGGAGCTTTTCATCAGATGTTCCAGATCTTCAATTTTTATACGTCAGCAGAAAATGCTCATCAGGTTGAACGATTTTTGCTAAGGCGCCATTTCCATATATGTTATAGTGTAGCTGGTCTCTTGGAGCTTTTCATCAGATGTTCCAGATCTTAAATTTTTATACGTCAGCAGAAAATGCTCATCAGGTTGAACGATTTTTGTTAAGGCACCATTTCCATATTACTTATAGTTTAGCTGTTCCATTATGGTTCTTCATCAGGTGTTCCAGTTTTCAAAATGAATTATAGCCTATATGTTGCCCAGGCTTAATAGCTATACAACAAAAAAAGTTTCATTCAAATCCGTCCAGTAGTTTTTGCGTGAAACGCGTACATACATACAGACAGACAGACAGACAGACAGACAGACAGACAGACAGACAGACAGACAGACAGACAAGAAATTCCAAAAAATTTTTTTTGCTTTCTATTATTCTTTTTAGGTCTCCCTCTATCTATTTCAGTCAAAAATATTAAATGTACAGACAAAATATTTTTACTGTTTTATTATATGTATAGATTTGCGAGGAAATATTTAAATAAAATTCGGAAAACGACAATACCAAAGAAAAAGCGCGCGGAATAATTTTACTTGTTCACAAATTAGCGATGCGCGCACATCAGCGCTTTTTTTTTAGACAAAGGCACAAAAAACCGCCAGTATTAACTAATAAAGTAAATTAATATTTTTGTGTTCTGTTACAGATAAATGGTTGTAATTTATTGTCAAAATAATTTAAAGAATTAAATTTTTATTTATTTTATCTCCTAAAGTTAATTTTATTTATAAAATGTTGACCACTTGATTTAAAAAAGTATCGTTCGTTTTTAGACGGAGCGTGCGTTTTACTTTACAATAACGAGATACAATACAATATTGAAATTGGTGAAATAAGTGACACTTTACGAGCAAATATGTTATAAACAATCTTACCATGTCTTTTTATGATTTTACAACAATATAAATTAAAATAGACTTTTTAGGAAATTACTTTCGTGGTTAATAAATGTTTTACTTTAGAATGTTTAGGTTTGAAGTAATATTTGATTTATTGTCAACAAAATTCAACAAAAAGTACTGTGAAGATTGTTTACATAATAAGACAATTAAGAAAAAAATGAGTTTACAGAAAGTAAGCTCCCTGCCCCTCCCGCAATATGGCGTACCCCGCACTTCTCCCCCGTTGGTTTGCGGATTGGGACGCTATGACTATAAAACCGTACACATTGACGTGTTTACGGATGTAGTTTCATTTGTAGTAGTAGTAGGTATATGACGCCCCTTTTCTATGAAGCGCCCTCCCTGTGGTTCGTCACAACCATATCGCCTTACCCAAAGGCAGATCTAGAATTTTTTCTGGGGGGGCAGCGGCGGACTATGCATGCTGGGGTGGGGGGGGGGGGGTGTAACTAGTCAGATACTATTAGAGAAAAAATTCTAATTCGATATGCACTGTTTTGGAATCTACCTCCTCTTTTGTGTACCTCCACAGTAGGTACACAAAAAAACAGTCTGGGGGGGCACGTGCCCCTCCTAAATCCGCTACTGGCCTTACCTCGTTGGCGACAGTAATGATATGCTTCGCGTACAGCCGCTGCAGGATACTGCGAGACTTGTCTCCCACGCAGATCACCTGAATTTATTGAAAAACATACTTTTATACTAAAATACACACAAGGCTTCGATCGCATAGTATATTCTAAACCTATGACACAACTTCGATCACATATAAAACATGTATGTACCTATGTAGTACATCGCTAAGTACACCAAATACCTACAGAATAGTGCGTCCATCGCCTATTTTATAAGTAACTAGCTTTTGCCCGCGGCTTCGCTCGCGTTAATCCTTTCTTAGCGGATGCCTACGTCATAACATCTACCTGCATGCCAAATTTCAGCCCGATCCGTCCATTGGTTTGGGCTGTGCGTTGATAGATCACTATGTCAGTCAGTCAGTCAGTCACCTGTGAGTTATATATACATATAGATTTTACGAATACATAAAATGTAATCGTAAATATAGTATAATATTGAAAACTACAACATGTAGTCCAAGGGGCCTAGTTACCAGTAGCGCAGGTCTCTTTGGAGACCTATTTCAGGAACTATAATCGGGCCGAAACCTAAACTCCCGTATGACTAGAGATGGGCGCTTGGATAAATTTCGGGAAGGTAAAAATGGGAAAGAATGGGTAAAAATTAATTTATACCCATTTATACCCGATATTTTTTATTTATACCGGGTAGAAATTATAACGAACGTAAATTATCCTTATTTACTTTAAATTGATAAAATAATAATTAAAGTATAAATATTAGGTATGTTTTGATTATAAGGAAGATAAATAACTAGTTGTTTTCGGTTCCAATATTAATAAAACAAAAACAACAGATTTAAAATCATATGTATTCAAATAATATTCTGAAAATAATGATGCATATTCTGTTGTCGCCTTTATATTTTACCGCGCGAGAACACCGTGAAACACATGGCAACACCGAAAAATAGGAAGTGAGGCGGCGACGCAGGGCAACATCACTCGGCAGTTCGGCACTTTTGCTCCAGATTTCGAACTGTGTGGACATTCCGTAAGACGTGTCGTTCCATTTTAGAAAATTTAATTTGTTACTTGCTGTTCGAATAAAGTAAACATAGTTCTATTTGCTTAATAAGTGGTAAAAGTGTAAATGATAATGTAATTAAAAGTAAATAACTAGATTGCCTACAATAATTAAATAAATAAATTAAGATTTATACTAATTGTGTTAGGTGTCATTGGAAAATAAATGTGTGATAATTTACTAATATTTGTTTCTTTGATAATTCAGTATATGGATGTTTCAAGTAGAATTAACAAAAAAATCAAAACATCTTCAATTGTATTATTGACTAACTTTTGCCTGCGGCTTTGCCCGCGTGAATTTCCCACGGGAACAGTGCTTTTTCCCGGGATGAAAAGTATCCTATGTCCTTCTCAGTACTTCTAACTATGTGTATGTGAAACAGGAAGATTAGTTGAGTAGATAAAGCGAGACGAGGTAACAAACAAACTCACTTTCGCATTTATAATATTAGTTAGGATTTGGAGGTAACTTCGCAATATTTTTGTATCGAGAAAATTTTATGCAATCGTGTTTTTGAGAGAGTTAGTAATTAAGTTTGCTGCATTTTAATTTCAAATTCAGTTTTTCATTATTACTAATATTACAGACATTCGTGTAAAGTATTCTGGCCTAGTACAGCGGGCCTTACAATTCGATGATCGCCTAGCCGTTCAATAGAATTCCGGCATTTGGCAAACTTGTTCGTCGCCCCGGCATAACATTTATTGTCTAAAACCAGTTGGCTGCGAATGCGCCAGAATAACAATATATCTTGTCAGGTCTTTTTGTAACCAAAACGTAAATTATAAGTATTTTTTTACACAGTACTTAATTTAAAAACTGAATATTTGCTTAAACACTTTATTTCATAATAAATCTTAACGATATATTATCGAATATCATAATTACAAACATTTTAATTGATTTTAATTTTTACCCGGTATAAATTAAAAATTCCTGGAAAAAAATGGATATAAATGGATAAATTTCCGAGTCTCGGAAATTTATTGGGTAAATGCCCATCTCTACGTTTGACAGGTGTCATCAGGGTCAAGACCATGAAGTTCCGAATTTAAAGAATTTTAAATGCGCGGAAATGTAGTACTTAAACTTCCGGCTTGCCCGTTTAGAGAGTTCCATTGCATCCGGCTACAATAAATCGATAGTGAAAATATAAAAAAATGCGATACATCGTTTAATTTTTCTATTTATTTAATAAGGTTTGTTATTGATTTTTAAATGCTGAAATGCTATCAATTATTGCACATTAAAATTTTAAAAAATTAACATTATTTATTTATTTATTTATTTAAAACTTTATTAAACCAAAAATGGTATAAAAGGCGGACTTAATGCTAACAGCATTCTCTACCAGTCAACCTTCGGGATAAACAGAAATAAATATGTCTCACAAAGTGACTAAAATTTGTATAAATAGGTATCACAAATATACTGACATAAAATATGAAAGCAAATAAGGCAATACAAAAAAAAAATAGAAAGAGGGACAAGAATCCACGCAATCGTAAAATCAGAGTAGATAATATTATTCACTATGAATTTATTATCCATGTTAGTGACTATGACAGCTACTTTGATGGTTCAGACTTCTGATTAATAAAAAAAAAAATATTTTACTTGGATTTGTTATTTTTACGTAAAATCAAATAATCGTAGCGACTCGTGTTTAGGGTACATCACTATTATTGTCAAACTGACATACGTCATACGGGAGTTTAGGTTTCAGCCCGATTATAGTATCTTCACAAAGTCTACGAATGTATCCTAGTTCACTAGTTGTATTGTATTGATACATTAGTTCTAAGCACATTTTTCGTAAAGAGGAAATAAAAGTTTTATTTATTTATTACTAGTTTTCGCCCGTGAATTTCCCACGGGAACAGTACTTTTCTTCGGGTAAGAAGAAAGGACAAGGACCTTGTCCTTCCTTCTCAGTACTTCCAACTATGTGTATGTGAAATTTCAGGAAGATTGGTTCAGTAGATAAAGCGTGAAGAGGTAACAAACAAACTCACTTTCGCATTTATAATATTATAATCGGGCCGAAACCTAAACTCCCGTATGACAGGTGTCATCAGGGTCAAGCCCATGAAGTTCCGACTTTTTTAAATTTTAAATCCATGCGCGGAAATGCAGTACTTGAATTTCCGGCTTGCCCGTTTAGGGAGTTCCATTGCATCCGTCTACAATAAATCGATAGTGAAAATGTAAAAAATCACGATACATCGTTTAATTTATCGATTTATTTAACAAGGTTTGTAAATGCTAGATATAAAAATTATTGAGTTTTAAGATTTAAAATATTTAACATTAAAGTAATACAAAAAAAAAAGAAAAAGGGACAAGAATTCACGCAATCGTATATAATATGACATAAGCAAGTAGATAATATTATTCACAATGAATTTATTATCCATGTTATTGACGATGACAGCGATTCAGACTCAGGTTCAGACTTCTGATTAATAAAAATAATTATTTTATTTCGATTTGCTTTTTAAATAACATCAAATAATCGCAGCGATTCGTGTTTAGGTACATCACTATTATTGTCAAAGTGACATACGTCATACGGGAGTTTAGGTTTCGGCCCGATTATAGTTAGGATCATCAAATCAATCAAAAAAAATCATTCTTTAATAGACTTACAAACTTGAGTGTGCTCCAAATTCAAATTTTTTTACAGATTGTTGACAAATTCTGAAACAAAACACACCAAAAATGTCAAACTTGACAAAAATGAATCTCACAGTCTTCTGTGAGATTCATTTTGGTCAAGTTTGACACTTTTGGTGTGGTTTGGTTCCCTAGAAATACCTGTCCTTCACCAACATAGGCAAAAACCATATCTGACATCCTCAGCTGTCTGTGTCTCTAAGGAAAATTAAAAAAAAAATCAAACTCTATGGTAGTGATTGACTGACCTTGATGTTCTCAGCGCCGGGCTGCTGCAGCCGGTTGCGGATCACCTTGGCCACGCCCGTGTGCACGGCGCCGCACAGACCTGCGCGATACAGACTACTAGCTTTTGCCCGCGGCTTCACCCGCGTGAGCTTCCCACGGGAACGGTGCTTTTTCCCGGGATAAACCCACCCTATGTCCTTAGTAATTCTAACTATGTGCTATTTTTTAGTTCTTTATTGTTTTATCTCCTACATCTTTCCATGTAAATCCTTATAATCCTGTTATTATTGTATTGTATGTTCTGTTCTATAAAGGTGGGTGGGGCGTGAAGAGCTAACAAACACACTTTCGCATTTATAATATTAGTTAGGATAGGATTAGGATTTATTTACTATCCACGCCCCGGGGCTTCGCTCCCGTGGTAATTTCGGGATAAAAAGTACCCTATGAGCTTTCATGGTATTTTTCTACCTGTGTACCAAATTTCATAGAAATCCGTCCAGGAATTTTGCGTGATCGAGTAACAAACAACCTCACAAACTCACATCCAAACTTTCGCATTTATATCATAGGATAAAGGCCCATTTAGACGGTGCAAGTTTCTTGTACAATTGCAAAAATTGCAGTGCAACAATTGACTATCAACAATTGTAAGCAACTATTGTTTAGAGAATGCGCGTAAATTATTGCTTCAATTTAATTATATGCAGCAGGCAAGAAACTCGCGCCGTCTAAATGAGCCTTAACTATTCTACTTTTTAACCCATTAACCGCCAGGTGTTCCTTCAAAAAAGAGACCCCAGTACTCATCAAGTAAATTATGTCCTTTATAACAATGTATTTTCTCAAAATGTCCTTTTCTCAAAACGGAGTTTTTCCGAATTGTTTGCCTTTTCAATAAACATAGACAATATACCACATGTAAAGTTACAAAAGTAACACTCGCCTCTGTCGGAGGTCATGGCGATGTACAACTGCTTGACATCATCTTCTGGTGCTGCCACCTAAAATATCGTCAAATTAATAAACAAGCTCATCAAATTAATAAACAAGCTCATCAAATTAATAAACAAGCTCATCAAATTAATAAACAATTTATCAAATTAATAAACAAGCTCATCAAATTAATAAACAAGCTCATCAAATTAATAAACAATTTATCAAATTAATAAACAAGCTCATCAAATTAATAAACAAGCTCATCAAATAATAAACAAGCTCATCAAATTAATAAACAATTTATCAAATTAATAAACAAGCTAATATTGCCCGCGGTAAAAAGTATGTCTTATATATTTTTACTACACACCCCCCCCCCCCCCCATCTCAGCCCATTGAGGGTTGCTTTTTGAAAAACAAATAGCCTGTGTTTGACCTCAGGTATTTTATTCAATTATTATTTTTACTCATTACACAGTACACAACACAGTATGTTAATTATTTCTATTCTTAATGAATGAATAAAAAATTTTATTCAATTGACAAAAATTTTAAAGTGATCTATGGGACAGACCTCAATGAAATTCCGTACATGTGTATATGAAAACCGGGGATAGGTATAAGAAAATTCCATGGAAGCGGTGCCACAGGGCACGGTTTTAAGTAGCCCTTAAAAAGCAATAGATATGTTAAAAAAATCATTGGTACTGAATCTTATAATCAATACGTAAGGTGCATTATTTGATGGCAATATAGCTACCACTGCATAATAAAGGCTTAAACGTTTTCTTACCTCAGCGCGCTCATAAAACTGCGTGGCACCCACTCCGTAAGGGCGAGCTGCTTTCAGTTCACGCTCAGCTCGAGCATACCTGGTAAACAAATAAACATATTATAACTTAGGTATGGAGCGTGAGCCCCAAATAATAATCTTCAGGGTCGTTGGAATATTATTTTATTGGTAAACATAAGACCTAAAACAAATATAATAACGGTTAGATAACATAACAAGACACACTTCACTATAAATTTAGAAACACTTCCGAAAGAACCAATAAAACTTACCCTGGACGGGTCTATGTTGTTTTATATAATATTAAATATATTTTAGATACATTATTTATTTACAATGTTAGACGATAAGTGATTTACATAAACTGAGTCAAGAATGATATCAAAATGTAGAATCGAATGTGTATGAATACAGTTTAAAATTTATGACAGGTGAAATAAGTATGTATGTGCCAGCGCACGCATAAATGGATCAAAGAGGATGAACGCGTCGCCGCGTTACAGGTATATATTACATTAGAGACCCACCTTGGCTTCGCCTGGGTAAAGGCAGGCAAGAGACAAAAGTGCAATTACAATCTACAAGGCAATATGTTTAAGGCTATGCAATAAGGTCTTTTATTGAGTAAATATTTCTCTTAATCTATCGCTAGTTGCCTGGAAGAGATCTCTTCATGGGATAAGTCCGCAATTGTATATTTACCTTCCTATTTATGTTACTATGAATTATGTGTCCTTAGTACAAAAAGATTTAAAAAATTAAGGAGGAGGAGAGGCCTTTGTCCAGCAGTGGACGTCTTTAGGCTGAGAGAGAGAGTACAAAAAGATACTACAAACAAACAAGGTCTTTGAAGTATGACTGCACTTTTGTATCTTGATTGTTGTAGCCTATGTCGCTCAGGTATAATATAGCTTTCTATTGGTGAAAGAATTTTTGAAATCGTGTTCAGTAGTTCCAAAGGTTACCACTTACAAACCAAGTCACAAACTCTTCTCTTTATAATACTAGTAGTTCGCCGCGAACTTAGACCTCGCGGTTATTACTCGCGTTTTTATTGATATACTCTGATTTCGACTTATCTAACATAATTCAGTTCCCTAAATAAAATCTAGATGGCGTTATCCAAAGTTAGAACACGCTATGGTTTCGTTTGCTACATAATCGCGGACATTTTTATTAATATTTCAAAAACTACTGAACCGATTTTGATGCCCAACGAACTTGAAAATTCTATTGATATTTCCTACATGCCTACCAAATTTCATCAAAATTGGACCATCGGTTCGGCAGTTATCGCGGTACAAACATACATACATACAAACAATGTGTTTCGCCCCCAACTCGATTTGGGGTCAATTAGTGAGACAAGGCTGTGACTTCATAAGTGCATAAAAATCCCATTATTCCTGTTCCGTGTAGGATTTTTGGGAAATCCACTCTTAGTGCTCCCCTACACTCCCTAAGAAACCTACATGCCAAATTTCAGCTTCCTACGCCCAGTAAATTTGGCAGTGTGTTGTCTATCAGTTACTCAGTCAGTAATGAAAGAATTTTATATTATTGATTGATTAGTAATGATGTTAAATAACATGCTTTTCATTTTTAAATCAAGATTCAAAAACTTGTCAGGAGTAGAACTAATTTGCAGGCGCTGCAATATTTTATGATTTTCTATCAATTTACACAACCAAGGGGTGAACCCTCCACAGTGTTGGCATCAATATATTTTGTATACAATTTTGGCAGTAGTAAATAAATATTTGATAGATTTAATCGAAATTATTATACATAATTAAACTGAAATTGATGTAAGAATGTACTTAACACTTGTTTACAAAAAAAAAAACTAAAAAAAGGTGTGTTGATGAAACTTGGTATAATATTTTTTTGTTAACCTATCTCGTCCCACTGCTGGGCAAAGGTCTCCCAATTTCTATTTATATTTTTTCTTTCCAGTGTTTCATATTAGGGTACCATTGTGAAGAATAAAATGTAAGGAATCAGTATTGGCTGGTTATAATGTTCCATTTGAATTGAATTTAAAAAGTGATAGCAAGGAGGATTTATGACATGGTAAATTATTTATTTAGAATGATGTAGGTACTTACTTGGCAGCCGACACCATCTTCATGGATTGGGTGATCTTTTGGATATTCTTGACAGACTTCAGACGGATTGAAATGGACTTCAAAGTGGCCATATTCCTGTTCTGCTGCAGGTTGACCACAGCGGTCACCTGGCAAGTCACCGGGGCTGCACGACCCAACATCTTTGGTTCTGGAAATACAACTTTTTTATCAAATAATACCTCGCAAAGGTTATGTTTCTTCAATGTTATGTAAGAAGGTTGGATACGGCACTGCCCATAAACATATGATTATTGTAATGTAACCTTACAAAATCTTCATGTAACAATTGAACACTGGATAATTATAGTAAATTGTAATAAATAATGTACAAATACTAACTTTCTTGGGCTTTTTTCGGTCAAGATCACCAGCCGACAGAAAATGTCGCTGGCCAAAAACGTCTGATTTGGGATGCCAGCACAAAAAAAAATATTGCCGGAAAAAAATTACGATTTGGAATGGAAACCGCTTAATATTTTTTATATTTTTTTAACTTTTGAAATAATACCGAATAATCCATATTATTAAGAAGGATTAAAAAATTAAATTAACATTAAATGAGTTGGCTATGTTAGAGGAAGTTTGAAGGTTGCGCCCTCAGAAAAATAATATCTAATCTGAGATTGCGCCTATCAATGAAAAGGTAAGTAACAGATTGACCTGGTTTGGTCATGTTATGAGATGAGGAGAGAAGACGAACATCTAGTTAAGAAGACATTAAATAAGTAGGTGGAGGGCTACAGGGGAAGAGAAAGACCCATGGACGTAATATTAATAGCTATTACGTCCATGGAGAGACCAAAGAAGAGATTGTAGGATTGTGTGAGGGAACTATATGAAGGGGTTGGGACTGGATGTTGGTATGACGGAAAACAGAGACATGTGGAAGGATATTGCGCCGACCCCAGATGGGATAAGGTAAGGAATATGATGAGAAATAAGACTTTATACCATTGGTTTCATCCATTATGAAATTCTATTAAATTGCAGCAATGTTTGACAATGTTGAAACAACATGAAACCTCGTAGTTTGATGAAACTTTCATGTTGTTTTGTATTTATTTAATCTTAGTGTTTTAACATCTAATGGTTCCAATTTCAAATCTTCCTTGGCCTATTTTGTTTTGTTTGCATGACATTGACGTTCTAAAAGTGACATTGGTCGTGACGTCATTTTTATTTTGACATTAATTAAAGTTTATAGATAGACCGTCTGTCATTTGTAGGAAAACAGAAAACAAGAAAAAGCTACTTGTTTGTGATCTTCCTTTGTTTTTATTATACCTATTTTAAACGTTTTCAAGATGCCTACACCTGAAAAGAACGTGTTGACCAACCCAGAACAAATCCAAGAACAGCCCGTAAGAGAAATCACACAAACTGACCACTTGAACAAGAAACTATTAACTTCGCTGTTCAACCGGATGAACGAAGTGGATAGCGACGGAGGAAACTCCTTGCTGGCTAAAATGTTGGAGCCTGATAATGATGAATTTTCAAACGATTTTGAAGACGCAGAAGATAAAAAAGAGTAATGGAAAGTCAAGTGCTTCGTTTACATTTGATTTACATGTAAATAAGTATTTTTAGGGGACTGAGATGTGTATGAAGTTGAGTATTTCTTACAAATTAGAACATGGATACAGACTCATGTCGTGGAGTTGCAGACTCATGTTTTTGTGATGAAGTTATGGTGATTCTGAGGTCAAAAAATATATATGCTTCCCAAAACAACCAGACGGAATTAATTTAACAAATGAGATCATGGATGAGTCATATTACATTGTGCATTTGGAAGTGTTATATTAACCGGCGTATTATTATTTTTAATTACAATAGGTATATAATTTTAAATATAGTTTTCTTGTTTCTCACAGCCAACTTTTGCTTTTTCCTCCTTTGAATCTAGGACCATCATTCAATACCCACTCTTAGTGAGGTGCTGCTGAAAAATTCGTTCTCGAATTTTTTTTGAAAATTTCCAAAATCTCTATGAAATCTGTTTTTTTAGGAAAATTTTCCGTTCTCGAGAATATTTCTGATAAATTTTCAAGTTTTCGTTTTTCTTGATCGAGAACGGCACATCATTATTCATCTCTAGAGGTGTACCGAAAAGTGATTTTGCCGAATAACCAAATATTATTCGGTTTAACCTTTACCGAACCGTATATTCAGCCGAATTATTCGGTTTACCATTACTTTGTTTTGCCGCGTAAACAGGTTCTATCCTGTACGCTATAGTGACGCTGCTAATTTCAATTTTAGAAATAAATATTAGGGACACTTTTATCACTTTAAAGTTAAATATTTCGCAAACGGATTCCTAGAACAAAAATTGGTCTTTACATACTCATCATATTTTTAAAAGACCTATCAAACGATACCACATGACCACATGACGGTATAATCAAGAGAGAAAAAATATTCCCCACCTTAGGTGTAGGGGAAGCACCCTAAAAAAATTGTTTTTAATGATTTTATTCACTCTTTTATTCTACAGTTCGCTCCGCGTAATTAATATGTATCTATACCAAATTTTTATTTTCTAGTAGCAATAGTCTCTGAGCAAAGCCTAGGACGACGGTCCGACACGGACGGAAAGATATGACGAAACTATGAGGGGTTCCTTGTTTACTTCGAAACCCTAAAAATCTTGCATATAAAGCTGTCTTTTAATTCTACTCCATGTCATGTAACCAACAGAATTATCGTTTTTTAATTTAAAAAAAAGGAAGAAAGGCCTTTGTCCAGCAGTGGGAGACAAAACCTAGTTAGTTAAAAAAAAAAAATAAAAAAAATTAACCGAATATATTCAGCAACAAAGACGAATAATTCGGCCGAATACGAATAGTGACAAAGATGCCGAATACCAAACGAATATTCGGCGCATCTCTAATATTATTACCCACTCTAGACCTCATTTTTGCTTCCCATCGGCATATCGGCACAGAATTAATATTAGTACTTACTACGTACAGAAAGGAAACTCCCTGCCCCTCCCGCATTATGGCACCCCCCCGCTCCTTCCGCACTTCTCCCCCGTGCTTGTGTAACTGTGGGACGTTCGACTATGAAAACGCACACATTGACGTGTTCACGGATATACAGTTTCATTTGTAGTAGTAGTAGGCATATTTGACGCGCCGTTTCTATGAAGCGCCCGCCCTGTGCCATCGGGCAAGATAGGGGTTAAAAACACTCAACCCTGAGTGTGGTGGAAATAATCCTAGAAATAAAACAAAAAAAAACAGTAACTTGAATAATATTTTTATTTATGTACTACACGAGTTATAATGAGGAATGTTCTTATTTACATAGCTTTTGCATAACTCCAATATAATTATTTTCATTTATTGAACATTTATACAGTTGCACATCGGACTAATGTACATTTCTACACTAAATTGCGACGCAACTAATAATACTGAACTTTTGTTGCGTTTGACAGGCTGCTTGTCTGTCTGTTTGTCAGTTGTTCATAAAAATAAATGAAGCACAAGAAGCTTAAAACCTAGATACAAGGGCATTTGAAATTGTCTGTTTTTTTTTAAACACATCATTCCATATGTAAAGCCAAGCATAAAATATTTGGGAACTTCAAATATTTTGCTGTGTGAAAGAAAAATTAATTAATATTTGACCCGGTTTTAATCTTCTTGGTGAAGCCAAAAGCTTATTCCGCCAAATTATTTCAGTTTCAATCTATAAATGAACTCTTAATAATAAATAACATTATATAATATAAATAGGACACTTTCCTACAACCTGCATCATTAAAAACACACGAAAAAAAAATGATTTGAAATGTCAAAAAAATGTAAATCATTAAAAAGTTTTATATAGAAAAATATGATTTTCTGCGTTTTGTTTTTACAAGGGGTTTTCAAACGTACACTTTGTGTATTAAACTATTAACTTTGTTTTCGAGATATGTGAACGAAATAAATTGTACAATTAGCGACTACTGACGGCCAAACGTCTTCGAGACGCATGGGGCTGGCTGGTAACAATACCTGAAAATAATAAAAAAAGATATAAACTTCGAATTCCAAAAAACGCTTTAATCATTTTCCATATTTACTTTACAACAATTTTTAACCTGCCGGTATTATTTATTCATTTAAATCTTTTTCCATAATTTACAACAATTTTTTTCTTAATGGCCAGTATTATTCATTTAAATCTTTTTCCATAATTTGCTTTACAACATTCTTTTCTTAACGGCTAGTATTATTCATTTAAATCTTTTTCCATAATTTACAACAATGTTTTTCTTAATGGCCAGTATTATTCATTTAAATATTTTTCCATAATTTGCTTGACAACATTCTTTTCTTAACGGTCAGTATAATTAATAAATCTTTTTCCATAATTTTCTTAACAACATTCTTTTCTTAACGGCCAGTTTTATCAAGAAACGCATACCTAATAAACGACAGTATGGCTGCGCAGTTAGTTGCTCGACTTCTCGACCATATCGATGTTGATCTTGTAGAACACATACGGGTAGTACTCCGAGGATCCGAACCCGAGACCGGCCAACTCAGCGTTCTGGGGAGATACACATTGATAGGTTAATTTCAGTAAATTCGAGACATACAGGTTAGCGTTACAGCCGCTCCCCACTCCACTCGCCGCGTTTGCCCCTCAACGCTGGCTGCGCTGAAATCGTCGATACAAGAGACTATTTTTTTCAATGTGTTTCATACAATTTTGTGTACGATAACGTTGAGCGCTGGTTGTTTCGCCTGGCCAGACTCTAGCTTAATAGCCGGTACCACCACTACGGATAGGAAGCTTACGGGGAGACTGTATCTGTGAAGTTATCGTGCAGGGCAGGCCGTATCTGTGAAGTTATAGTGCAGGGCAGCTTGTATCTGTGAAGTTATAATGTAAGGCAGTCCGTATCTGTGAAGTTATAGTGTAAGGCAGTCCGTATCTGTGAAGTTATAGTGTAAGGCAGCCTGTATATGTGAAGTTATAGTGCAGGGCAGACCGTGTCTGTGAAGTGATAGTGCAGGGCAGCCTGTATCTGTGAAGTTATAGTGTAAGGCAGTCCGTATCTGTGAAGTTATAGTGTAAGGCAGTCTGTATCTGTGAAGTTATAGTGTAAGGCAGCCTGTATATGTGAAGTTATAGTGCAGGGCAGACCGTGTCTGTGAAGTGATAGTGCAGGGCAGCCTGTATCTGTGAAGTTATAGTGTAAGGCAGTCCGTATCTGTGAAGTTATAGTGTAAGGCAGTCTGTATCTGTGAAGTTATAGTGTAAGGCAGCCTGTATATGTGAAGTTATAGTGCAGGGCAGACCGTGTCTGTGACGTGATAGTGCAGGGCAGCCTGTATCTGTGAAGTTATAGTGTAAGGCAGTCCGTATCTGTGAAGTTATAGTGTAAGGCAGTCCGTATCTGTGAAGTTATAGTGTAAGGCAGGCCGTATCTGTGAAGTTATAGTGTAAGGCAGTCCGTATCTGTGAAGTTATAGTGTAAGGCAGTCCGTATCTGTGAAGTTATAGTGTAAGGCAGTCCGTATCTGTGAAGTTATAGTGTAAGGCAGTTCGTATCTGTGAAGTTATAGTGTAAGGCAGTCCGTATCTGTGAAGTTATAGTGTAAGGCAGTCCGTATCTGTGAAGTTATAGTGTAAGGCAGTCCGTATCAGTGAAGTTATAGTGTAAGGCAGTCCGTATCTGTGAAGTTATAGTGTAAGGCAGTCCGTATCTGTGAAGTTATAGTGTAAGGCAGTCCGTATCAGTGAAGTTATAGTGTAAGGCAGTCCGTATCTGTGAAGTTATAGTGTAAGGCAGTCCGTATCAGTGAAGTTATAGTGTAAGGCAGTCCGTATCTGTGAAGTTATAGTGTAAGGCAGTCCGTATCTGTGAAGTTATAGTGTAAGGCAGTTCGTATCTGTGAAGTTATAGTGTAAGGCAGTCCGTATCTGTGAAGTTATAGTGTAAAGGCAGTCCGTATCTGTGAAGTTATAGTGTAAGGCAGTCCGTATCAGTGAAGTTATAGTGTAAGGCAGTCCGTATCTGTGAAGTTATAGTGTAAGGCAGTCCGTATCTGTGAAGTTATAGTGTAAGGCAGTCCGTATCTGTGAAGTTATAGTGTAAGGCAGTCCGTATCTGTGAAGTTATAGTGTAAGGCAGTCCGTATCTGTGAAGTTATAGTGTAAGGCAGTCCGTATCTGTGAAGTTATAGTGTAAGGCAGTCCGTATCTGTTAAGTTATAGTGTAAGGTAGTCCGTATCTGTGAAGTTATAGTACAGGGCAGCCCGTATCTGTGAAGTTATAGTGCAGGGCAGCCTGTATCTGTGGTCGAGGTGCGCGTAGAGCGCGTGCAGCACTGCCCTTGCTATAGTGCAGGGCAGCTAGTATCTGTGAAGTGACAGTGCAGTGCTCACGTCCGCGGCGGAGGCGTGCTGCGCGTGCGCGCTGTGGTCGAGGTGCGCGTAGAGCGCGTGCAGCACTGCCCTTGCTATAGTGCAGGGCAGCTAGTATCTGTGAAGTGACAGTGCAGTGCTCACGTCCGCGGCGGAGAGCGTGCTGCGCGTGCGCGCTGTGGTCGAGGTGCGCGTAGAGCGCGTGCAGCACTGCCCTTGCTATAGTGCAGGGCAGCTAGTATCTGTGAAGTGACAGTGCAGTGCTCACGTCCGCGGCGGAGGCGTGCTGCGCGTGCGCGCTGTGGTCGAGGTGCGCGTAGAGCGCGTGCAGCACTGCCCTTGCTATAGTGCAGGGCAGCTAGTATCTGTGAAGTGACAGTGCAGTGCTCACGTCCGCGGCGGAGGCGTGCTGCGCGTGCGCGCTGTGGTCGAGGTGCGCGTAGAGCGCGTGCAGCACTGCCCTTGCTATAGTGCAGGGCAGCTAGTATCTGTGAAGTGACAGTGCAGTGCTCACGTCCGCGGCGGAGGCGTGCTGCGCGTGCGCGCTGTGGTCGAGGTGCGCGTAGAGCGCGTGCAGCACTGCCCTTGCTATAGTGCAGGGCAGCTAGTATCTGTGAAGTGACAGTGCAGTGCTCACGTCCGCGGCGGAGGCGTGCTGCGCGTGCGCGCTGTGGTCGAGGTGCGCGTAGAGCGCGTGCAGCACTGCCCTTGCTATAGTGCAGGGCAGCTAGTATCTGTGAAGTGACAGTGCAGTGCTCACGTCCGCGGCGGAGGCGTGCTGCGCGTGCGCGCTGTGGTCGAGGTGCGCGTAGAGCGCGTGCAGCACTGCCCTTGCTATAGTGCAGGGCAGCTGAAGTATCTGTGAAGTGACAGTGCAGTGCTCACGTCCGCGGCGGAGGCGTGCTGCGCGTGCGCGCTGTGGTCGAGGTGCGCGTAGAGCGCGTGCAGCACTGCCCTTGCTATAGTGCAGGGCAGCTAGTATCTGTGAAGTGACAGTGCAGTGCTCACGTCCGCGGCGGAGGCGTGCTGCGCGTGCGCGCTGTGGTCGAGGTGCGCGTAGAGCGCGTGCAGCACTGCCCTTGCTATAGTGCAGGGCAGCTAGTATCTGTGAAGTGACAGTGCAGTGCTCACGTCCGCGGCGGAGGCGTGCTGCGCGTGCGCGCTGTGGTCGAGGTGCGCGTAGAGCGCGTGCAGCACTGCCCTTGCTATAGTGCAGGGCAGCTAGTATCTGTGAAGTGACAGTGCAGTGCTCACGTCCGCGGCGGAGGCGTGCTGCGCGTGCGCGCTGTGGTCGAGGTGCGCGTAGAGCGCGTGCAGCACTGCCCTTGCTATAGTGCAGGGCAGCTAGTATCTGTGAAGTGACAGTGCAGTGCTCACGTCCGCGGCGGAGGCGTGCTGCGCGTGCGCGCTGTGGTCGAGGTGCGCGTAGAGCGCGTGCAGCACTGCCCTTGCTATAGTGCAGGGCAGCTAGTATCTGTGAAGTGACAGTGCAGTGCTCACGTCCGCGGCGGAGGCGTGCTGCGCGTGCGCGCTGTGGTCGAGGTGCGCGTAGAGCGCGTGCAGCACTGCCCTTGCTATAGTGCAGGGCAGCTAGTATCTGTGAAGTGACAGTGCAGTGCTCACGTCCGCGGCGGAGGCGTGCTGCGCGTGCGCGCTGTGGTCGAGGTGCGCGTAGAGCGCGTGCAGCCACTGCCCTTGCTATAGTGCAGGGCAGCTAGTATCTGTGAAGTGACAGTGCAGTGCTCACGTCCGCGGCGGAGGCGTGCTGCGCGTGCGCGCTGTGGTCGAGGTGCGCGTAGAGCGCGTGCAGCACTGCCCTTGCTATAGTGCAGGGCAGCTAGTATCTGTGAAGTGACAGTGCAGTGCTCACGTCCGCGGCGGAGGCGTGCTGCGCGTGCGCGCTGTGGTCGAGGTGCGCGTAGAGCGCGTGCAGCACTGCCCTTGCTATAGTGCAGGGCAGCTAGTATCTGTGAAGTGACAGTGCAGTGCTCACGTCCGCGGCGGAGGCGTGCTGCGCGTGCGCGCTGTGGTCGAGGTGCGCGTAGAGCGCGTGCAGCACTGCCCTTGCTATAGTGCAGGGCAGCTAGTATCTGTGAAGTGACAGTGCAGTGCTCACGTCCGCGGCGGAGGCGTGCTGCGCGTGCGCGCTGTGGTCGAGGTGCGCGTAGAGCGCGTGCAGCACTGCCCTTGCTATAGTGCAGGGCAGCTAGTATCTGTGAAGTGACAGTGCAGTGCTCACGTCCGCGGCGGAGGCGTGCTGCGCGTGCGCGCTGTGGTCGAGGTGCGCGTAGAGCGCGTGCAGCACTGCCCTTGCTATAGTGCAGGGCAGCTAGTATCTGTGAAGTGACAGTGCAGTGCTCACGTCCGCGGCGGAGGCGTGCTGCGCGTGCGCGCTGTGGTCGAGGTGCGCGTAGAGCGCGTGCAGCACTGCCCTTGCTATAGTGCAGGGCAGCTAGTATCTGTGAAGTGACAGTGCAGTGCTCACGTCCGCGGCGGAGGCGTGCTGCGCGTGCGCGCTGTGGTCGAGGTGCGCGTAGAGCGCGTGCAGCACTGCCCTTGCTATAGTGCAGGGCAGCTAGTATCTGTGAAGTGACAGTGCAGTGCTCACGTCCGCGGCGGAGGCGTGCTGCGCGTGCGCGCTGTGGTCGAGGTGCGCGTAGAGCGCGTGCAGCACTGCCCTTGCTATAGTGCAGGGCAGCTAGTATCTGTGAAGTGACAGTGCAGTGCTCACGTCCGCGGCGGAGGCGTGCTGCGCGTGCGCGCTGTGGTCGAGGTGCGCGTAGAGCGCGTGCAGCACTGCCCTTGCTATAGTGCAGGGCAGCTAGTATCTGTGAAGTGACAGTGCAGTGCTCACGTCCGCGGCGGAGGGCGTGCTGCGCGTGCGCGCTGTGGTCGAGGTGCGCGTAGAGCGCGTGCAGCACTGCCCTTGCTATAGTGCAGGGCAGCTAGTATCTGTGAAGTGACAGTGCAGTGCTCACGTCCGCGGCGGAGGCGTGCTGCGCGTGCGCGCTGTGGTCGAGGTGCGCGTAGAGCGCGTGCAGCACTGCCCTTGCTATAGTGCAGGGCAGCTAGTATCTGTGAAGTGACAGTGCAGTGCTCACGTCCGCGGCGGAGGCGCTGCTGCGTGCGCGCTGTGGTCGAGGTGCGCGTAGAGCGCGTGCAGCACTGCCCTTGCTATAGTGCAGGGCAGCTAGTATCTGTGAAGTGACAGTGCAGTGCTCACGTCCGCGGCGGAGGCGTGCTGCGCGTGCGCGCTGTGGTCGAGGTGCGCGTAGAGCGCGTGCAGCACTGCCCTTGCTATAGTGCAGGGCAGCTAGTATCTGTGAAGTGACAGTGCAGTGCTCACGTCCGCGGCGGAGGCGTGCTGCGCGTGCGCGCTGTGGTCGAGGTGCGCGTAGAGCGCGTGCAGCACTGCCCTTGCTATAGTGCAGGGCAGCTGGTATCTGTGAAGTGACAGTGCAGTGCTCACGTCCGCGGCGGAGGCGTGCTGCGCGTGCGCGCTGTGGTCGAGGTGCGCGTAGAGCGCGTGCAGCACTGCCCTTGCTATAGTGCAGGGCAGCTAGTATCTGTGAAGTGACAGTGCAGTGCTCACGTCCGCGGCGGAGGCGTGCTGCGCGTGCGCGCTGTGGTCGAGGTGCGCGTAGAGCGCGTGCAGCACTGCCCTTGCTATAGTGCAGGGCAGCTAGTATCTGTGAAGTGACAGTGCAGTGCTCACGTCCGCGGCGGAGGCGTGCTGCGCGTGCGCGCTGTGGTCGAGGTGCGCGTAGAGCGCGTGCAGCACTGCCCTTGCTATAGTGCAGGGCAGCTTGTATCTGTGAAGTGACAGTGCAGTGCTCACGTCCGCGGCGGAGGCGTGCTGCGCGTGCGCGCTGTGGTCGAGGTGCGCGTAGAGCGCGTGCAGCACTGCCCTTGCTATAGTGCAGGGCAGCTAGTATCTGTGAAGTGACAGTGCAGTGCTCACGTCCGCGGCGGAGGCGTGCTGCGCGTGCGCGCTGTGGTCGAGGTGCGCGTAGAGCGCGTGCAGCACTGCCCTTGCTATAGTGCAGGGCAGCTGGTATCTGTGAAGTGACAGTGCAGTGCTCACGTCCGCGGCGGAGGCGTGCTGCGCGTGCGCGCTGTGGTCGAGGTGCGCGTAGAGCGCGTGCAGCACTGCCCTTGCTATAGTGCAGGGCAGCTAGTATCTGTGAAGTGACAGTGCAGTGCTCACGTCCGCGGCGGAGGCGTGCTGCGCGTGCGCGCTGTGGTCGAGGTGCGCGTAGAGCGCGTGCAGCACTGCCCTTGCTATAGTGCAGGGCAGCTAGTATCTGTGAAGTGACAGTGCAGTGCTCACGTCCGCGGCGGAGAGCGTGCTGCGCGTGCGCGCTGTGGTCGAGGTGCGCGTAGAGCGCGTGCAGCACTGCCCTTGCTATAGTGCAGGGCAGCTAGTATCTGTGAAGTGACAGTGCAGTGCTCACGTCCGCGGCGGAGGCGTGCTGCGCGTGCGCGCTGTGGTCGAGGTGCGCGTAGAGCGCGTGCAGCACTGCCCTTGCTATAGTGCAGGGCAGCTAGTATCTGTGAAGTGACAGTGCAGTGCTCACGTCCGCGGCGGCGTGCTGCGCGTGCGCGCTGTGGTCGAGGTGCGCGTAGAGCGCGTGCAGCACTGCCCTTGCTATAGTGCAGGGCAGCTGAAGTATCTGTGAAGTGACAGTGCAGTGCTCACGTCCGCGGCGGAGCGTGCTGCGCGTGCGCGCTGTGGTCGAGGTGCGCGTAGGCTAGTATCTGTGAAGTGACACAGTGCAGTGCTCACGTCCGCGGCGGAAGGCGTGCTGCGCGTGCGCGCTTTGTGGTCGAAGGTGCGCGTAGAGCGCGTGCAGCACTGCCGCCATAGTGCAGGGCAGCTAGTATTCTGTGAAGTTAACGGTGCGTGTATGCTCACGTCCGCAGCGGAAGGCGTGCTGCGCGTGCGCGCTGTGGTCGAGGTGCGCGTAGAGCGCGTGCAGCACTGCCCTTGCTATAGTGCAGGGCAGCTAGTATCTGTGAAGTGACAGTGCAGTGCTCACGTCCGCGGCGGAGGCGTGCTGCGCGCTGTGCGCACGCTGTGGTCGGGTGCGCGTAGAGCGCGTTAAACACTGCCCTATGCTATAGTGCAGGGCAGCTAGTATCTGTGAAGTGACAGTGCAGTGCTCACGTCCGCAGCGGGGAGCGTGCTGCGCGTGCGCGCTGTGGTCGAGGTGCGCGTAGAGCGCGTGCAGCACTGCCCTTGCTACTAGTGCAGGGCAGCTGAAGTATCTGTGAAGTGACAGTGCAGTGCTCACGTCCGCGGCGGAGGCGTGCTGCGCGTGCGCGCTGTGGTCGAGGTGCGCGTAGAGCGCGTGCAGCACGTCGCGCAGCCGCTTGCTGCTCTTGCGCGCCGGCACCATCACCACGGACAGGAAGTTGCACGGGGAGTCCGTATCTGGGGAGTCATATCGAAAAAGTTCTTAAGTGGATAACCTATGCTGTAGTTTAAATGGCTGTTGGTCTTCCTAATAAATAAAATAAAAAAAAATCCTTTATTTATTTATTTATTTCGTGGTTAGTCCAATTCGCCCGATTAGTTCAAGAATTTAAGTCTGTATGGAGAGGAGGTGCGCATAGGCATTTCATGGAGACAGTGTCCGCATTGGGAGAGCCGTGGGACGTATATTTACCGTAGACAGAAATAAAAAAATGAACTCTTACTGGATAAAGACATACGACTTATTTTATCTTAATTTTACAAACTACGTACTTAGCCACCTGCTGGCCAGTAAGCAGAATTATTTTTCGCATAACTGTTTTATTTATATCTCTTGAGTTCTGCTATTACTCACTAGATGGCTGTACTGACAGGCGCGTATCCACCGCTTTCTGTAGAAATAATTACGTAAAAATACTGTACGAGTGAAAAATATCATACTTTTATCGCGCTGATTCCTTGTTATGTGTGTTACTTTTACACCCTCTACAACTTCATTGTTAATGAGCACAATTCTAAAATTGGTCAAGCGTAACTTCGACACATCTGCGGCACGTAGTGATACTGTGAAGTGAACTCCGCGAATGCGACAATAGTGACGTCCTGGTGGCAGCACAGTTAGAAGCCTCAAGTTGGACGACTGGGGACAGGTCTACTAGCTTATGAACAGCTCTTCTTCATATGTACTCTGTGGTTCAATTCGAGATTGATCCAATACGTTGGTTTGTCCAATTTGCGGTTGGCCCAATTCCCGATTGGTCCAATAAAACTAACTTATTTTCTGCCCTCAAGTCTTTCCGGGCGGTCATAAAAAATTAACCTATACCTAACTACTACTACTATATGATGCCAAGCTTTTCACTATACAAATTTAACACTATAGTCTATTTATTTTAGATTATTTCGCGGCAAAATATTTATCATGCTTTATTGTATCTGTATTATGCCTATGTATGAGTATATTAAAAAACACTACCCTCCCCCTCCACTCGCCTTCAGCGTCCCCCCTTGAAACATGTCCCTTTTTACAAATTTTCTGAATTATTAGGAAAACTATACAAGAAGGCGGGGAGGGGGAGGGTAGTGTTTTTTAATGTACTCATACATAGGCATAACACGATACAATAAAGCATAATAAATAATTTTGCCAAATTTTCCATACATTGAAATCTAGAATGAATATACTACCTACTAAAAAAAATTACAATTTCGGAAACATTGTTTATATTTGGACCAACCGCGAATTGGACATTTTTAAAAACTTTGGACCAATCGCGCCTAAACCAAATTTAACACAAAAAAAAATAACAATTGCGGAAACATTGTTTTTTTGGACCAACCACGAATTGGACATTTTTTGGAACTTTGGACCAAGCGAATTGGACCAATCGCGCCTAAACCCTAACTTATACTATATGATAGCTTCTCAATAAGTATACAAAATTTAACATAAAAAAAATTGGAATTTCGGAAACACTTTTTTTTTGGACTAACCGCGAATTGGACCAATCGCGAATTGGACATTGTTGGAACTTTGGACCAATCGCGCCTAAACTAAATGATACATACCTGAGCACAGACTCGACGAACACCCTCAGGGCCTTGACATGTATCCAGGCGCAGAAACACTCCGAGAAGTTCACCTTCAACCATCGCACCAGCGGACCCTGCACACAATATCATGCTTACACTTTGTACAATACTAGAAAGAAAGAAAATAAATTTATCGTCCAAACACAAACTGCGACAAGGTAGACACAAAACAAAAACTTATTTATAAACTTTTATATAGAAATGTCGCAGTGGTTGCCAATAGGACCTTGCTCAGCATATAGCTACAGCGCTGATAACCAGAGATCGGATATTCCAGTACAGATTTACCTAAACTTCGAGTGAGTACGTAACATGAGTGGATAATACCACCTCTAATAAATTTTTAACGCCGGGATTTAAAAATCCTGAATTGTTATTGAATTTTATAAAAATAATATAAATTTTATTACAAATTATTGAACAATATTGTTCTACTTTTTAGAGTTCCGTACTAAAATTGTGTCAAATTAAAATGTTCTTCAAGTGAATAAAATAAAAAGACAACTAAATATCTTTATTCAATTCAGTCGAAAATTATATTTTTTTTTAGTGGTGGTATTATCCACTCCTGTTACGTACTCCTCGAAGTTTAGGTAAATATGTACTGGAATATCCGATACTCTGCTGATAATTCTGCAAGTCCCTATTAGCACCTATGTAATAGCGCCCCTCGGCCTCGTTTGGGAAGTAAAAAGATTTTTAAAAATTATAAAAATTTATTTATTGTTCTCCACACAATCTTACAATGTTAACAATCTCAAAAATTAAAGTAAGGACATAAAGACAATAGTCAGATTGGGGAGACTGATGGAGGCAGGGCCTGTATTACATACATAAATTGTAGCCTATGTCACTCAGGTATAATGTAGCTTTCTATAGGTGAAGGAATTTTTGAAATCGGTTCAGTAGTTCCGAAGATTACCTTCTACACAAATAATTTTCATTTCATTTCATTGGGGGCGTGGCTTATGCAAAAATTGACACGGGCGATCCCTTAGCAACGCACTCGCGTCGCCGTTCTATCTTGATTATTTCTGTGATCTATACAGATATAATTAGACATCCGACAGAAAGATGGGTCGATGTAAAGAATGTTGCTGGCAAGAACTGGATTGTGATGGCCCAGGATAGAGAAGGTTGGCGTATAGAAAGGAGGTTTATACCCAGCAGTGGGTCATGGAAGGCTGACGTTGATGATGGTACAGATATACTCACAAACTGCTTCTTCTTATCGGTGAGGAGTTTAGTAATCTCGTTCTTGCCGACGGTGACTATACCTTACCTTACTCAGCCTAAAGACGTCCACTGCTGGACAAAGGCCTCCCCCAAGGATTTTATCCATAGGGGGTTTTGCCGTAATCGCCACGCTTGGCAGGCGGGTTGGCGATCGCAGTGTGATGGCATAGTACGCGGAAAGATGCTGCTGCCCATCCTCCGGTGTTTTAAATCCCTTAGTCGCCTCTTACGATACCCACGGGATGAGATGGGTTGGTGCTATTCTAGGGCCACACCACAGGCCGACGGTGTCTATACTTACCGATTTGTTTCAGTGTATGTAACATCACCAGTAGCGGATTTAGGGAGGGGGGATGGCACGCGCCCCCCCCAGACTGCTTTTTTGTGTACCTACTGTGGAGGGAGATTCCATGACAGTGCATGTCAAATTAAGAAATAACAGAAACGTGCTTATGCAGTGGCGTATATGTAGATTGTTGTACCCCCCCCCCCCCCCTTCAACATGCATAGTTCGCCACGGCCCCTGAAAAAAACCCTGGATCCGCCGTTGAACATCACTATTTCATTAGTAATGATTGGGGGCTCGGGGCGTGGCTTATGTAAAAATTGACACGGGCGATCCCTAAGCAACGCACTCGCGACTCGCACTATCTTGAAATATTCGTTATATTTCTGTGATCTATACAGATATACTCACAAACTGCTTCTTCTTATCGGTGACGAGTTTGGTAATCTCGTTCTTGCCGGCGGTGAGGTCGGCCTCGTTGTACGAGAAGTCTCGTACTACGAATTTACGCTCGCGCGCGTGCAACTTGAACTCATCTGCGACCTGCAATTGTAATATTCATTTATTGCATAGACATATTGAAAACGGGTCACTCACGTGCTGTCATATCGGGCAGTAAAGGCACGGGATACAGGAGTCGTCCCGCATTCACCGTAAAAATGGACTCCTAATGAGTCCGAAACTATAGTCGGAAATCCTGACTAATACTAGTGGCTCTGAGCTGTAGACATCGCTAGCTTATAGGTTGCAGATCGAAGGAACTTTTCACATCATATGTTTTTTAGTCTTGATAACTCCGCCATTTTCGAAAATGGTTCGATTTTGTTTTTTTAAATGTTTATCGAACCTGCACACAAAATTTCACGGGAATTGGTTGAGAAATGTGACCTCTAGAGGAGAGAACACCGACATACCTAAGAATTTTTGGCAAAGCTGAAACCTCACTCGTTCGGTCAATTATAAATGCAAAAGTGAGTTTGTATGTTTGTTTTTTAGGTTGTTATCTATAGAATTTATAAGAAAGTTGTTGGTCTTCCTTGTACATAAAAATAAAATAAATAAATAAAATAAAAACATACCTTCTTGAAGAGAGACACGCTGAACAGTCCATAGTCGGAGTCTTGATGTATGAGGAGCGAGCCACGATCATGTCTGTGATCTTCATAGTTCGTGTTAACGACCTACAGTCCACAATCATCGAGTTTGTATATAAGAGCGAGCACACAGATATAAAAACATACCTTCTTGAAGAGAGAGACGCTGAACAGTCCATAGTCAGAGTCTTGATGTTTAAGACCGTGATCTTCTCAAAGTTCGCATTAACGACCTACAGTCCACAATCATCGAGTTTGTATACAAAGTGTTCCGTCATCAGTGTCGGAGCCTTTAATGGTATGTTATATGGCATTTTTTATGAACATATCACTACCCAAAACTTTTTTCTTCTACTGTAATAAAATGGCAGCCATTTTGTTTTTTTTCGGGCTCTTATACTAATTCAATCGTAACTACTCGTGTAAAAGTCCTATCGATATAAAATAGGTCTCATTTAAAAGCTAATCATGTAGACAACAATAAAATAAAATATTTCAATATGAAAGACAAAAAAAAAAAAAAAAAGAAAAAACGTAAAAGAAAAAAAAAAATGTGTTTTTTTAATTATTATTAGCTTCTTGTGAATAAACTAGCCCATTAAAATGTTTATTTTTTATTTTAAAATAAAAGTTAAAAAAGAAAAAAAAAGTTTAGAGTGGTGATTTGTCCATAAAAAATGCCATATAGACCGAGAGGTGACGGGAATTTTCGTAACGATCAGGGAAACGGATAGACTTGCTTTTATGGGTTGTAGAGTAGTCCCCTAATGTGAATGATGTCGGTCTGCCGGCTCTCAGTGGTAGCTTCTTCGAGCTATAGGGCCTGGAAGGTGCTTCATTGTTGCAAAAAAAAAACGATCTGAGAAATGGTTAGTTTTAGTACATATTCAAAGTATGGCATCTCCGCATGTGAAACAAGTTGGTCTGCCGGCTGTCAGTGGTTGCATTTCAGAGCTATGAGGCGCGCAAGTCACTGCATAGTTACAAAAAAAAAAACGATAAGAGAAATGGTTAGTTTTAGTACCAATTGGAAGAATGGTGTATCCACAGATGAAACGAGTTGGTCTGCCGGCTGTCAGTGGTTGTATTTCAGAGCTATCATCGTTCACGTAAGTCGCTTATTTGAGGAAAAAGTCTAAAAAAACATTGAAAAGCGGGAAAATAGGCGAATTTTTCTAGTTCATGCCAGCCGCTGTCGTATCTGCTTTGACCCAACCTCAAACTTGCGCCGCGCACCACCACACTGTGGGGAAAAAAATCGCCTCTAGAGAAAAAAAGGTTTTCTTCAGAAAATCTACGTCGATTTTGGTAAAAACTGATTATGTATTTCATTTTTGATCTTAATAAGAAGACTTTTTATTAATACTAATGCTAACATTGCATTCTTTTAATAGGTACTAAAACTGACCATTTCTCTTACCGTTTTTTTTCGTAACTAAGCAGTGACTTTCGCGCCTCATAGCTCTGAAATGCAACCACTGACAGCCGGCAGACCAACTTGTTTTACATGCGGAGATGCCATACTTTGAATATGTACTAAAACTAACCATTCCTCAGATCGTTTTCTATTTTTTGCAACAATGAAGTTCATTCTAGCCTTAATAGCTCAAAGTGGCAACCACTGATAGCCGGCAGACCAACTTGTTTCACATGAGGAGATGCCATATTTTGAATATGTACTAAAACTAACCATTTCTCTGATATTTTTTTTCAACAATGAAGCCCCTTCCAGGCCCTAGGTATAGCTCGAAGTGGCAACCACTGAAGGCCGGCAGACCAACTTGTTTCACCTGTGGAGACACCATTCTTTCAATAAGAACTAAAAACTAACCATTTCTTTTACCGTTTTATTTCGTAACTATGCAGTGAGTTTCGCGCCTCATAGCTCTGAAATGCAACCACCGACAGCCGGCAGACCAACTTGTTTTCACATGCGGAGATGCCATACTTTGAATATATACTAAAACTAACCATTCCTCAGATCGTTTTCTATTTTTTGCAACAATGAAGCTCCTTCCAGGCCCTAGGTATAGCTCAAAGTGGCAACCACTGACAGCCGGCGGACCAACTTGCTTCACATGCGGAGATGCCATACTTTGAATATATACTAAAACTAACCATTCCTCGGATCGTTTTCTATTTTTTGCAACAATGAAGCTCCTTCTAGCCTTTATAGCTCAAAGTGGCAACCACTGACAGCCGGCAGACCAACTTTTTTCACATACGGAGATGCCATACTTTGAATATATACTAAAACTAACCATTTCTCTGATCGTTTTTTTTCGCTACAATGAAGTCCCTTTCAGCCCCTATAGCTCAAAGTGGCAACCACTGATAGCCGGCAGACCAACTTGTTTCACATACGGAGATGCCATACTTTGAATATGTACTAAAACTAACCATTTCTCTGAGCATTTTTTTTCGCAACAATGATTCCAGGCTCTAGAGCTCAAGTGGTAACCACTGAAAGCCGGCAGACAGACTTGTTAACCTGTGGAGACACCATTCTTCCAATAGGTACTAAAACTGACCATTTCTCTTACGGTTTTTTTTTCGTAACTATGCAGTAACTTTCGCGCCTCATAGTTCTGTAATGCAACCACTGATAGCCGGCAGACCAACTTGTTTCACATGCGGAGATGCCATACTTTGAATATGTACTAAAACTAACCATTTCTCAGATCGTTTTCTATTTTTTGCAACAATGAAGCTCCTTCCAGGAGCCTAACCACAAGCTTTTGTAAAACAATCTTATTTCAAGGAAGTTTTGTTTCAAGCTTATAATTACATTACTCGATTTCGTACTATGACCTCTACCGAGCAATATTATTTTATTCCTGCTTAGTGTTGCGAAAGAACTATTTCCAGTTAAGGATATGAACATGGAAGTAATAAATACTTACGTTTACTTCCATGGATAAGAAGAAACAGCGCTATAATAATAGCGCCATCTCTTTCCAATGACGTTCCGCGTAACATGATTTTATAGGTTATAATCACTACATATAATAAAACTGTAACGGTCTTTGTCTGTCCATAGCAGATTTTTAAGAAAAAAACAATGAGAGGTCTATATGGGGTTAATAGAAGCCAAAACCAGTTTTTGTAGAATTTTTGGTCTGTCTGTCTTTCTATCTGTTTGTTTGTACGTGCATCACGCGAAAACTACTGGACTAAATATGATGCGGTTTTCACTGTCGTATTATAGAAGGTCTAACTTAAAATCTGGCATAGTTTCATCTTTATGTGCCGCTTAGGCGGAACCTGAAATATGCGCAGACGAAGTGGCGGGCATAGGCTAGTTCATAATAATAGAAGTGTGAATTGATTTAAAAGTACATTATATCTCGATGTTTAAAATGCACGTTTTTTGGAAAATTAAGTATATTTCAGTAACTTATTACCTACGTAATATACACTAATATCTCCTCATGAAAACGCATACAACGTCTTTTCTTGATGTACACTCTTCGGAGTTAGAATATCGGCTTCCAAGTACTCAAATATTTCCAAGTCCAAATCCATTTAGAATCAAATTTAATCAATTGCAGTTACTCACTACAACGTTCACGTTTAATTTATATTTAATAATTTTTCGAAAATAAGTTGATTTACTTTTTATTTTACTTTATAATGTTGTATCAGTTGCGAAAGAGTAACTTTTTTAATATTGCTAAATTTGACATGAAAACAATAATGCTAGTGGCCAAAAGCACGTCGTGGTACGAATTGAGTGAACAAAATAGAGGTGACGTCACCAAAACTGCTGAAAAAAGTAATAATGTTTCAAGTTTGTTTTAAAGACCTTGTGGTACGAAAACTCAATGTAATATTATAATATTACTGCTATAAGACGTTGTGGTTAGCCCCCAGGCCTAGGTATAGCTCAAAGTGGCAACCACTGGCAGTCGGCGGATCAACTTGTTTCACATGCGGAGATGCCATATTTTGAATATGTACTAAAACTGACCATTTCTCTGATATTTTTTTTTTTAAACAATGAAGCCCCTTCCAGGCCCTATATAGTATAGTTCGAAGTGGCAACCACTGAAGGCCGGCAGACCAACTGGTTTCACCTGTGGAGACAACATTCTTTCAATAGGTACTAAAACTGACCATTTCTTTTACCGTTTTTTTCGTAACTATGCAGTGACTTTTTCGCGCCTCATAGCTCTGAAATGCAACCACTGACAGCCGCCAGACCAACTTGTTTCACATGCGGAGATACCATATTTTAAATATATACTAAAACTAACCATTTATCTGATAATTTTTTCGCAACAATAAAGCCCCTTCCAGGCCCTAGGTATAGCTCGAAGTGGCAACCACTGAAGGCCGGCAGACCAACTTGTTTCACCTGTGGAGACACCATTCTTTCAATTGGTACTAAAACTGACCATTTCTCTTACCGTTTTTTTTTGGAACTATGCAATGACTTTCTCGCCTCATAGCTCTGAAATGCAACCACTGGCAGCCAGCAGACCAACTTGTTTCACATGCGGAGATGCCATACTTTGAATATATACTAAAACTAACCATTTCTCTATCGTTTTTTTTTTCGCAACAATGAAGCCCCTTCCAGCCCCTATAGCTCAAAGTGGCAACCACTAACAGCCGGCAGACCAACTCGTTTCACATGCGGAGATGCCATACTTTGAATAAGTAAAGGTGAAACGAGTTGGTCTGTCGGCTCCTCAGTGGTTGCCACTTCAGCTTGTTGCGAAAATAAAATGATCAGAGAAATTGTTAGATTTATTACATGTTCAAAGTATGGCATCTCCGCATGTGAAACAAGTTGGTCTGCCGGCTGTCAGTGAGTCGCATTTCAGAGCGATGATGCGCGAAAGTCACTGCATAGTTACGAAATAAAACGGTAAAAGAAAATGGTCAGTTTTAGTACCTATTAGAAAGAATGGTGTCTCCACAGGTGAAACAAGTTGGTCTGCCGGCTGTCAGTGGTTGCATTTCAGAAACGATGATGCGCGAAAGTCACTGCATATTTACGAAAAAAACGGTTAGAGAAATGGTCAGTTTTAGTATCTATTGAAAGAATGGTGTCTCCACAAGGTGAAACAAGTTGGTCTGCCGGCCTTCAGTGTTTGCCACTTCGAGCTATACCTAGGGCCTGGAAAATTGCCTTGAGGAAAATGGCCTTCATTGTTGTAAAAAAAAATTATCAGAGAAATGGTTAGGTTTAATACATATATTCAAAATATGGCATCTCCGCATGTGAAACAAGTTGGTCTGCCGGCTGTCAGTGGTTGCCACTTTTAGCTATAGGGGCTGAAAAGGGGCTTCATTGTAGCGAAAAAAAAAACGACCAGAGAAATGGTTGAGTTTTAGTATATATTCAAAGTATGGCATCTCCGTATGTGAAAAAAGTTGGTCTGCCGGCTGTCAGTGGTTGCCACTTTGAGCTATAAAGGCTAGAAGGAGCTTCATTGTTGCAAAAAATAGAAAACGATCCGAGGAATGGTTAGTTTTAGTATATATTCAAAGTATGGCATCTCCGTATGTGAAACAAGTTGGTCTGCCGGCTGTCAGCGGTTGCCACTTTGAGCTATAAAGGCTAGAAGAAGCTTCATTGTTGCAAAAAAATAGAAAACGATCTGAGGAATGGTTAGTTTTAGTACATATTCAAAGTATGGTATCTCCGCATGTGAAACGAGTTGGTCTGCCGGCTGTCAGTGGTTGCATTTCAGAGCTATGAGGCGCGAAAGTCACTGCATAGTTACGAAATAAAACGGTAAAAGAAATGGTCAGTTTTAGTTCTTATTGAAAGAATGGTGTCTCCACAAGTGAAACAAGTTGGTCTGCCGGCCTTCAGTGGTTGCCACTTCGAGCTATACCTAGGGCCTGGAAGGGGCTTCATTGTTGAAAAAAAAAATTATCAGAGAAATGGTTAGTTTTAGTACATATTCAAAATATGGCATCTCCTCATGTGAAACAAGTTGGTCTGCCGGCTATCAGTGGTTGCCACTTTGAGCTATTAAGGCTAGAAGGAGCTTCATTGTTGCAAAAAATAGAAAACGATCTGAGGAATGGTTAGTTTTAGTACATATTCAAAGTATGGCATCTCCGCATGTGAAACAAGTTGGTCTGCCGGCTGTCAGTGGTTGCATTTCAGAGCTATGAGGCGCGAAATTCACTGCTTAGTTACGAAAAAAAACGGTAAGAGAAATGGTCAGTTTTGGTACCTATTAAAAGAATGCAATGTTAGCAAAAATAGTATTAATAAAAAAGTCTTCTTATTAAGATCAAAAATGAAATACATAATCAGTTTTTACCAAAATCGACGTAGATTTTCTGAAGAAAACCTTTTTTTCTCTAGAGGCGATTTTTTCCCCACAGTGTGGTGGTGCGCGGCGCAAGTTTGAGGTTGGGTCAAAGCAGATACGACAGCGGCTGGCATGAACTAGAAAAATTCGCCTATTTTCCCGCTTTTCAATGTTTTTTTAGACTTTTTCCTTAAATAAGCGACTTACGTGAACGATGATAGCTCTGAAATACAACCACTGACAGCCGGCAGACCAACTCGTTTCATCTGTGGATACACCATTCTTCCAATTGGTACTAAAACTAACCATTTCTCTTATCGTTATTTTTTTGTAACTATGCAGTGACTTGCGCGCCTCAGAGCTCTGAAATGCAACCACTGACAGCCGGCAGACCAACTTGTTTCACATGCGGAGATGCCATACTTTGAATATGTACTAAAACTAACCATTTCTCAGATCGTTTTTTTCGCAACAATGAAGCACCTTCCAGGCCCTATAGCTCGAAGAAGCTACCACTGAGAGCCGGCAGACCGACATCATTCACATTAGGGGACTACTCTACAACCCATAAAAGCAAGTCTATCCGTTTCCCTGATCGTTACGAAAATTCCCGTGACCGCTTAGACTAATATAACATACCATTAAAGGCTCCGACACTGATGACGGGACACATTGTATAAGAGCGAGCACACAGATATCAAGACATACCTTCTTGAAGAGAGACACGCTGAACAGTCCATAGTCCGAGTCTTGATGTATGAGCTGCGAGGAGCCAGCCACGACCATATCGGTGATCATCCATAGTACGCGTTAACGACCTACAGTCCACAATCATCGAGTTTGTATATAAAGAGCGAGCACACAGATATAAAGACATATCTTCTTGAAGAGAGACACGCTGAACAGTCCATAGTCGGAGTCTTGATGTATGAGCTGCGAGGAGCCAGCCACGACCATATCGGTGATCATCCATAGTACGCGTTAACGACCTACAGTCCACAATCATAGAGTTTGTATATAAGAGCGAGCACACAGATATAAAAACATACCTTCTTGAAGAGAGAGACGCTGAACAGTCCATGTAGTCCGAGTCTTGATGTATGAGCTGCGAGGAGCCAGCCACCACCATATCGGTGATCATCCATAGTATGCGTTAACGACCTACAGTCCACAATCATCGAGTTTGTATATAAGAGCGAGCACACAGATATCAAGACATACCTTCTTGAAGAGAGACACGCTGAACAGTCCATAGTCCGAGTCTTGATGTATGAGCTGCGAGGAGCGGGGAACGATCATGTCCGTTATCTTCTCATAGTTCGCATTCCAATCGTTGAACGACGACCTACAGTCCAGAATAGACGAAAATTAAGCGTTCTAGTTAATTATTTAAAATCCGTTAAGCCGTTCAGGATTTATGGTGGAATGAAGAAACTTACATACATACTTATAGTTGTAGGCAGAAAAATAAAATCATGTAGTCAGAAAACTAGAATCATGTAGGCAGAAAAAGAATCATGTAGGCAAAAAATAGAATCATGTAGGCAGAAAAATAGAATCATGTAGTCAGAAAACTAGAATCATGTAGGCAGAAAAATAGAATCATGTAGGCAGAAAAAAACGAGAACTTAATAATAATACTTACTTACTAATAATAGTGTTTTAAGATGTTTATATTTTTTAGTAATTAAGTTACATTGTACTGTAAGTTTTCCGATTAAAATAAAATGTAGGTAGAAAAATATAATGAAGAAAAAAAAATAGAATCATGTAGGCAGAAAAAAGTTTGACAGAGAGACGGACAACAAAGTGATCTTATAAGGGTTCCGTTCTTGCTTTTAGAGGTACGGAACCCTAAAAAGAGACAATCTCACTTGGGCACGATGACCAGCAGAGTGGTGAGGTACTCGCTGTCCAGAATGAAGTGTTCCTTCTTCACCAGGTCGGCCAGGTTGCGCGTGAGCAGGCTGCCGCTGAAATGGAAGGTCTCTCTTACTAGCTGCGCCCCGGGGCTTCGCTCCCGCGGGAATTTCGGGATAAAAAGTACACTATGTGCTATTCCCGGTATTTTTCTACCCGTGTACCAAATTTTATTGAAATCCGTCCAGTAGATTTTGCGCGATTGAGTAACAAACATCCTCACAAACTCACATCCAAACTTTAACATTTATAATCCATACTAATATTATAAATGCGAATGTTTCGATGTGAGTTTGTGAATTTGTGAGTTTGTGAGGATGTTTGTTACTCAATCACGCAAAATCTACTGGACGGATTTCAATAAAATTTGGTACAGAGGTAGATAATGACCTGGAATAGCACATAGGCTACTTTTTATCCCGGGAAAAAGCACTGTTCCCGTGGGAAATTCACGCGGGCGAAGCCGCGGGCAAAAGCTAGTATTTCCTAATCCTAACTAATATTACAGTGGCTGTGTGAACTGTAGACCTCGCTTATAGATATTGCAGATCGAAGGAACTTTTCACACCTTATGTTTTTGATGAAATATTAAAATCTTGATAACTTGGCCATTTTTAAAAAATTCTGTAAAAAGCTCGACTGTAGATTTTCACATGTTAATCGAACCTGCTCCCAAAATTTCACGGAAACCGGTTGAGAAATGCGACCTCTAGACGAGAACATATATACCAATGCATTTTTGGCCAAGCTGAAACGGAGACCTCGCTCGCTTCGCTCACTTCATCAATAAATGCGAAATTTTGTTTATTTGTTTGTCACGCTTTATCGTCTAAATCAATCCTCTTGAAATTTCATACCATTACCTTTAAATATTACCTACTTACTTTTTACGAATTTCGTTTTTAAGTGTTTACAGTGTGTAGGTGTTTTATAGATATTTTTCATTACTCGTACTCTGAAAGTAAGTCTGAAGTTGCTTGAGGAGCGTGGTGAAAGTTATACTTTTCAGCCTTAGGGAGAATCGTTTTCAACTGACAGCTGTCAAATTATATAAAAAAAACTAGTTCTATTTTCACGTTATTCTATTGAACCATGTTCCAACTTTCTACACAGCCATTCAACGTGAAGTTAAAGAATATATATTTTTAAATTTTTTATAACAGATTTTTTTATAATTTTTTCAATAATGGAACCAAATGAAAAGAATCTAATAAATAGCTAAATAGTTGGTCAGCCACAGAAACAAAAATATGCTGGAAGCTAAAGCCGCAATCGATCTTTTTTTTTTCAAGTTTAGAGTTTTGTTTATGCTTCCGTATAATTCACTCATTATTTCTTTAGCTAAATCATGTTTTTATTTTTACTTTCCTTGTATTCGTAATGAAAAGCACAGTGTTTACTTCGGGTGAAAGACTTCCCTCGAACTATTGGCGCCCTCGCGAGACATAAAATAGTTACTTTCACCCACTCGGTAACAATGTACTATTCTATATGTGATATTATGATTATTTGATGGGCTATTATTATTTAAGCGAAGCCGCGAGACATAGCTAGTAATGTAACAATACATACGTCTGTTTCTTCTCCAGATTTTGTAAGTTCCCCTTGAGCGCGTTGTAGGCAGCGGACTTCACTTTCAAATCTGCGTCGATTTGCCCCAGCTATAAAGAAAACAGATGATTTTGATAAAAAAAAAACTGGTAAAAACTGTTTTGGGCTATGTACGACCTTGTATTTATTCGACTATATGTACTAAACTGTGCCTGTAGTTTTTTTCAAATAAAATAAAATAAATAAAATAATTTTCATAAAGCGCCTCGAAAAAGTATAAAATTCAGATTAATTTAATCTAAAGCAACCCCGAGACCCCTTCTTACGTATTAACAGACAGATCAGTTTTATTACATGTATGAATTTCACTCATACATGTAAAAACTGTAACTGAAGTGGTGGTGGCCGAGTGGTTAGGGCGCCTGCAAAGGTCCCAGGTTCGAATCCCGCCCGTGTTACACGAATTTGTATAACAACCTGACTAATTTATGGTAGTTTTCATCGACCACCACTTGCTTCCGGTGAAGGAAAACATCGCGAAGAAACCTGCACTCTGGTTGATGATTATCAGCTAGTGTATGAAATGGAGAAGGCAATGGTAAACCACTCCATTAACATTGTCAAGATAGCCGTTGTGTGTGTTTCATTCGACATAATGACCAAGACCCTCAGTCATGAGGAATGTGTAGAAGGAATTTCCCTCACCTGTTTACTAATAATGTCGGCAATGTTGCGCAAGCTCTGCTTAATAGGATACTTGGCCATGTCCCATTGGAAACGAGTGATGTAGGTGGGCAGGTCGCCTGAGGAACATCGCGAGGGAATTAGGTTTAACAGTCGAAGTTGTTAAACAAATCCTCATTATTTGGTAGTTGACTGTTGAAAAAAACATTCTAATGATAAAAGTGTTCGAGAAAAATTTAATTTAATTTTTAATCCTTTAAAAAAATTCGTTTTTTTTAAATTAAACAACTACCTACCGAAAAGCCAATTATTTATTGTGTTTCTGAATTGTTATAACTTATGGGACCACGATTTCGTTAAATAACTGAGATATTGGTTTAACAGTTATTACATTATTTACAGTTATAGAAAATTTAAAAATGGAAAATAAATATTAAACATTGTCAACTACCCAATAATGATATTTATTAGACAACCACTGTGACCTATAGTCGCTATTAAAATATTATAAGTATATTTATAATTTGTAACACCGTCAAAATAAGAGACAACATTATTAAGTAATAAATTAAAATATTATTTAAGTAGGTTAGGTACCCAATTATTGTTTATAAAATATTTTTTCTTTCATATATTGTCTACTAGCTGTTGCCCGCGGCTTCGCCCGCGTGACTTTGGCTTAGATGAAAAGTCTTTTTGTGTTCCAATCTTCGATTTTTATACGTCTACAGAAAATGCTCATCAGATTAACCAAGTTTTGCTAAGGCGCCATTTCCGTATATGTTATAGTGTAGCTGGTCTCTTGGAGCTTTTCATCAGATGTTCCAGATCTTCAATTTTTATACGTCAGCAGAAAATGCTCATCAGGTTGAACGATTTTTGCTAAGGCGCCATTTCCATACATGTTATAGTGTAGCTGGTCTCTTGGAGCTTTGCATCAGATGTTCCAGATCTTCAATTTTTATACGTCAGCAGAAAATGCTCATCAGGTTGAACGATTTTTGTTAAGGCACCATTTCCATATTACTTATAGTTTAGCTGTTCTGTTATGGTTCTTCATCAGGTGTTCCACTTTTCAATTTGAATTATAGCCTATATGTTGCCCAGGCTTAATAGCTATACAACAAAAAAAGTTTCATTCAAATCCGTCCAGTAGTTTTTGCGTGAAACGCGTACATACATACAGACAGACAGACAGACAGACAGACAGACAGACAGACAGACAGACAGACAGACAGACAAGAAATTCCAAAAAATTTTTTTTGCTTTCTATTGTTCTTTTTAGGTCTCCCTCTATCCATTTCAATCAAAAATATTAAATGTACAGACAAAATATTTTTACTGTTTTATTATATGTATAGATAATCTCTTTGAAATTGATTTGAAATATAAATGATTTTATGCATGTAAAAACTTTATGCTTAATTTACAGTTTTAATAGTGTTGTCTTAATACTTTACATCCTGACATCATAAAACACGGTGTTGTTGTAAATATCAATAAAGATTACAACAACAAAAACCAAAAAAACGCCATATACATGTAAATATTGACATTTATTTAAATTGGTACTTAAATAATAAAAGTGCCGAAACAAAAAATCGAAATAAAAAAGCCGGTATAGTATTAAACTGAAAAAAAAAATGTAGCGATAAAATAAGAACGGTTTTTCAAATTAACCAATTTATATAATTAACCATAGACTGGTTCAAACGTCACTACAGGCATACAAATACAAAATACAAGTTGGCAGAGAGAAATTAAATAAAAAAAAGAAACTGAATATTTAATTATTTCTATAACTCTGGAATATATAAAAATAAAATAAAACATCTGCCAACTTATAATAATAACAATATTAAACACGCTACACATACATTTTAATTTATATCATGCGACATGCGAGTAAAGGTGCCAGTTAAAAAAATGTTACATAACATTTGTTAGATAAAGAGCTGTAAATTATTACTGATGTTTTAAAACTTTATTGCAACCGAGAGCGTTTATCATTCTCTAAAATTTTGTGACAAAATGTTGCGTTGTAAAATATTGTATTTGTATTATAAATATTGTATTGTTGTTTATAATGTAAATGTTATCATGTTATATAACATTATTATTTTACTGGGAGCACTTTTACCTCTAACACATTTCACTAATAACACTAATCTACACGGTAAATGCAAAGCATAGTCAGGCAGATAGTCGATCCGACAAGCTTAATCTCATTTGTAAAAAATATTACATTCCTTGTTAGATATACTGTATAAATATAGCCCACCAACATGTTCACACCTGGGTTTGACGCTGCTTCATAAAAAAAACTTCATTCTACATTGATAACCTAATTTTAAAATTTAAACTAAAACTAATATTTAAAATAATAAAAATAGTATCTCCTTTTTTATCGAGTGTGTTATAGATATCACTGGTGTCTCAAACCTTGAACTTGAAGTTATAAATAATAAGAAAAGAGTGTTCAATTTAAAAATATTATGTATTCCTTATCGAGTATTAAAAATTAACTAAATATATAAATACCATATATACCAAACAACTCGGAAAAAAAAACAACCTATCAAGTTTCAGCATTTTCTTCTTTACTGTTTATTATGTAAAAATGAAAACTAAATTAAAATACATCCATTAAAAGTGCACAACAATAGTATAAGAATTAATAACTGTAAATATGAATGTGTCGTAATAGCGCAGTAAATAGACGAAAATCAAATTACAAACGGTCCAGTAATTGTGAATTTTTTGAAATGTTGTGTAGGATTATTGTGAGTATTCAAAATAAAAAGGGCACAATTGCTAAGTTTCCGCGTCCGTTGTAATCTTAAAAAAACTAAAAAAAAAAAAATTTTTCAGATTTAGGCTCACATTTTCGTTTAGATGCATTTTTGCTAGGAAAGTGTTCTACAAAATCTTGTAGATAATTAAATTTCCTATTATTTACATTTTGTATCTAGGAATGATAGTTACCGAGATGTGTGCTTATAAAAAAAATTAAAAAAATCTTCTTTTTCGGAAATTTGTCAAACTTTTCACTTCAGTACGCTGTAATCTAGTTATGGCATATTTTAGGAGAATAAGTATTGGAACAAAATTTGTAGGGAATTTAATTACCTACAAAACGCATTTGCATTTTTCTTAACCAACCCTGTAGAATGGGGAGTAAAACTCAATATTAAAACTACGGAATATTGCTTTTTTTGTTATAATATTTTATTTTCTGCTAACTGCGCCTCGGGTCTTCGCTCCCGTGGGAATTTCAGGATATAAAGTAACCTATGTACTATTTCTGGTATTTTTCTACTAGTATACCAAATTTAATACAAATCCGTCCATAGTTCATTGAATAAAGACCAAAATAGAGCTAAGGGTAGGGTTTACTTACAAATGGTTCAATAGTTCTGAATTTTTGATATGTTATTTAGGATGGTTAGTAAGTGTTTAAAATGCAAGAGGCACAATTTCTCCCCCCTTCCACGCCCGCCATATGTTGGAAAAACCAAAAAAAATTGCCACTTTATTCAGATTTGCGCTCTCACCTTCGTTTAGATGCAATTTAGCTACATTAGAGTTCTACACAACGTTGTAAAAATAAATTTCCTATAATGTACAATTTATATTTTGTTTCTAGGACTAATAGTTATGGAGATGTGCACTTTAAAAAAATCACATTTTTTAATCGCATTTGGAAATTTGTCAAACTTTTTACTTCAGAGCGCTGTAATTCATTTATGGCCTACTCTAGGAAAATATATATTGGAATGAAATTTGAAGAAAATTTAATTGCCTTCAAAACACATGTAATTTTTTTAACCAACCCTACGGAGTAGGCAGTAAAAGTAAAAGTTAAAATATTACGTTTTTGCTATCATATTTTATTGTCTACTAGCTGCAGCCGGGGGCTTTACTCCCATAGGAATATTGGGATAAAAAGTACCTTATGTGCTAGCCCTGATATTTTTCTACTAGCATACCAAATTTTATCGAAATCCGTCCAGTAGATTTTTTAGATTGAGCAAGAAATATCACATCCAAACTTTTTCATTTTAAAATCGGGTTTCTTTTCCAATATTTATTGCTGATGAAGCAAATTTTATCTAATATCTGTACTTGATAATGTCCACAGACACTTTTAAAGTGTCCCAATCAGGTACCGGTTACTCACCTGCAATGAATCACACTATAAATGGGAAAGTTTGGATGTGATATTTGTTGCTTAATCACACAAAATCTACTAGACGGATTTCGATTAAATTTGGTATACTAGTAGAAAAATATCAGGACTAGCACATAAGGTACTTTATATCCCGAAATTTCCGTGGGACCGAGATTCAGTTAGTAAAAAGTAAAATATTATAGCAAAAAACAATTTCCGTTGTTTTATCATTTAGTTTTACTCTCCACCTTGCAGGGTTGGTTAAGAAATATGCAATTGCGTTTTGCAGGTAATTAAATTCCCTACGATGTTTGTTCTGCTACTTTTTCTCCTAGAATAGGTCATGACTGGATTACATCGTTTTAAATTAAAAAAGATTGACGAATGTTTGAAAAATGAGATTTTTTTAAGGCAAAGGATTTTTTTTTTCTCGGAAACTGTCAGTCCTAGAAACAAAATATAAAATGTAAATAACGGCAAATTTAATTTTCTACAACATTGTGTAGAACACTTTTCTAGCGAAAATGCACTTAAAAGAAAATATAAGCGGAAAACCGAACAAAGTGGTGTTTTTTTTTATTTTTCCAATTTGGCGGCGAGTGCAAAAGCTAGTCAATTGTGCCATATTTATTTTAAATACTTACAACCATCCTAAACAATAATATAAAAAAAATTGAGTTACTGGACCGCACGTAATTAACCCCTAGGGAAGGTTCGCTCTATTTACTGCGCTATAAGTTTTACCACAGCATAAATATACATGGGAATTTTAGTATGATGGAGATGTGTATTTAATTTCGACTATGAAAACATTATTGTTCCATGTTAGTTTGATGCGAGTACCAAGGTTACTGCCATTGTTTCAATAAAGCTTTATTTAAAGCTTTCGCAATAACTGTCGGCCTAGAGCGTTTCCGGATCCAAACGTCACAACTGTATAACTCACAATTTAAACGTTGTCACGCATACAATAAACATCAAATAAACAATTGTAATATAAATAAAAAAAACAACATTGATATTATTATATATTAAAATAAAAAGCAAAATAAAATATAAAAAAAAACTTAAAAAGCTATATAAAATAGTGTATCAAGCAGCTACAATGACATAACTGACTTATTTTTAATTTTTCAGTTTACGTCTGTCAAGTGTTAACTACACATATCGAATAGCATTTTACAGATTTGGAAGCGTAACTTGCAAATAGTGTGGTGCAAGACGCACATATTGTGTTTTTTTTTCTTTACATATATTAGGCTTTAGCGTCACCCTAAACTTTATGGAAGATTGAATTAGAAATGGAAAAAAAGAAGAAAATTCAGGATGGCGCTCCCAGAATTTCGGATACGGTCAGCGCCATCTGCTGTGACAATTTGAAATTAGAAGCCGAAACATAAAAATAAATAGTTCATAGAAAACGCAATCACTGCCTTATCAGAAACCTATGATTAACGTTTGTTCAAAGGGCAGGCAGCGCTGTTCGTAAAGGAAAAATTGACAAGCCTATAGTGGGAATTAGATCGAATATGAGGTTAGATTTGAACAATATTGAGGCTATTTCCGTAAATCCTCTAGTATAAGTTGAAATGCTAGAAGTCTATGGAGTTTCCGAACTGAAGACATGGGATTGCATCGCTAAATGTTAGTTATACTATTCATTGGTACATTTTGGATACAAAAAAAATCAATCTGTCTGCTTTTAACAGAGAATGTAAAAATAATTCTATTTCATCACTCGATTTAATTTAAAATTATGCTCATGTGCTGGGCGGAGTTACGGCGTTAATTTATTAAAATAACTACGGTTATCAGATACGCTTTTGAATTGTTCTAAATAAATTTTCTTGTTAATATTTTTTTTTTATGAACTGATGTAATGTAAATTGGTATAAAATAAAAAAAATATATATATTTTTTAGAAGGATGCTGATACTTTCGTCGTACTCGCTTGACTTCAAACATCAATAATGAAACATAGCCTCAAAACAGTTCAAACTGGAAACGGGTTAGGTCGGAAGCCTAAACCTTGCGTTAAGACGTGGTGGTGCCTCTCTTCGTCCTCCTCTTCTTCCCATCGCGGGGAACTTCGCCCGCTTGACGCCTGCGACGGTTGAGAACAATCCGAATGTTCCCGATGTTCGCACGGCCAGCAGCCGTGGTGTTCAGAAAATGCCGAGTCGCATACAGGAGACGTTGGCGTAGGAGGAGGCTCCCCTCCACCAGGGTCCGCGTAAGACTCGATGCCTAAATTCCGCACATTTTCAATTTCATTTCTATCATATATGTCTGCTTATTTCTTCACTCTCAGAGAACTATAGAAAAAAAATCATAGAGGTCAAATTTTAACGCTTGGGGACTGTTTTCTATCATTTACGCTGCTTATAGCACTTTCTATTTCTGCATGTTTGAATCAGGTCTTCGTATTATGACATCAGATTTGGAGCATCCAGTTTTACGAGCGCTGTAAAGCTATGAATACTATTACGCCCTTGTTACCATAATGTTCTTTTAATATCACGGTTTTATTGATAATAAACGCCTCACGTATAAATAAGGACGAAACAAAAAATAGGACATTAGTATTGGGAAAGGAGCAAAATATTAAAACGAAAAAATATAATTTGTAACAAATAAATTAACATATAATAAATTAAAAAGCGCAAAGCATAGACCAATTTTTAAGCTTGATATGGCTAAGCTATGAATGTCTCGTGAGGCAGTGATTGCGAATTTCTATGGCATGAGGACATGTCAAATTATTAAATATCATAAAAACATCATGTGCTAAACTTACAGCATTTCTAACGATTAAGTAGAATACACGTATTGTGAACTTACTAACTAATACAATATTTAATTGTAGAATTATACAATTAGACATAAAATAAATCACATTTTCAATTTAAACAATGTTTTTCAACTCGTATAAAACTAGTCGTTCGCTGCGAACGTAGACCTCGCGACTATTAAAATACAATATTTATTTTCACAAAAAATTAAATATCTCAAAAACGGCTGGACCGATTTTGATGCCCAACGAACTTGAAAATTCTATTAACCATCCTCTACATATATTCCAACTTTCATCAAAATCGGAACAACGGTTCGAGAGTTATCGCGGAACAAACATACATACATACATACATACATACAAACAATGTGTTTTTCGCTCCAACTTGAATTATAGCCCTCGCTCGCTTCGCTCGCTCGGTCAATTAACTGAAACCATTAACTTTATACTAACAGATAAATATTTAGAAACGGTAAAACCTATTTCTAAATATGTATTTATAAAAAGTAAAACCTTTATTTTTAATACAAAATTTTCCTGTTGACAATAATCAGATTACTGAACGTGAAATAAATATTGCAGTTGCTAAAAAAGTAATAGTTTCAGCTAATTAATTAATAATCAAGTATTTATAACTGTGTATTTGTAACTGCTAAATATGCAATTAGAGTGAAAATTATACTTGGAACATACACAATGAAATTGGACTCGTAGTAAAGACAATATTTTTACACGTTAAAACTGCTAATTTAATTGAATGCTGCTAATGAAAGTGAACGCTTTATATTCTTGTTGTGGTGATTTTATTAAGTACCAATATAATAATACCATAAATTACTTACTCCATTATGCCTTAGACCTGTGATTTCATAATTTGGATACGCTCTATCAATAATCATACCAGAATTCTATTATGTTCATAAGTAATCTATTTTACTAGTAATATTTTAAATGGTTTTTGCTTTTAGTTTTATTTAAAATATACAATTTTTTAAATAAAAATATAGTTGAACTAAAATGTAATATTATTATAGTTAAAATTACTGCTTAACTACTGCTTGATAAACAAAATAAAAAAAGTTATAATAACTCGCGTCAATAAATACACAAATATTAATATTCCGACGACGTATTTATATAAAACATAACGTTTATTAAGTTTATACTATTTTGAATAATTAACCGCGTATTATAAGCAACAACGAAGCTCGCACAATATATACGTTTCCGAAGCCATACACTACAAATATTACTCACTGCCGCAAACTTTTTTCCATTTTTCAGACACTGAAATGCAATCCCAAACATACTAACAGTATAAAACTAAATGTACAACTTATAACTAAACACCACTATCAGCAAAGTTGTTAAAAATTATAATTTTATATTACAGCACAAAATAACTAAGCGATGATTTCAATGTATAATTTACGTGCTAAAATTTAGTTTTTTTTTTCAATATAGAACGATATAAATTATATTTTTTAATAATTAATTACCTCGTGTTTGTAGTTTTCAAAATAATTAACACACCGGCGAAAAGTTTCGACAACGAGATAATTTTGATCAACGATGCAACATAAACTATACCATCCATTCCATAACAAAAATGTACGTTTCATACAATAAGATGCGAGGTGCTAGGGTTCCAAAGTCACTTTTGGGAACCCTATATCTATATAAAAACAAACGAACACTGTCCACTCAACATTCTTAGCTTTTAGAATATAAATTGGAAAACCAATGAATCTTTGTATAAAATTATATAATTTAGAATTTTCATAAATAACCGTTGAAGATGCATAAAATCTTCAGATAAAGATTTTGCTATCAAATATGTACAAAAGATTCATTGATAAAAACACGTGATATGTACATATTAGTGCTTGATAGTGTTTGGAAGTTGGAGAAATGGATCATGTTAATGTGTTGAAATGTATAATAAATTATATAAACATTCTTGGATACTGTGCAATTGTACAATTGCAAATCAAAAGAAAATATACAAAAGGAAAAAAATAACAGAAATAAATCTGGCCGCTCTGACCAATTGCAAGCCAGTGTATAATAACATGCAAAATATAATTTTAAACAATATAATAAAATATACAAGAGGAAGACAGAGAAAAAAGACATAAAAATAAAAAGTATTAAAGAAGATAATTCAATAAACCACCGATTGAGCGATTCATGCTTATTTTTCGCACTACTCTGTGCTTTTAGTCGTTTATCTTTCTACAATAGTCCATTCTTTTTCTATTTAAATTAGTTTTTTCATCATGCTGACAATTTTATGGACCCTCAATGCACTATTTTTCCGCCTCTATAAAGACGTATCAAACATGCCATGATATATCCAATTTAATCTATGCTTTTTTATCATGCAAAACAATTTAAACTTCATTAAAACTATTTTATAATATCTTTTGAGAAATTCTGAAAACTATTTTTAAATTTTCTTTAATTAACCTCCAAAAATATTTATAAAAACAAATGGCACTAAACAGTAATAAAAGTTAAAAATTAAAACTTTCAAAAATGTTTAGTGCCATAATATGAAAAATACACGAAAAATAAAAAAGTGTACTTACTGTTGTTTGCAGTGAGGTTCTCATGGAGCTTGTCGCGTTGATCCTCTAGTACCTGAGAATAGCAAATAAACATAGATAAAATAGCAAGAAAAAAGCACCAGAATTCCGTAATAGAGCATTAGAAAAAAGTTGCCTCTCATGACAGTGGATTGAAGTCGTATGCGAAAAAGTACGCAAAATTTATTCATTTCGTGTATAAATTCATTATGATTCCGAGTTAATAGGCAGTTGTCACGCAAAAGCTCGCCTTCCAAATGAAGTGCCCTAAATATAATTTGACAGGCCAGTGATTGCGCAAACATTCCAAAAATCCGTATAATAATAAGACTGTTGAATATAAGCTGTAAATATTTAAACGTAATTCTAATATAAACGAAGGTCAACAATGGAGTATCCATACTCTATACTAATATTATAAATGCGAAAGTCGGTCTGTCTTTTAAGCTTTCACGGCTAAATCGCTGGACCGCTTTTGATGAAATCTGGTATGCGGGGTCAAACATAGGCAACTTTTTTTTTAATTCCTACGGGAGCGAAGCCCCGGGGCGCGGCTAGTGGCTTAATCAATATTAGTCAGATTTAACTTGATAAGACTCCACCAACAAGAGCATAGCTCTTATATTAAACTAGCCTGTGCCCGCTACTTCGTCTGCGCATATCTCAGCTTCTAAGCGGCGTATCAAGATTAAACTTACGCCAGATTTTAAGTTAGACCTTCTATAATACAACAGTGAAAACCGCATCAAATTTGGTCCAGTACTTTTTGCGTGATGCGCGTACAAACATACAGACAGAAAGACAGACGAAAATTGTAAAAAAATGGTTTTGGCTTCTGTTGGCCCTATGTAGACCCCTCATAGTTTTTTTTAAAATATCTTCTATGTACAGACACAGACCAGTTACAGTTTTATTATACGTACCTATTGATGACGGGTCACTTACGGGCTATTTTGTAGGGATTGCCAAATATAGTTTCACAGGCAAAGTATACATAGGAGTCGCGCACTCGCCTTGAAAAACTCCTGATGAATCCGAAACTATAGTCGGCCATCCCGACTTAACAGCACGTGAGTGACCCGTTTTTAATATATGTCTTTATCTCACCTTAGTTTTAATAATATGGCTCTTAAATAAGAAGATATTAAGAACATTGCTGGCAACAACAGGAGTAGGATGGCCCTGGACAGAGGTTGGCGTAGATGGATGGAAGCCTATACCCAGCAGTGGGTCACGGATGGCTGTGGATGAAGATATAAGGTTAAACACCCACCTCTCCCAAGTACTGTGCCACCTTCCTGGTGACACTCTCGACGTAGCCGTCGAGTTTACCAAGGTCATCGGACAGACCCACCAACTGATCCAATGTCCCCACCTGAAATGTTAAATTAAAGAAATAAATGATAAATATATTAGGATTTACGGACAAATCACACAGATTGAGATAGCTAAGGTCGAGACTTGTGTTATGGGATATTAACTCAACGATGGTATTTTTTATTTTATAACTAGCTGCGCCCCGGGGCTTCGGTCCCATGGGAATTTCGGGATAAAAAGTACCCTATGTGATATTCCCGGTATTTTTCTACCCGTATAACAAATTTCATCGAAATCCGTCCAGTATATTTTGCGTGATTGAGTAACAAACATCCTCACAAACTCACATCCAAACTTAAACTTAAATATTAGTAGGATAAATAAATAAATGATAAATAAGGAATTACGGTAAGCTAGCCCAAAAGTAAGTTCGAGACTTGTGTTATGGGATACTAACTCAACAATACTATATTTTATAACTAATATATACATAGATAAACAAACAAGACCCAGGTTATTTATTTTTTGGATTTTTGAGCATCTCAGATGCAATATTAGTATTTCTATATGAGAGTACTTAAAGACCCAGGTCAATCTGAAAAAGATTATTTCCATCTGGATCAGACAGGGGATCAAACCCAGGACCCCGTGGTTCAGCAGGATCTTTACCACTGCGCCACAGAGGTCGTCAAATTATTTTATTAAAAGTTTCATAAAATATTTGGAATGAAAAAAAATCATATTAAATGAAATCACATCACACTAGTATAAATGCCAACATTTTGAAGTTTGTTACTCAGTCATGTCCAGTAGATCGGACAGATTTTGATGAAATTTGGTAGGTACATGTGTAGAAAAATACTTGGAACAACACATTATTTATCTCAAAATTCCCACAGGGTAAGCAGCAGCTTGTAAGAATATTTAGAATTCAATGCTTCTTCTTTAGTTGAGATGGTAATGCTATTCAATTTGTATGCTGTATTTAGTAATTAAGTACAGCACAGGGCAAAACAAATAGGTACAAATTATTATCCTTTTGCTGCTCATAACAAAATCATCCGTTTTGTACATAATGTTTATTTATTATAATAGTTAAATCTAGTCAAAGTATACAGAATGTCATAAAACATTATTTATTTAACTTATTATTTAGATTATTACTGAACTGAGTTTCAATCCCAATCACTATAAAAGAAACAAAATTTCTGAATAAAAATATTAAAAATATTGATATTGACTAATAATAAGCTATTGCGAATATAATAATAAGCTTTTGTATCGGTGGTTGGAATAAAAAATAGTACCTAATTACCTTAAGGTCAGGGATAGGGAATTTATAGTTGACGCTTAGGTTGCCCGACTTGGTAGCTTCATTCAGGGTGTCCCATGTCTGTTGGCAGGTTTTATCGCCAGGGGCGCTGATCAGCCAGTACTCAGACATTATCAGCACTGAAAAACCAAATAATCATACAAAATATTTTCAGCATGAACAAATTTTTGCAATACTTCTTAACCAAATGATAATCTTTGAATTAACGCGGAAAAAACACACCAAAACATTAATTCGCTACATTTCTTTCACACAATAAATGTAGTAACTTGATAGAATAATCGATTTTTCTGATGAGAAAATCACAGTGCTTGCACTATCGCGGGTCGCAAGCTATCTGATGTTTGCCAACGACTCTAGGATACTGGGTTGGTGCAGTGAATCAATATTGGACGCGGGCAGTCGGCGCCCGCTTGGCGGTCAGACATCCTGGCGCCTGACTTCTAGTATCCCAAGGAATCCACCCCAAACCACCCTACCCAGTCCATCACTCCAACTTTTGACACTTACTAATCGCGCGCAATAGATCCCAGGCACATTTAAACTTACACCACACACACAGTTCAATCACAGGACTCACCTTTATCTTAAATATTAATGCTGTTTTATAATAATTATTAGAAACAGCAAATAATTTGGCGAAATCACAAGACAATTCGGGTCTAGCCCTTCAGCGCCATGAAAATTCACGTGATGCGGTGCTGCCACCTACAACAAATAATTTTGGACAGCTGATTTACGTCAGTTGTCTATGACTACGAATATTTGAAAAGAAATGTAAACTTGTAAACGAAATTGTAAGCTAATTTTCAATGGCCTAGCATTTCGCCATAATACTGGAGTCATTGTTTATAACAAACGATTTATTTAAAAAACTTAAAAGTAAACATAATAACAATTTGACAGCAAATAACTTATCTGTGTAATGTATAAAAAAATAAAAAATGTCTATGTTTTCATAAAAATAAAATAGGTCTGTACCCTGTATCTACGCTGTATAAAGCCGGTACCACACAGGGGCGCCCTGCGGTATCGGCTTACCGCGGAGTTGAACGCGGCCGCGACCACCATCACACAAGCCACTCCATAGAAATCTTTCCGCTTTAGTTTTTCTTTGGCTTTTGAGACACAACTGAGGCACGCACGACACGATATAATACGTTTGTAACTTAGGTAAAGAATCAAGGGCCGCAGGCCGCATCGGTGTGGAAGTAGCCTTGGAATAAATATGAACTTTGTGTGTATACAAAATAACAAACTCAAGTTCTTTGCTCAAGTTTTTTCTATTTCTGTCACTGTCAGGGCAGGTACCAAATGTCAGTGACTGTCCGTAAGTCAAAGAAAGAAATAGGTTACGAAACAAAACAAAATGCGAATATTTAGTTTTTTATCGAAAAAAGTCGGTGATCTTACTGTGAAATACTCTAATCTGCCTGAATCGTATATAAAACGGAGTTATGAGCAGGTATATATTCGTAAAACAACATAATTTCTATTCATTTGGACATAACCTATTAAAAATGTTTGTTCAATTTTCAGGTGTATTGGAAGAATCCCGTTGGGTATCCACAGTATCCTAAGGCTCAAATAGCTCGAAAGAAGTATCGTTTTACCACGAACAGGCCGTGGACAGGGCAATTTAAACAACAGAATGATATAAATGTGCACCGAAAGAAGGTGTTCATAGAACCAGTAGGGGAATGGTCCTTTTTCAAGTTAGTAATTGCTTTTGTCTATTTGGACTATTAGGAATTTAAAAAGAAACAATTGATTGTTTTTACAAAAATTCATCCCTCCACTTCCTCCTCTTTTACAAATCAACCCCCAGATTTATGTAGAAAGAAGTCAAATTTGACCTCAGGTCTTTTACTATATTGATACCAAATTTTAGCAAAATCGGTCCATCAGCTGAGCTGTGAAGCCTAACAGACAGGCTTTTGCATTTATAAACAATATAAGTTATTACTAAACTTCTATAATAGGGTATTTGACAAGGTGTAATTTTTCAACATATTTTTGAATAAATGGAAAGATCATATATCATATACAAGTTTTGTAACAAACTGTTTTTTTTTTTCGATTTACTTACCTAGTTATTTCAAATTAAAAATTCATATTCCGACTACCTAGGTAACGTTACACGTGTTTTCCCTACTCGGTGCGCCTCTCCCCGCCGGCGTGCAGGCCCACGCGGGTGTGAAGCTCAGGTTTGTGAGTGAACTGACAAGAAGTGATTGGATTTTTTCAGGGCATCGGATTTTTTGGTACTTTTAATTTAATATGACTTGACAATTAGGTCGAAAATAAAAAAAAATAAAAACAGTTTGTTAATAAACTTTTACATGATCTTTCCATAAATAAAATAAAAAAAACATTGTTAAATACTCTATTTCTGGTATAAGTACAGAAGGTAATTATTTTTCTTTCTGCCTTTAATTATCTTAGATCCCTGAATTTTTCAGAGGTGACCGTGTGGAGGTGATGGTGGGTAGAGACAAGGGCAAGCAAGGCATCGTTTCACAGGTCATACAGGAGAGGAACTGGGTCTTCGTTGAGGGTCTCAACACACACCTTCGAAGGGTCAGTTGTAGTTACTTTGCCTTTTAGTAAAAACTCTTTATTGCAGAAAACATATATAGAAACTTTGAGACTTAAATTATAGGTGGCTAGCCTAGGCTTTAATTATAGGTGGGTAATTAATAATTAATAACCCTGCACCCCAGGGCTTCTTTAATAATTAATTAATTGATTCTAATTTAGGGTTAAAAAGTACCCTATGTGCTATTCCCGATATTTTTCTACCTGTATACCAATTTTCATTGAAATCCGTCCAGTACATTTTGCGTGATTGAGTCACAAACATCCTCACTAACGCACATACAAACTTTCGCATTTATAATATGAGTAGGATTATTTCAGGTGGGCAAAGACAAAGACTTCCCAGGAGTGACAATCCAGTCTGAGGCCCCACTGCTGGTGACCACTGGTGTGAAGCTGGTGGACCCAGAGACCCTCAAGCCAACGGAGATCGAGTGGAGATTCACGGAAGAGGGAGAAAAGGTACAAAATTCAAAAATACTTTCAAAAACTAATTGCAAAATTGTAACACAAAATGTTTTTTTTTTCTTTTTGAATTCCTGAAATGATTCTCTGCCTGTTTATTAATCAGCTTTTGCCTGCGACGTTGAATTTTATTAAAATCAGGTTTTAAAAGTTTTTTATTAATCAATATAGTTCAGTAGTTTTAAAGATTACCCCCTTACAAACACATAAACTAACAAACACTTCTTCCTAATAATATTAGTATAATAATACTAGCTGTTGCCCGCGACTTCGTCCGCGTAACTCATGCCTTGACTTCATTCAAATGACGATAGCTTTATTTTAATGAACCGATTTTGATGAAACATGTTTTGCTGAGTTAAAACAAAGCAATTGGTGAAAGTTTTAAGTAAATCGGTTCAGTACTTTCGGAGATTAGCGTGATCATACATCTCTCTCTCTCTCTCTCTCTCAGCCGAAAGACGTCCTTTGTCCAGCAGTGGACGATCATACATACAGACAAAAAATTCCAAAAAAGTATTTTTGCTTTCTATTATTCTTTTTAAGTGTCCCTCTATCCATTTCAGTCAAAAATACTAAATGTACAGACAAAATATATTTACTGTTTTATTATATGTATAGATTATGGTTGTTTTTAATATATCATTAACTAGTGCCCCGCCCCGGCTTCGCTCAGGAGGTACATACATAAATTGTAGCCTGTGTAAAATAGTGCCAAATGTACCATTTTATTTTTTATTGAAGTAATGTCGTGTGTAACGCTTGTATTTATTTTCCTGGTACTAATGGGTTAAATCAGTACCATTTGTACCACCAATGGTACTGATTAATTGTACAGGTGGTCCGGCGGGTCAGGCGGCACTCAGGTCAGGTATAATATAGCTCTTTATTGGTGATTATCCCAAATAAACAAACATACAAACAATTCCTCTTTATAACATTAGCATAGTATGATCAGTATGAAATGAAGTATGATTGTAGTCTATGTCACTCGGGTATAATGTAGCTTTCTATTGGTGAAGGAATTTTTGAAATGGGTTCAGTAGTTCCGAAGATTCCTCCTACAAACAAACTTACACTTTCTTGAATTTTCTGTACCACTACTGCTGAATAGATTTAATTTTTTTTTCCTTTTTACAATATCTTCTTCTTTTCAGCCTTTCTCTATCAAATAGTTGGTGTAGGCCTCCTTCAAACCTCGCCATCTTTCTCTGTTTTGGGCAGAGAGAGTCCAGTTGCTGCCTGCGATCTTTTACAATTTTTTTTTCTTTTCGTTTTTTTTTACAATATAAGTGTGATGTTTTCCAGGTCCGTGTGTCTCTGGCGAGCAGTCGCATAATCCCGCTGCCGAAGTCTGCTGAGGAGACCATGGACTTCAAGAGCAAAGCTCTGTATGTTGAAAATGAGGAGAAGGACACGAAGGCAGATGCTGCCAATAGGGTATGCCATTTTAAACCATTATTATTAAACCATTATTATTATTTTTAGGGTATGTTTCTTGAAGAGGTGGTGGCCAAGTGGTAACGACCAAGTGGTAATGACCAAGTGGTAATGATACCTGCCTGAGGTCAGGTAGGACCCGGGCACAGAATCAATATAAGTACGTACGTACGTATGTATTACTTACTGTGGATCGTAGCAGGTGGAAATCGCTAGTCTCTGCCTACCCCCACGGGAAAAAGGCGTGATAATATGTATGTATGTACTACGTACAGAAAGGAAGCTCCCTGCCCCTCCCGCAATATGGCGTACCCCGCACTTCTCCCCCGTTGTTTGGCGGATTGGACGCTGACTATGAAAACGCACACATTGACGTATTCACGGATGTACAGTTTCATTTGTAGTAGTAGTAGGTCTATATGACGTTTGTATGTTTTTTCTGTAAATGGTGCAATAAAGTGTAGATAGATATCTATGACGCTCCATTTCTATGAAGTACCCTCCCTGTGTAGGTTCAAATCCTACCTGTGTCACATGAGTTTGTAGACCAATCTGACTTATGTATAGTAGTTTTCTCATAGACCACCACCTGCTTTTGGTGAAGGAAAACATCGCGAGGAACCCTGCACATTGGCTGACTGTTTAGTTTACTAGTGTGTATACGGCTACTGCCACTAGATGGCGGTAGTCGTAAAAGTCATGTCAGATACCTTTAGGCGACTTGAATAAAATCTGACACTAGTGTTAGTAATAACACATTCCATAACAAAGAAAGAAGGAAGTGTCTAGATGTATTTGTTTTTTATTTATTTATCTATTTAAACTAAATTAGCGATTTCATTTTACAGATATCATTTGAACCAAAACTCCGTACTTTTGAGATGGATATCATGGAGTCTATGGGAATCAAAGAGGATAGAGTACCGGCCAAGTCTTATTGGTATTAAATAAAATTGTGACTAGCAAATAGCTTTGTGATGAATTAAGTTAAAAAATAAATAGTAATGTATTGGTGTATCATTCTTTTATTATCATTTGCCAGCCCGCGTTCTTCCATTTCACCCCCTTAGGGGCGGATTTTTTTTCTACAAGCAACTTTTCTGCAGGATTTTAAGTTTTTACGTTCAGTGGTTTTGTCTCTTCGTTGATACAAGAGCAATCAGTTAACATAGACTGTTTCACGAGTTTCCTTTCGGCATTTCTTCTCAGCAATGGTCGTACCGAAATGCTAGTAGTTTGTGGCTTTGAGACATACCGTTGGACCACGGGTCGGGAGCGATAATTTACTATATGATTAAACTAGCTTTTGCCCGCGGCTTCGCTCGCGTTAATCCTTTCTTAGCGGGTGCCTACGTCATAACATCTACCTGCATGCCAAATTTCAGCCCGATCCGTCCAGAGGTTTGGGCTATGCGTTGATAGATCACTATGTCCGTCACCTTTGAGTTATATATGTTACTGTAAAAGCTCGAACTACGGTAAATCCTAAAATTTAAGAGTCAGTCTTAGGATTTACCGACATGAGTTGGTAAATGTAAGGATTTATCAAAATGGGATGATTTTTTTCGGGCTTTTACAATTAGAATTTAGTACATGCTAGGTTTTACAACTGACGGCTGGTAAATGTCGGTTTTGGGAATAAAACATGACATGAGTTATTCTTCCCTCAAGTCTTTCCGGGTGGTCATAAAAAAAATAACCTGAACCTACCTTCTTCATAAAAAAAATAGCCTAAACCTTATCTATCAGTAATTTACCGTGCCTTTAATGTAAATCCTGAGACTTACCAAGCGAATGGTGGTAAAAGTGCGAATAGCAAAATTGTTCAGGCTTTTACCATTAAAAGTTGGTAATCTTAGGTTTTGCTCGAAAATCTTAGGATTTACCGTAGTTCGAGCTTTTACAGTAACATATATATATAGATAATTAGTTTTTGACGTGAAAAAGAGCCTTTGAAGGCCAAATTTTAATAAAGAATTTTGATTTTGCATCCATAAACAAGTATTTTTTTAACTTGCAATGTATTTTTGGGTTAAATCTAAATTAGAACTCTTACCGCTCTTAGATAAAGTATATCACGTTTTTATCCCTTACGGGGTAGACAGAGCCAAGAGTCTTGAGACTCGGAAGGTCACGCTTAGCTAATGGCACGTAGGCACAGAATTAATATAAGTACTACGAAACGTAGGTACGTAGTACTTATATTAATTCTGTGCTAATGGGCTTATTGGTGGAATGAAGATTTAGATATAGTGACAGGTTGCTAGCCCATAGCCTATGACAAGAATCCCCACAGTTTAAAATCCATTCCCTTGATTGATTTTTATAATCTGCGCGGGAACAGCTGGCACATTACCTAGGTATATGCTTTTAACCGCCCGGTTTTAGTTTATGAGTTTATCCTGTGTAAACAATGTTATTTACGAAATAGAAAGATGTCAGTCAGAATCTACACGGCAATATGATCTTGAAGGCTAGGCAAAAAGGTCTTCGAGGTATATTGCACTTATGACCCTTGCCTTGACTGTTCCTACCTATCAGTACATCTGATCACATGTGGATGTTTTATCAGTCTGATAACCTTGGCATTGACTTTGTGAAATATTTATATCTAAGGAGCATAAGCAAATAATCCTAGTTACTAGGTGGCATTTTGCAAAAAACAAACAATAAGCAGGTGTGTAAACAAGCTAATTATTTAAAAATAAAAAACACGACTGACATCTTACATAGCCTATGTCATTCGGGCTAATGCAAGGAATCTAACAATACCTCTCACATCAAAATCTGTTAAGCCGTTCAGGACTTATGGTGGAATAAAGAAATTACATACATACATACATGAACCCTGAAAACATAACACTCCTTTTTTGGTCAGTCGTGTAAAAATCAGCCAAGTGCGAGTCAAGCTCGCGCACCGAGGGTTCCGTACACGCAAAGCATCTCACATTATAGCTCTAACTAAAAGAACAACTAGTTTCAAACACAAACAACAATACTTAACTTTGTAGTTCGATCCCTAGAATTCATACTGTGTCGACCAAAAAAAAAAGTTTTTTTCGGACTTCCAACAACATATGTACAACTTTCATATTTATTCCTGTACAAGTACTGATAGACCTTGCTTTTTGCCAAATTTCATAATTTTTACGGATGGGCCGAAGTTCGTTTCACATTCGGTTAAACCGAACTTCGGTGAATTGAACAGAACTTCAACATTCGGCCGAAGTTCGGTTCAAATGCCGAATGTTTCAGAACTTCGGCATTAGGCCGAAATTCGGTTCAAATGCCGAATGTGCGGTACAAAAAATATACATAGCTATAGAAATAACTAATTAACACTTTCATGAGCAAATATTGAATATTTATTACATTATTCTTTGTTAGTCTACTAGAAATCACGTAAGATATTTATTTATTTGGTGAACTATACTATAAGTAATAATACCGCACGCGCAAAAGTAATGATCGCTCATAGATGTATCTATGGATATGAAATACTTACCTAAGTACTAAAAAACTTGCCAATTTTCACTCGAGGTGTTTTGTAATGGCAGACAGATTATTACTTATTTTATTATTATGTGTCAGTTTTTATAATGCAAATTATTACAAAAACATAGGTACAATATAGAGGATTTCTAAAAATAAACTCTCATTGACAGCTCATAGATCTACAATCGAAAATAATACAGGAGAGATGTCCAGTAATGGCGGATCAGTTAAGGCCAGGTCCAACCCCACATTCAAAATAATTGTAATTTTTCATGAAGAAATTTACCTACAGTGGGGCCATTATAATAAGTCACATTTGACATTATATGCTATCTCTTTTTCACTTTCTGACTTAGAAAGAGAGATCAGCTATCTGATGGCTTACGTCTCTTTCTGAGTAAGAAAGTGAAAAAGAGATAACCATATTGTCAAATATGGCCTATTAAATTGGCCTTACTTTAATTAGAGTTTATTTACGAAGTGGAAAAATAATACAGGATATAGATTATGATCTCTATTAAGGTTTCAATCGTGTACTTTTTAATAAAAATACATATTATTGTTACATTGGTTTTGATTGTAAAGTCTTAGCTTTCCAAAAAAATAAAAAATAATAACCGAAGTTCGGCCGAACTTCGGCCGAATTTTATATTTTCACCAAATGTTCGGCCGAAGTTCGTATTCGGTTCAAGTCACATTCGGCCCATCTCTATTAAAAAATAAAAAACACGACTGATAACTTATTATAGCCTCACCATGCAAGGAACTTGAAAATACCTGTCGCATCTTTTAAAAGGCCGTTGAGGACTTATGGTGGAATAAAGAACTTAGGTACATACATTACATGAACCCTGAAAACATAACATTTCCTTTTGTGTAAAAAAGGCGTGTTCAGTTAACAGGGTTCATGTATGTAAGACAAGTATGTGAGTTTTTTGTTACACCAATGATTTATTAAGAAAAAAAAATAGTATAAAAAAAGTCTCAACAGATAGCGTTTTATGAAAGCCGAGTCGTAATAATGGCTGAACCTATATGGTGCGCTTTTTCTTGTCATACAGAAGAGGCAGAAAAAAAATCACCTAACAGTTTGGCAGTTAAAGAAATCACAATATTGATACTTTTTAGATGTTTTTTTACTAAGTTTTATTTTAGAAAAATGCCAACCCTGTAAATATTTGCTTTTTGTATGGAACTTTTTGTCTCGTCTTTTACATCGTCATCTATAAAGTCATCTGGAACTATTATTTTTTTAATGAGCGATTTTTCTGACAGCTAATTAAGAAAAAAAAATCAGTATAAAAAAGTCTCAACAGATGGCGTTTTATGAAAGCCGAGTCGTAATAATGGCTGAACCTATATGATGCGCTTTTTCTTGTCAACCAGAGGCAGAAAAAAAAATCACATAACAGTTTAACAGTTGCACAAATCACAATATAGATACTTTTTAGTTGTTTTTTTTACTAAGTTTTATTTTTTTTTAATGCTAATCCCGTGAATTTTTTGCTTTTTGTATGGAACTTTTTCTCTCGCCTTTTACTAAGCGCCATCTATGAAGTCATCTGGAACTATTTCTTTTTTATATTTGTGTCACGGAAAATCCCTCCCTTGTCAGATATTAGACTTCCTTGGACTTTATCCCGGGTAACATATCTAGGTTATGTGAAGTCTAGGACTGTAACGTGTTTTTTTTTTTAATTCTGTAGTTAGGTAGATTAGATAGGTACCTACTTAGTTATTGCATTAGAAAATAACTTGATACGTTCGTGGGTTTCTTATAAACATTTGTAGCTATTTTCATGACCTAGGTCATTAAGCCATATCATTACATAAACAACATCATGTATGTTTTTCATGACTGTTTATCATTGTTATGTATTGCTATCAAGAGCAATTCAGATGCAAATAAAATTACGGTAAAATGACATTATTTTTTATACTTCACGGCACGAGATCGAGATGCATTTAAACAAATGGTAATACTAGATATAACATATCAAATTCACTTAAAAGAGTTAACATTTTCAAAGAAACTAAAAACGAACTACTTAATTAAAAAATAAACTAAAACTAACTAAACAAGCTATAATTATTAAAAATAAAAAACACGACTGACAAGTTTCTACTCAAAAAGTATATACAAACATAAGTTATATACATTTTTGAAATCGCCTTTTAAAGCCCTTTAATTGGATAACTCGATAAGATTGATCAAATTTTATTTTTTTGTCCTGCTATTAATCGCATATATAATCCGCCATTTTGTTTTTATGATGACGTCATATAGCCTATGTCACTCGGAGAAATGCAAGGAATCTTAAGATACTTCTCACATAAAAATCTGTTAAGCCGTTCAGGACTTATGGTGGAATAAAGAAACTTACATACATACTTACATGAACCCTGAAAACAACACTCCTTTTTTGGTCAGTCGTGTAAAAAGCAAAATAACTCCTAATAAATAAAAACTGTAAGTAGAAAATGTCCCGCAAGTCATTACCCCGCGGAAGCGTGCCCAGGAGGCTGGCAGCATTGCCACGTTGGATGCAATATGTTGTTGGTTGGATTGTTTTAGCATTTTCATTTTTGGTATCTACAAGCTTTTATCGCGTTTGTCACCAGGGAGATCTTGGCGCATTAAATTTGATAAAGATTTGATAACATAAAGATTGATATGTGAAATCATAGTGTGAAATATTGCGTCATGTCCATGCAAAATAAAGTAAGTAATATAATGCATTGATATGATAAATGCAATTACATATTTGGATAAGATAGTACCTTTCTTATCAAAAGAAAAGAAAGTTGATATTTCCCAAGGCTAATAAATATTGAACTTACCTAATTTCGTTTTCCATCCTATAAGGATCTTTCCTCAATCGTTGAAGTACCTACCAGTTTAAAATCCTACTCATTCTTGTTTTTTTTAGAAAAAGGCAAATGCCAAGCAAAAAATCAAAATATTCAAAGCTTTGACAAAATTTTCCTGCTTCCAAACTCGTTTCAAGAAATTCCCACTTTGGAGTTAGGTACTATCTAACCTTACAAATTCTATTCGAACGATTAAATACCTAGGTGTTTAAATCGTCGATCCTATTTGTCCCAGCTGTCTGGAAGAAGAAGAAACTAGCTTTCACTTAGTAGCAGAATGTCCTGCATATGCCGCTGCAAGAAGAGAAGTATTGGGCTCGGACGTCCTATCTGAGGATGATCTGAGCGACATTACAATAGGGCAGTTGTTAAAATTCTGCAAAGTAACAGGTAGATTCAGTGGGTCGCCACCAACGTGAGTTACCAGGTAACTGAAAACCCTATACGGGTCTCGGGGAGTTGGGTGAAATGGTTGAGTTGAATGAGTTTCTTTCGGCATTTCTTCTCAGCAGTGGTCGTTCCGAAATGCTAGTAGTTTGTATCTTTGAGACATAATATATTATTATTAAATAATTAGTTATCGACGTGAAAAAGAGCCTTCTTTGAAGGCCAAGTTTCAATAAAAAATTTTGACTTTGACTTTGGTCCCAGCATAAGTGGACTGATCACCCGTCTGGTGCTCGCGCTGGCGTTCCCATATAGTAAATAATAATAAATAGGTGTTTAAATTGTCAAAGACAATAAACTTAGCCTAGCGAATAGGTAATTTACTTAGTTATAACTTAGACATGGGTCAAGTCACGTAGGTACCTCCTTTGAACCGGTTATCTTGATACTAATATGGAGAAACAAGATAATTAGCGAAACCTAGAAACTCGTATTTTCTACGATTGAAATAATTATTTCTTTGCCTTAGACTTAATTATCTGTCAAGCAGCGTATTCAGATGAAACCTGTGTCTTCAGCAATACCACAGGGCGGGCGCTTCAGCGTCTTTCCATTCTATACAAGGCTAGAACGCAGCCATAGGAAACTGCTCACGTATATATTGTAATGCTGTTTTTAAATTTGCGATTACAATATATACACGAATTTTGCGTACTGATCGTGTATAGTTTGTATCGTGGAAGCTCACGTGTTCGTTCCCAAACTATACTAGACCACTTACAAGAGTATTAAAAAAGACAGTTTAAGCCTATAAAAATGCTATTAGCTCACCTCAAAACGCTCTGCGTGTAAAATCTAGTTTTATATTGATTCAGTTAAATAAGCCTGTGTGGTGGTCGAGCGGTTAAGGCGTTTGCCTTGTGACCCAGAGGTCACGGGTTCGATCACCGCGGGGAGCATACTTTGTAAATTAGTTCCCAGTTTGGCTAGGACATTGCAGGCTTGAATTACCTGATTGTCCGAAAAATAAGATGATTCCGTGCTTCGGAAGGCACGTATAAGCCGGTGGTCCCGGTCGCCATATGGCGGTCGTCAAATAAACCACGTCAGGGGCCCTATTTTTGAAAGTATGACATACCGCTGAAAACGAATAGACTATTATGTCGCACTCGTCCTACTATGTCACTAAAAACATAAAAGCCGTATTTTTGAAATCACTCGTCTAGCAATGTTGCCAGTGATATGAAAATAATGCGAGAAATAATTTCTGCTACATTTTACGCAACGAAAACTGAATCGGTAACGAATCGTAAAAAAATGTTCGTAAATTTTCAATCAAAGAGAACGTAAGCGTTAAACGGAACGAAAAAATGAACATCCTAATAGACTCCATCTATATCCGTATCCGGTTGTCTATGTCATTCAAGATTTTGACGTAAAAAACGTTCGACTACCAAATCATACGAAAACGAGTGGTCTAGACCACTCGTTGCGAATTATTCGACATAGACAATTCAAAAATACGGTATAATGGATAACGAATGAAAAATCATTCGGCTCACGCTTTTTTGGTGAGTCACACTTTCAAAAATAGGGCCCCAGAGGCTCTTGTGGCGGTTTAGAAACTCTGACACCAGGGTGTGTGGGGTCAAACGACCTTACAGCCTACTCGAAAAGAAGAAGTTAAATAAGGAATAATATAAGAACTTTATAGGTAGGTTAAAATAAAGAACAATAACTTATAATCATAAGATATTTATTAAAACATATTAAAATTAAAATATTTACTACTTTTTATAAATTAATTGTGCGGATACAACAAAAAACCATCAATCAAAACAATGGCGCGTGCCGAAAGATGATGCAATATTTAGAATAGAGGCGCAGATATGAACTACCATGAAATAGAAAGAGAGGTCAATAAATCAAAATGGCGAGCATGCAACTGCTCGCGTATATTTTGTAATCGAGAGTTTAGCGCGCTTATTCCGATATGTACACGATTAGTCCGCATGCGTAATAGCACTGTAGATTATGGAATAAGATATCTTACCTTAATCACTACGAAATATACGCGAGTATTTGCGTACTGCTCTTGTATGTATTGTAATCATAGATTTAAAATCAACTACAATATATACGTGAGCAGTTTCCTATGGCTGCGTTCTAGCCTTGTATAGAATGGAAAGACGCGGCGCTTCATAGAAACGGCGCGTCAAATATGCCTACTACTACTACAAATGAAACTGTATATCCGTGAACACGTCAGTAACACGTCAATGTGTGCGTTTTCATAGTCGAACGTCCCACAGTTACATAAGAACGGGGGAGAAGTGCGGAAGGAGCGGGGGGGTGCCATATTGCGGGAGGGGCAGGGAGTTTCCTTTCTGTACGTAGTACTAATATTAATTCTGTGGTAATACACGACGTTGAAAACTGCAGCAAATTTGCGTGATGCGCGTACGAACACTGTAGATATGTTTCTGAATAAACAAATATTCTAACAAGTCTTTAATTTACTACCTATATACTCGACTATGGCCAAAATGCCTCAAATAGAAAATTAATTCTTTCTACCCCTGTGCGTTTCGTGATTAAAGTCAGATTTTCTAGCCTATCTCGGCTTCGCTCGGGTGGCAAATACATAAATTGTAGCCTATGTCACTCAGGTATAATGTAGCTTTCTATTGGTGATTTTTGAAATCGATTCAGCAGTTCCGAAGATTACCCCCAACCCCCAACAAACAAGCTCTAAAACTTACAAACTCTATAATATTGGTGTGATTCCAATTTCTGTCGACATACCTCATCAAAACATTTTTACTACGAACGAAGCTACCTCGGAAACAATAACGAAAGATAATCACCTAAATTCCATAAAGTGCTTCCATGCTTGTCTGGGGACGAAGAAAAAGCAAAGAATGTGCCAGCTGCTTCTCTTCTCGCGCAGATTGTAAAAGTCAATCAAGAGTTTTAAACTGCGGATTATGTCATAGGCTAGCAACCTGTTACTATAACAGAATCTACATTCCACCAATAAGCTCACTTTTCAGCTAAGCGCGGCTGCTCTCTCTACCCCGTAAGGAATAAATACGTGATACTGTATCTATATGATCTTTTTCTTCTTAGTCGGTCACTCTTGTCAGAGTGGTCGTGGTTGTGCTGGCATGGGATCTTCTGTACTGTCCGTCCCCTGTGCGTAGATTGCTGCTTTTGCAATAGCTCTCCACCTCTCTCTATTACTTGCACTCCGAGCGCACTGGACTATCTGCGTCCATACGCCAACGTACTATTCCCATACGAGACCATTCTCGTTCCTGATCCTATCACGCAGAGTGACTCCGAGCATCGAGCATCCATCCATAGCAGCCCTTATTATCTTTATTCTTTATACTAATTATTTTTATTATTATATTATCCTTTGTAGGACATAGGCCTCCTCCATATTTTTCTTCCATTTGTGCCTCTCAGTTGCTGCATGTCGCTTGATATCGTCCACCCAACGCATTCCAGGGTGTCCTCTAACTCCATGACGATTCTGGTCCACCGATTCGTGTTCATTCTTGCTATTTGTCCTGCCCACTTCCATTTCTGCCTTTTGATTGTATGTATAACGTCCCTAACTTTGGTCCTCTTTCGAATGGTGTTATTTCGTATACGGTCAACCAATGTTATTCCTAACATTGCTCTCTCTATTGCTCTCTGTGCGACTAAGCTTTTCTCCATTGCTCTCTGTGCGGCAGATTTCATTGTCAGGGTCGTTATTTCCATACCGTAGGTGAGGACTATCGTATAATCAGCTAAACGATAATCTCCCACGCATCAACCACTCGATCGTCGCATGAAAACCACGTGTACTTTATCGAACATTCACTCCTTTATCAGAGATTATTGTAACTATTGTTAATTTCTATTTAGGATTATTCCATTATGATCTCTCAACCTAGATTTACTACTGATATGGATTACGTCTTTTAAACAGGGTTATTTCGTAACCACACTGGCCAAATTTTTATAAATGCTCAGTATATGAAATACAACATACAACTAGGTACTTCTACGAGAAATTTTAGTAAATTTAATTATAGTCTAACACATTAGAAATACCTAGAAATGCATTGATTTATGTACGTACGTACCTGTACCTACCCATTGAATTTTTCTGTATTACATAATAGTTTTTATAGAATGCTAATAACATTGCTTTGGTGTGTACTGTAATAATGTTATTATGTTTTTTAAATAAATAAATTACTATGATTTTAACGGGATTTGGCACGAATAGAGGTGGGTAGTATCGTGTATTTGCCGTACTGAACTGAAAACATGTATCGTCAAACAATACTATGTATTGAAACCTAGTATTGCTGAAACTATGTATCGGCCGACGAAATAGGGTGGGAAATACTGTGATTGGGTAGCGTATCGAATAACGATGAGTTTCGGTACTTGTTTTGGTAAAGGCAGTTTATTATTAGTTGGCAAATTTAAAGTATTGCTATCGAACTGAAATGAACTTCCCTTCATACTTTATCCAGGCTTAGGACTGGCTGTTTTTTTTTAATATTTTATCAATTAGATTAAATTGGGTATGTATACTTAATTTGACTAAGATAATTTGCTACTGACTATGCGTCGTCTCACTCGCGCAACGTAGTGTATCCGCGAACCCCGTCACCGTCAATTTTTGCCGATACTCAGTTTTATACGATACACTGTTTTGGAGAGACCCAAATACTATGTTTTCAGTATTGTACTAATTCACGTGTATATACACGTACGTACGTGTGTGTACACGTGTATTGAAACTGTGTACAGTTTGTACTACCCAATACTAGGCACGAACCTTATTTTATTTATTTATAGCGGCTGACGTTTCGAGCCCCGGGACCACGGGAGGCTGCAATGCTCCCGAAACGTCAGCCCCTAATCTTCTTCCTTGCTTTCTCTCTCTTTCTCTCCAGGCACAGGTCGTTGGAGGTTGGCCAGGGCCCCGCTTTCCATCTTCTATGGCGAGCACTGTTCTAGTCATATGGTCCTCCTTACGTCTCATAGCGTGGCCTACCAGCGCAGACGGGCCTCCCCTTATATATATATAAAATCTATACATATAATAAAACAGTAAAAATATTTTGTCTGTACATTTAGTATTTTTGACTGAAATGGATAGAGGGACGGACACTTAAAAAGAATAATAGAAAGCAAAAAATTTTTTTTTGAATTTTTTGTCTGAATGAAACTTTTTTTGTTGTGTAGCTATTAAGCCTAGGCAACATTTAGGCTATACTTACTTAAAAAGAATAATAGAAAGCAAAAAAATTTTTTTTGAATTTTTTTTCTGAATGAAACTTTTTTTGTTGTGTAGCTATTAAGCCTAGGCAATATATAGGCTATAATTGATTTTGAAAACTGGAATACCTGATGAAGAACCAAAACAGAACAGTTAAATTATAATAAATATGGATATGGTGCCTTAACAAAAGTCGTTCAACCTGATGAGCAAATTTTGGTGACGTATAAAAATTGAAGATCAGGAACATCTGATGAATAACTCCAAGAGACCAGCTACACAATAACATTTATGGAAATGGCTCCTTAGCAAAATTTGATTAATCTGATGAGCATTGTCTGTAGACGTATAAAAATTGAAGATCCGAAACATCTATAAACAGTTTGGATCACATAAAGGTTTTTCATCTAAGCGAAACTTACGCGGGCGAAGCCGCGGGCAACAGCTAGTAAATAAATAAAATAAGGTTTCGACTTTCCATACTAAGTAGCATCAGCTGATCAACCAATTTGTACGACCGTACAATTTTTTCTTACCATTTTCTGCCATAGCTCATCTTGAATTATCTTTGGAATCCCGCTCAATTTTATCATTCAAATCTGATGCAAAAATTTGGCCATTGTTTTCAAAATAACGCTGTATCTACACACCAGCTGGACCTGGCTGGAGCTGGAGCTGGCTTCCGAGAAAATTTCGGGATAAAAAGTACCATATTGTGTCATTTCATATCCATGTGTAAAATTTCATCGAAATCCATCAAGTAGAAATTTACAACTTGCATAATATTGACAGGCAAGTATAATGTATGAGATATGGGCTAAAAATAATGAGGTTCACCCGTTGACCTCCGATATTTTTAAATAAACAGCAGATATAATCACTTCAGTGAGATTTAAATAAACAGATGTTATTTGTGCAATAAAGTTATTACAAACAAACGGACTAGCTTGTTCTCGCGACTTCGTTCGCGCTTCAGATTCTAAACGGTTGCTGCAGATTTTATTTAGACTTTTAACAATACATGATACACATGATGACTGATACGTTTGACGACCTCCGTGGCCTAACGGTTATCACGCCAGACTGCCACAGCGGAGGTCCCGGGTTCGATTCCCGGTCAGGTCAAAATGGAAAATGATCTTTTTCAGATTGGCCTGGGTCTTGGATGTTTATCTATATATGTATCCTAACTAATATTATAAAAGTGAAAGTAAGTTTGTTTTTTGGTTTGTTTGTTTGTTACCTCTTCACGCTTTATCTACTGAACCAATCTTTCTGAAAGGCATACACATAGTTAGAAGTAAGGAGAAGGACATAGGGTACCTTTTATCCCGGGAAAAGGCACGGTTCCCGTGGGAAATTCACGCGGGCGAAAGCTAGTTTGTCATAAAATATAGTATATAGTATCCCATAACACAAGTCTCGAACTTACTTTGGGGCTAGCTCAATCTGTGTGATTTGTCCGTATATATTTATTTATTTATTTATGATACTGAAAACCGTGCGAAGAAGCAAAAAGTAGGAAAGCGGACCCTGGGCTCCGACGCGTACGCTGAGGGTGCAACGGTGGCCGAGTGGTAGGCGCCCGCCTGTGGCTGCAAAGGTATCAGGTTCGAATCCTGCCCGTACATGAGTTTGTGTACCAATCTGACTCATGTACCTATGTTAGTTTTCATCGAACACCACTTGCTTCCTGTGAAGGAAAACATCGTGAGGAAACCTGCACTCTGATTGATGATAATCAGCTAGTGTGTGAAATGGAGAAGGCAATGGGAAACCACTACAATTAGCCTAGCCGTGCCATACAGCATCGTTGAATTTCAGGTGTGATAAGCCAAACTCTTTCCGGTGAAGGAAAACATTGTGAGGAAACCTGCACTCAGGTTAATGGATGATTATCAATTAGTGTGTGAAATGGAGAAGGCAAACCACTCCATTAACATTGCCAAGAGAGTCGTTGTGTGTGTTTAATTCCATATAATGACCACGACCCTCAGTCATGAGGAATACTAAAGGCGTACGACTAACGAGAGGGGCAACGTCCTTTGCATCACGTAGGCAAAGGCATTCAATTCATAAAATAAAAATAACCCTCTACCCAGTCATACCCAGTGTAATCCTTTTATCGCTATCGCTTCAATATCATGGTAGAAGCCATATCAGCTGAGATGCAAGCGTGGATTCGAATCGAACTTCAAAAATATTCGAAACAAAACAAACATAGACGCGTCGTCCGTCGTAGAGGGAAGTCGTTCCCTAATATTATTCTGTGCCAGTGTTAATTAAAAAAACAAAATGAAGTTCTTAGCAAGTTTAGTGCTTTGTTTTTTGTGCTACAATTTATCACTAGCCAGTGTGAGTAATATTCTAATTTATTTTTTAAATTTTGTATCACATTTTTGTGACATAGGTATTTCTTTAATAGTTCTGAATTTTTCCTGATTTTAATTTAAATATGTACCTACCTATAGATAATTTAATCTTACTTAGTTTATTTGCTGTTTGTATTTAAATGAATAGGTATTTGATATTAAGGCATTTTTAATATTTTTATACGCCTACCCACTCCTTAAAAAAATTGCATGGCGTCAAACCTTCCAAGAAAAAAAAAAACTTTATCAATAAAAATAAAATTAGAAAAATCAACTTTTTAAAATCATTACCTACGACAAATTTGATAAGTACAGTCTTAAATAAATAAAAAAAAAATACATAACTTTCCATTCATGCGGAATATTGTAAAAAATAATTATTTCGCACTAAAATTATTTTTATATAAACAGTATTTTATGTCAAAAACCTAAAAAAAGAACATCTTTGTCTGCACAAATTGCTTTAAAAAAATGCACACGCGGTAAACATCCGATCACGCGTTGACGCCGTGATGTGTTGTTGTTCTTTCTCTTTCTAAAAAGAGACAGATATAGTGCCCTAATTTCCTATCCCTCTGGTTGCCATGGAAGCTGGTGCGACGTCACGTAGGCCCTTTTCTATAGGGCTGAATAGATTTCTCTAAATCTGGATGCATGCTTACAATGGCGTATTAAAGGCTGACAGCGCCCTGGGCAATTTTAGTGGTGCCCCTCACTCGTGACAGTTTTTACTGTCTGATCCCCATACTACCCTAGGGGATCAGTTATATTTAGAAAATATTTTCTAATACGGTCCGATCTACCGTAAAGGGATAGTCAAAGTGGTAAAGTTTACACAGTGGATCTGAACTTCAGACGGGAATTAAAAAAATAATAAGAATTGGTAGGCGATTAGTTTGTGGGATCAAACGGTAATAAAATAACTGCCTCTTGAAGTCTATCTACCTACATACCACATGTTAAACAAATTGCTGTCTACACTATATTTTTGCCTTGCGAATATGTGTGTGTAACTAACATTGCCATAGTTTAACAATTCAATGTAGGTATAGGTAGGTATTCGTAGTTCTTTAATTATAAGACACATTTATTTGGTAAAGTGATTAAGTGACGTCTTTGGAGAAAATGCAGCAGTGGAGTTTTCGACGCCTCTTCTCCACTTGCGCTTTGGAGGCGGTAGTAACCTTAGCTTTAAATAATTTTCTGACGTCAACACCTATATGACGATTTAAAAGTGCTATTTTTAATCCAATTTAAATAAAAATTATTTCACTTCATTTCTATCCCAGAGAGGTTAGGTTTAACTGCCCCCGACTGCGCTTACAAAAGTCGCGCCCCTAGCACATGCCTCTTCTGCCTGGAGGATGATCCACCACCGTGCATACGACAGTGCATTTTGAAGTCATGAACTCTGATAAAAGAATAATCTAAATCTATTTAAGCTGCCTTAAAGAAATAAAATGGATAAGAGAATTTGGACAATATTTTGGTCTAAAGATTAATTCTGTGTCCAAAGTCTAAAGTTTTCTGCGTATTTCCCTTGGTTTATCTTTAAAAAGATTACAAGCATTAAACAAACATGAACAGAGATATACAAATATTTACATACACACATTACCTACACATTTCATTTATTCTTGACATGTGCTCGCTATAAATTTTAAATAAGAAGTTAATCATCGCTCTAACAATTAAAAATAGCCTACTACCTTAGCAGCTAATAGAAATGAAGTAAGCTCATTCCTTTGATCAACTTTTAATGCGGGAAGAATAGCAATAGAAAATTAAGTGGATCCAAGACCATGCCTAATAATGGGATATGGCAAAGAAGTAGAAGAATACTGTATCTGAATCTTTAGCCCTGCTATTTATTGTTACAGGACACGTATAGAGCTGGTACCATCAGCTCCACGGTCTACTCTGATCCCCGGAGATACCTGCCAGCAGTTCTGGATGCTTCTAAACACGTAAGATTAATTATATTTAGTTTTGATCTATTGTTCTTTTGCCTCTGACCCGGGGTGTCCCGGATTCGATCTCCAGTCAGGTCAAGATGGAGAATGGTCAGGGAGAATGATATTTTTCAGTTTGGCCTGGGTCTTGGATGTTTAACTATATGTGTGTGTATCTATTATAAAAAGTAGTATCGTTGATCCAGTATTCTTTGGTACAAGGAAATTCAGTTAAGGGGTAGCTCAATCTGTGTCTAAAAACATCCGTATTAATTTTACAAATGGAAAACAAAAGTAATTTTAATAAAAATACAAAAGAGGATTAGTTAGAGGGTACCTTTGTAACCTTTGGAGTCCCAAAAACTTTTGTCTGAAACATCATAATCAAGAAATGGTTTGTGAAATCGTAATTTTTACACGTTTTGAAATATAGTGAGGGGCCTAACATAGAGCCTTGTGGAGCCCCAAAAACTTTATTACAACAACAAAAATGCATGCTATTGTACTTTGTCGTTTTCATCGACAACCACTTGCATTCGGAGAAGGAAAACATCGTGAGATGACTATCTGACTGTTCAGTGCTTATAAACGACTTCTAACGCTAGATGCCAGCAGTCGAAAAGTCATGTCAGATTCCTTCAGGCAACTTTAAAAAATCGGTCACCAGTATTTATAATACATCAGATAAGAGAAAATAAAGGTTGTTAGCTTATGATTCATCAAATCATAATATAATAATTTACGAACTCTTATCTCATTTTCATTAGATACATGAATATCGTTATCTAACGATTTTCTATGAGAATATGATCGTCCGAGATTGTTTTCATAACTAGTCTTGTTTGAAGTTTATTTTTTCAGTTGTTACATCCATATCTTTTGAATAGATCTTGCGTTAAGATAAATATATAATATTATTGTTTTTGATCTTATATTTTTTCTATCAGTTCAGTAGGTCACGTGCTTATTGTGGTACCCGATCCCTAGAACACAAATGGGTGAATCTATTTTACATGACTGACCAAAAAAGAAGTGTTATGTTTTCAGGGTTCATGTATGTATGTCAGTTTGTAATTCCACCATAGGTCTTGAACAGCTTAACAGATTCTGAAGTGAGAGGTATTATTAGATTCCTTGCATTCCTCCGAGTGGCATAGGCTATGTGAGGTTGTCAGTAGTGTTTTTTTTATAATTAGCTTGTTACCAAGAAAATCCAAACAAATAGGGTCTGTCCGTTTAAAATGTATGAAAATTGAATTAATCGAGAGTGTTTCTAGATTTTTAGCCATAAGTATCATAGAAATCGGTTTAGCCGTTTAGAAGCTGGCAGCATTTTTGATGTAAAACATCTATTAGCGCAGGCCGGCAGAAAAAATCAACTCGAATGCTGTGATAAAAACTGTCTTGATGTTGGCAGGCAACATGCTCATTTGTTTTACATCTGCCTGGCGTTCCGTTACTATATAATCTGTGGTCCCGTGACAGCAACTATTTTTCTCTCTCTCTGTGATGGGTCTTCTTTGTTTGTTTGTAAACTCTTTATTGCACACACACACAAGAAAAATACAAAACATAATGAAACAAGAAGATCTTATTCTTTTCTTTCTTTTCTTATTTTTTTTGTTTATTCTTTCAACGTGATGGGTTTTGTGTTAATTTTTATTTTGTTTACAGAATGTCGATATAGTGGTCCTGCCATCGCAAGCCGTGTCTTCATGCCATGCTGTTCACTGTGAATCAGATAACTATGACGAGGTAATTACTATTAGGCGGGGCATTTAATTTTTTTTTACCGACAAATTCCTACAACCATGATTCATATACTCAACATTATTTTGATGATTTTAGACATCCTTATATAAAAAAAAAAGAATTTTGATGATTCGATATGAAATGGGAGGGGTAAATAAACTATACTGAATTGCTCGTAAACAAAAAAGTTTACAATAGAGATTACTGTTCACAATTAATTAATAAGACTTCATTTACCTGTAAATAAAAGTTGGCCGGTTTATAATAAGGCTTTCTAGTCATAAAATGTATTTTTATGTATTTTTAACGTTATAAATGTCAATATGGTTTTTATTTAATTACAGGAAATCGGGTTCATAAACATGAGTCGTTTTTTAAAATTAAGATTGAATAATTCACATTACGTACGAATATACAATTTTCTCGACAGTAGAATTAAAAACAAAAAATTAAAAGTTAATAAAAAAAAAACCGTTGTAGTCACCCTTATAAAAATTGAGGATATGGTTCATTACAATAGTATACGAATAATATATAAAAGTCACCATTGCTGGATTTTTTGTTTTTGTACAGGATGTTTTTAAAGTATAAAAATTACAACTCATTAAAAAATCCATTTCGGATTGTTATTTATTGGTGATTTTTTAAATCAAGCTTTAATTATTTGTAAGGAAACATGTAACAAAAAATCACCCTGGTAGGATTTTTTGTTTGAGAGTTATAACAATATGAGTCTTATAATAGCGTTTAAAAAAAAACGGCGGTGGTGATTTTTTTTTACACTTAAATTTGCAGTTGTAATATCATAATCTATGTAGTTTATAAAAATCACCATCGTAGGATTTAATGTGACCACCTCCATACAACTGAAAATTCACAGCCCCGACTATATAGAAATAACATGAGGTGAAGGGTTTTTGTTCAATTGTACAAATTTTTTGAACTTAAAAATTCTACGAAGGCGACGATTTTTTTCGAATTTTTCGAAATTTCGAATCAATCTGTTATTGTTTAGATTTCTAGAAATAGTACCAGTAGATTCGTTTTGATAAATGTTTCTTACAAGCTTTTCTTAGGTAAGATTTTGTCTGTCACAGTGTCTGTTTGTCTTTCTGCCGTGATCAAATCTTGCAAGTTAAAGAAGGAAGAAGAAAAAAAGAGAAGAAACATCTCTCTTTCTCATTTGAGCTCCACTTTCCTACTTTTTCTTCTCCACTTCGCACGATCTTCGGAAAAAGAAGATGAAACTTAACAATACAATAAATGTCATTGATATCTATTACATTGTACCACATTGTACGACATTGGAACCTTCAAAAAACGTATACGTCTTCTTGAAAGGCTGGCAACACTCTTGTGTTACCCCTGGTGTTGCATCTGTCCATAGCCAGCGGTGATCGCTTACCATCGGGGACCTGCTTGCTCGTTTGACGCCATAAGTTATAAAAAAAAAAATCATTTTCTGAATAAAACTTTGTTGAAGTAGCAACCCTGACTGTACCTATAAATACACTTCTTTCCTATTTCAGTCGGTAAAAACCCTGTCAGATATAGCGAAGCAGGCAAGCCTGTACATCGTAGCTCATTTGGCAGAGAAGACCCGCTGCCAGAATGGAGACGAGCCGATCAGAAGCAACCTCGTCTTCGACCGGCAAGGGTCCGTCGTGGCTGTGTAAGTATATGAACTATCATTTACTAGAAGACGATTACGCCTTTTACTTTTATACACGACTGACCAAAAAAGAAGTGTTATGTTTCCAGAGTTCATGTATGTATGTAAGTTTCTTTATTCCACCATATGTCCTACAGATATTGATGTGAGAGGTATTTTTAGATTCCTTGTATTCCCTCGAGTTACATAGGATATGTAAGTTGTCAGTCGTGTTTTTCATTTTTTTATTTAATAATTAGCTTGTTTTATCTAGCGAGGCTCTCAAAGATTATTTAAAGATTAATTTATCAAAAACTAGCAGCCCGCCCCGGCTTCGCACGGGTAAATATAGCCTATAACACTCAGGGATAGTGTAGCTACTAAACGGTGAGAGAATTTAAAAAATCGGTCCAGTAGTTTCGGAGCCTATTCGTTACAAACAAACAAACAAACAAATAAACAAATCTTACCTCTTTATAATATTAGTGTGGATTTAACAAATTTAGCTTATATAACCATTTTGGATGTGCAACAACTGCTTTGGTTTAAAGCTGTGTTGCAATTGATTTGCTGCTGGGTAAACCCCGTCCCATTTTTACTGATCGGTCCGATATTCTGATGGCAACATATCCACCACCTATCTCGCTCAATCTGACTTTCTTTCTTCTGGGAGTCTTGTAATCTTGTGATACTTTTTTAATTTTTGTGCACCCATGATGCAGTTAGTGCTATATTAAATAAGAGTACATTATTTGAGTGGTGAATTTTTATTTGAGAGTGTCACTCTTCTTTCAATATTATATTTTTAGTGTCATGTGTAGTTGGAGGAATAGCATTTAAAAGGTGTTATGAATTTGCATAGAAGCAAATATCTTACAAACACGAAATGTCGAAACCGCTAATCCTGTAACGGTGAAATTTGACAGCATAATAGATATTTCCCAAGAGAATTATGTTTCTGACTGTACCTAGTGTATTATATAAGGTTGTCTGAACTATGTACTATTTGTTTACAAGCAATGCATTGATTTCACCTTGAAACTTCAACTTGTTAATCATATTGTACTACTTGTGTACTATTTAACGATTTATTAGTTCGGAATGTGTCGAATTGTTGTCAATGAGTCCAGTTGTTGGCCCTACGAATATTGTAAATTCATAAGAGCTACCTATTATTGCAGATAAGTCAAGAGCTTTTAAACGATGTGAAAATCCTCAAAAAATCATAAGCATTCTATTATCTCCTATAGTTCAGTCATCAATTGATTCTATTTATTTATTTAAAACTTTATTAGACCAAAATAATACAATGGTATAAAAGGCGGACTTAACGCTAACAGCATTCTCTAACAGTCAACCTTCGGGATAAACAGAAATAAGTATGGCATAGGTGCAAAAACAAAGTGACAAAGTTAAGTTAAGTTCTAGGTTTTTCTTTTTCAAATTATCTATACATATAATAAAACAGTAAAAATATTTTGTCTGTACATTTAGTATTTTTGACTGAATATTTTGTCTGTACATTTAGTATTTTTGACTGAAATGGATAGAGGGACACTTAAAAAGAATAATAAAAAGCAAAAATTTTTTTTGGAATTTCTTGTCTGTCTGTCTGTATGTATCTAAGCGTTTCACGCAAAAACTACTGGACGGATTTGAATGAAACTTTTTTGTTGTATAGCTATTAAGCCTGAGCAACATATGGGCTATAATTGATTTTGAAAACTGGAACACCTGATGAAGAACCTTAACAGAACATCTCAACTATAAGAAATATGGAAATGGCGCCTTAGCAAAAGTTGTTCAACCTGATGAGCATTTTCTGTTGACGTATAAAAATTGAAGATTATGGAACATCTGATGAAAAACTCCAAGAGATCAGCTACTCTATAAAATAAATGGAAATGGGGCCTTAGCAAAAGTCGTTCAACCTGATGAGCATTTTCTACTGACACGTATAAATAGACAGGCAGGACACGAGATAGGACAAAGAGGGACTCGGGGTGGGAGTGGTGGTATATGGAAAATTGTAGATACCGAGCAGACGAAGATCGTTTATTGAATGAAGGATTACTTTTGATTCATTTTAACACCGCGACTTTACTACGAGTACCTAATATATTCCCGCGGGACACGGGATAACCAAATGACTGAAATTTTAAGTAGGTACTGGATACTTAAGTAACTACAGTTTGGAAGACAAAAAGATTTTTCATCTAAGAGAAACTCACGCGGGCGAAGCCGCGGGCAACAGCTAGTGCTATATATAATCAGCTAGAATAAAGACATTGCCATAAGTCAATATTTACGACAAAATCTTCGTAATTTATTTTTAGACTTGACAAAATAATAATTAGGTAAACATTGTCGTAAATATAGAACAGAATACAATAAAAAAAATGATAACGTTGAAATAATATAGTTATCTGGCGCCAGGGTCTGGCGTCTTTTTTGTAGGAACACCTGAGTCAGTCTGCATTTTTATGACTTGTTTTCGACTGTCGGTTTAATTGAGATAAATAAATACACACGGACAAATCACACAGATTGAGTTAGCCCCAAAGTAAGTTCGAGACTTGTGTTATGGGATGCTAACTCAACGATACTATATTTTATAACAAATACATATATAGATAAAACCTACAATGACTTTTGTTTTCGTCGCAATCTTCTTGAGCCGATATAATGTGCAAAATCATTAACTATCTCAAGAATACATCATATTCATAAACTATCTACACCAATGTCACATTTATTGGTAAAAAATAAAGCCCGAATTAATATCGTCAATAAAGAATTCTTAACAATGTAACAGAACTCTGTAAACATCAACCCTACTATCAATAATTCCTATCGGTCTCATAAGACCGGCTGATAACTTTTACAATAATATAGTTGCGTTACCTGTGTTCAAATCAATAAATATAATAAATTTGTAACTGGTCTATGTCTGTATATAAGAGATATTTAAGAAAAAATAATGGTCAATAGAAGCCAAAACAATTGTTTTTTGAATCTTTCTGTCTGTATGTTTATACGCGCACCACGCAAAAACTACTGGACGAAATTTGATGCGGTTTTTACAATTATATTGTTGAAGGTCTAACTTAAAATCTGGTGCAAATTTTATCTTGATATGTCGCTTAGAACCCGAGATACGAGTATAACAATAGTAATATACTCTTTACACAACCCCATATTTTGTATAGAGCTATTAGGTATTATAATTAATCCTATTACCTACCTACCTGAAAAACAGGTTTTATACCTAGTTCAGGCAGAGATGCAAATATTGATTTGTTAAAATGTAAATTTTGGTCAATAAAGATTTATTATTATTATTGTTTAAATAACGGACGAAGTTCGCAGGCACAGGCTAGTCGTTAATCAAATACTTTTTCACCAACAGCTACAGGAAACCAGTGAACAATGTCGCCAACTGCACCTGGTCTTCGGATGACGTCACGACCTTCTCCACAGACTTCGGCGTCACCTTCGGACTCCTGATGGAAGAAGACTTGGTGCTGAAGACTCCTGAGGCTGTGGCGGAATTGAGGAATTTTGTGCTAACCGGCGCTTCGCGAACTGACGTGCCGTTGTTGAATGGTAAGATTTTTTATTTTAATGCCTGGATAATAGATCCATGCAACAGTGAGATAAAACATCTATAAGCTTTCTTTTTTGGAACTGGGCTTCATTTTCAGCCCATATCAGTCTAATGATACCTTCTACTTTTCGCGGTATTTCGTACGGTTCTGTGCCAGACTTATCCTATCCTAATTTCCTAATTTTAATCCTATCTAATATTACAAACGCGAAAGGAATTTGTTTGTTTATTTATTTATTTGTTTGTTATCTCTTCACGCTTCACTTACTGAACCAATATTCCTGAAATTTCGCATACACATAGTTAGAAGTACTGAGAAGGACATAGGCTACCTTTTACATTCACGCGGGCGAAGCTAGTATGATATATTCTTTCAATGTATGAAAGCCTTTATTTATATTAGATTAGCATAGATTTCTAATTTTGTCTGTTTCTTCACCAGTAAACCAGTTCTCCTCATCCTGGGCCTTCGTCAACAACGCCAACCTAATAACCAGTCGGGCGGTCTACGCGGGCAAGGCTGGAAGGAACGCTGGCCTTTATGCTGACCTCACAAAGACTACTCCAAAAGGTACGAGTAAGCCTTTGTTCAAGTAGATCAGGTTAGGTAATTAGGTTTTAATAATAGGGAACAATCCTTTTCTTTGTTTTTGCAAACCCAAAAAAAATACTGGAAATGAACGGTGTCACAATTGTTTATTGACTGTCCGCGATTTTGTCTGCGCGGAATTGACTATTGTTAATATTTTAGGTTGAAGCGGAGCATCTCTTATAATGAACCTGTGAACAAATTTTAAGTTAGACTTTCAGTTTCAGTAATTCAACTGTGAAAACCGCATCAAATTTTAGTTAGTATCTATAGTTCTAGAACTAAGTAGGTAGACCTAGTTCTTGCGTGATGCGTTTATGGCCTACATAGACCCGAACATATCTTCTTTGTACAAACATGGATCATTTCATTACAGTCTTAATAGTAAGTATATGAATAGATTAATTTCACAAAAACCCATAATTATGATTCATGATATCGCCTTTATCACAATAACGATGTTTCATTTGATTAATTGCATAAAATTAATCTTGTTTTGTCAATAATTCAATCGCCAAATTCTTTGTACAATGACTCAAAGGAAGGAAAGAGATTCAAACAAAACTTATAAAATATGGTCCGATGCGTGATTCGCACGTGGTGATATGGAAATTGATTAGATTGTGACGTTGAAAATAAATATTGATGTGAAAGATAAAATAACTAAAGCTTCCATGCTGGTCTGGGAGCGAAGAAAAAACATAGAATGTGCCATCTGCTTCTCTTCCCGCGCAGACAATCGACAGTCAATCGACGGAAAGGGCTTTAAACTGGGTATTCCTCCATTCATAGGCGATGGGCTAGCAACCTGTCACTATACCTAAATCTCCATTCCATCCGAGAGCCCATTATTCAGCTAAGCGTGGTCTTCGAGTTTCACGACTCTGTCTACCCCGTAAGGGATAAAGACGTGATTCTATGAATATATGTAAATTTTGGCAAAGGAACAAGAGGACAATCAATCTAAAATTTGATTCTTTACAAACGACCTGCCCTTTCTTTGCACGGGCACCTTTTTAGGTATTAGGTACCTGTTAACCATCCGATAGAAATAATCTAAATGACAGTAAAAACCGCATAAAAATCGGTTGCGTAGTAAAAGATCTAAGCGTACAGACTTTAATTTATACTAAGTACTAGTTGCGCCCCGATTCTTCGCTCCCATAGGAATTTAGGGATAAAAAGTACCCTATTTCATTTCCGGTATTTTTTTACCTGTGTACCAAATTACATTGAAATCCATCCAGTAGATTTGGCGTGATTGAATAAAAAACTCACAAAAACCATTTCGAATTTATAATATTAGTAGAAAGTAGGATTGATTTGAAGCAGTGGTGGCCGAGTGGTAGGGCGCCCGCCTGTGGCTGCTAAAGTCCCAGGTTCGAATCCTGCCCGGGCCATTTGAGTTTGTATACCAGTCTGACTCATGTACCTGTTAGTTTTCATCGACCACCACTTGCTTCCGGTGAAGGAAACATCGTGAGGAAACCTGCACTCTAGTTGATGATTATTAGCTACTATGAAATGGAGAAGGCAATGGCAAACCACTCCATTAAAATTGCCAAGAGAGTCGTTGTGTGTGTTTCATTCCATATAATGACCACGACCCTCAGTCATGAGGAAATACGACTAAAGACAGAGAGAATTGATTCTAAAATGTAAATTTACAGGAGCAAGTATCGTTCCACTATCGAGCCTTCCTTCATCGTCAGTCCCTGGTGAAGATCTGTCACACTACATCATCAGACCTTTGGATTTAGAGCTCAGCGAGGCTGGCTTGAAGGAGACTGTCTGCCATGGCCAGCTCTGCTGTCATTTCTACGTGAAGTCGAAAGCAGGTGGGTTTTGGAATGGATTCCGACGAATTGAAAACCTCTTCCCTTTTTAGTAGCCCATTAAAGACAACTTTTATCAGTTTCCATTATCTCACTAACAATGTCGTATAGAATCTATTTTTTTTATTCTCAAAACCTTAAGGTTTAAAAGTTAATTATTACTCATCTTCTATCTCATACTCTTTAAGGAACCCAGAAGACCAAAATGCACTACGGCTTGGCAGTCTTCAGCGGTGTCCGCAGCTTCGACAGAAGCCACGACATTGGTTTTGAAAGCTGCTCTGTGTTCGCCTGTGCCGGGTTGTACAAGAGATCCTGTTCTATCGGGTTAGTTTGTGACATCATCATCCTCCAAACCACAAGACATAACTAGCGATGTGCCGAGAATTCTTGGGAATTTCTCGGTTTTTAAGGAATATTTTCCGTTCTCGAGAATATTCCGAGAAATTTCCAAGAAAGTTTTCGCTTCTTTCTTCGAAAATTTTCAGAATGGTACATCACTAGACAGACACAACTACTGGAATTTTGAAAACCATTGATCTAGAGGACTTCAATGAAGCCGGTTCTTATGGCCACTTATTGGTCTAGAACCGTTTAATTTCATTGCCATTTTTGACTCCAAGAGAAGAATCCTATTGATTTTATCTTTTGGTTCGAAGCAGCTTGAATTTGACGTCCTTGGATGTGTAACATTTCGTCTTATACGTCGTATTTATATTGCGAGGTCTACTGTTCTCACAGAACCACTAGTATTATTATTATTTTAATATTAGTATTTTAATCAAATTAATATTATTATTTTCAACGTGTTTTTATTTATGGGAGTTAATACTCGTTTAGCTGTATTGCATTTCAAACAATATTTGCATAATAAATTTTATCTCGTTACCTACCTTTTGTAGGTACTTAACTTCAATTACTTCAGAAGGGATCGAAAAGATGATTCAATATTGCAAGTTTCTGCGTACTTCCTATAAGTAAACACCGTATATACAAAAGACATAAAAAAGAATTGTGTTCTGGCTACTTTTACGTGCAGATGAATTTAAAAATCATCTTCCTTTCCAGCCACGAGATCAACAGTACAGTTACTTTCGAAAAGATCTCAATCTCCGGCAACTTCACCACCACGGCCAACTACCCCATCATCCTCACCAGCGACGCGTCCGAAATCATCAACAAATTCTCTTTTAACATCAACTCCACTGGCCACACTGCCCTTACCATCGAAAACGGCAAAAATCTCCTCAACGTCGCCATCTTTAGCAGAGACTTCTCTAAAGACAGTGAGAAATACTACGTTGATCCTAAAGATATGGTCAACTTGAATGTCTATGATTATATCTTCAATGAGGACGTACAAGAGTTCTTCGATTACCTCTGGATCAGACTCAGGATTCTTATATTCGTTGTCTCTATATATGTTTTGGAAATGATGTAAGGTTTCAATTTCTTACAGTCTTGCTACTTCTGCTAAACATATCATTCCGCCCATTTATAGATACACGTGTTTTAATTACATTTTCTAGTTGTCAGTTTCTTTTCATTCTGGGCGGATAATATGTTTAGTAACTTTAGACACTGTTAAATGTCTAAGATTAGATTTCAGTAAGGTATCAACATTTTATATCTTGATTCTTTTGTCAGAGGCTAAATGTTCAACTTATTTTAAAAAGCATTTGCACTTTGTTTATTAAGTAGTAGTTAATATAACTTAAGTGAATGCTTTGACTTAACATTTAATTTAATTTTCATATAAGCTTGTTTATTTATGTGTTTTTTAATCGTGTATGGATATTTTCTCCATATGATGCGATTTTATATTGAGGTATTCTGCTACCTAATTATTATTTTTTTCATTCGTTCACCGCCTAAGACCATGGAAGGAAGTGTTTTTGTACTTGTTTGGTATTTTCCATGACCCCTTACGGATTTCATAATTTTCAGTTGCTTAACCAGTGTTATTTCTTGTATTGTTTATTCATTTTGGTGTTTAGTAACACCATTCACGAATTCCCATCACAATCTTTTTTAAGTCCAGTGTAGATTTTGAAATTAAATATAGGGGTCAAAGCATTTTTATTTAATGTGTAGAAGTTATTGTTCAAATATGTGTATAATTTTATGGGTTAAAGTATAGTCTTGATTTAAAGTTAGTTTATAAGGTTAAAAACTTTGACCCAATTTAAAATTCTTGATTAAAATACCACCCTTGTGGTTTCTGAATTATCGTTTTCAAAATGGTGTACCTACACGAGAATCCTTTGAAAGGTTGGATAGTTTTCTGAAGAAACAAACTGTATTTTCACAAAATTATTGGAACAAATATATTTTTTGAACTAAATTTGTAACAATTTAAACGACTGAATCCTGTGATATTAGTATTATGCATGATGCGTGTAGAAATAAATGATTTCTGTAATAAAAAGGTTTTTCATTGAGATAAAATTTATTTTATACTAGCTAATTATATGAAGGGATAACATAGAGAAAGGGAGGAAAGATCAGCCTTTACTGACAGTCGGGCAGAAAAATATAACAAGTAAATATAAAATTAAATTTCATTGATTAGTAAGATTTGATACTTAAATTTGACGTGCCTTTGTTGCATCTGTCTCATGCACAGAATTTTGAATCATGGCAAATGCGGAATAAAATAACTAGTAAGCCACTTCTATTTGCTTTGTGTTATTTAAAACTCTATGGGCGTGGGGAACGACCATGGAAATCGGAAACGTTCAGGTCGGAATGGAAATTTTGGGAAATTTTAAAACCTGGGGTCTTTTTGGGAAAGGGACATTTTGAAACCAGGGGACTTTTTGAGAAAGGGACATTAGACTTGAACGATTGGAAATTGTGGACACATCGGATTTTCGCGCGAGTTATACAGTCATTTCAGAATGTTAAGATTTCATGTTCATTCTTCTGTGTCTGTTGGTTCTCCTCTTGTGTATAAACTTGACATGGTCTTCGTCATCGTCGTATAATGTCTTCTCTATCCAGCGCATGAAGGCTTCCACCTAGAACAGGGGAGGAAATAATAATGGAGCTTTTTTGTGTATTATATGGCGCTTTTTATCAACTAACTAGCAGCCCGCCCCGGCTTCGCACGGGTAAATATTTTTTTTTTTAAATTATAATTTTTGAATACTCCATCATCAAAAAGAGTAAAATTTTAAAGAAAGACAGATTATCGTCTCTTTTTACATTTTTATCTAGTTTTTTTTTTATTTTATTTTTTTTGTTTTTTTTTTACTTTTTCTTCGTATTTTTATTTTTAAATGTTTGTTTAAGAAACATATCATTAGAAGCATTTAATTTAATGAGTTAGAGCTTCCCTAAAAACAACATTTGATGTTGTTTTTTTTCTGGCAACAAAATGAATTGATTTTCAGGAGATCCGACCCGCGACAGACCAACATAGAGTTGGCCATGAGTAAAACATTCTTTTCTTAAGTCTATCCCGACTAATTCAAATGTTTGGCCTTGAGACTTATTAATTGTTAATGCAAAAGACGTTTTTATAGGAAATTGAAGCCGTTTAAACGGTATTGGTAAATCAGTCGGGATCATCGGTATCCTCGGTATATGTGCTAGTTGACCATCTGCTGGGCCGGTGATAATGGTTGCTACAATTAAATTGTCCTTCAAATCCTTAATTAATAACCTCGTCCCATTGCACATATTTGGAGGGGATAAGTTTCTTAAAAGCATGATAGGAATTCCGATTTTTAACGTTAATTCATGTGGTGGTAGCCCAGAAGGGTTTAATGAGTTTAAAAATTCTTGTGGATAATGTACTACGTCTTCAGTATTAATAACGGTGTCAATCGATTTGTATGATTTTATTTGTCCAGGTACTTTCTGAATAATCAAATCGTTTATTTCATTCACTGTATCATTTCTAGGCGAAACTATTGCCCTAGAGCACAGCCAATGAAAGTCCTTTTCATGCAAATTAGCAATGTCAGGATATATTGCATCTATTAAAATTTCTAAATTATGGACTATTTGGCCTAGAGACTCATCCAGACGGATTTCACAATTCCTGCTTAAATTTGGAGTGGGAAAAGTTCCGTCTCCAAGTTTTAGCAGTTGCTGTGGGAAGGCACTCTGTGATTCCACGAACATGAGCTCTCATATTCGTCCGTAATTTTAAATGTTCATTGTTGTCCATAAGGGAGACGATTTCAAGCATGCTTTGATAATATCTGCCCGCGTACCTCTATTAATGACAGGAAGAGTCTGTCGGAAATCTCCAGCAAATACAAAAGTAATCCCACCCATGGGAGCAGAACAGTTTCTTAGATCTTGTAAGGTTCTGTCTACTGCCTCTATGTGTGCTCTATGGCTCATAGTACATTCATCCCACATAATCAATGAGGCGTCTTGTAGTAACTTACCAAGAGGCCCATTTTTGCGGATAGAACATGTAGATTGTTGCTCAAGGTTTACGGATAGGGGAAGTTTAAAAGTGGAATGAGCAGTTTTTCCATCCTTTAAGAGGGTTGCAGCAATAGGGGACCGGACAACTTTTTTTTTTGACGCTTCTTTGAAATTACTCACATTAATAGAATTATCCGTAAAAAAATCACATCCATAACCAAAGTATTTCCCAAGATATAGCAAAAAACAATTCACATTTTTAAGCGATGTTTGGGCGATACCAAAACGCCCCTAACTAATCGTGCATTCATATGACGTCACGCGTAGAAAATGGACTTTCCCTAAAAGTTTGAACTCTAATAAATCCGCTCAGGAGAATAAACTCGTGCTGAAAAGTCGCAAAATGTATTTAATTATATGTATTCTATCATAATCATAAAATTACATATTTTTAACAATCCTCATACCTTGGCTGGTCCCATATTCCCGAAGAAGCAACTGCTATCGCTATCTTACCTGATTGTCTCACCTTAGCAAGTATCAATTGCTCCAATTTGAACGGTAGCCTGTTGAGCATAATCTATCTGGGATCGTATGCGAGTTGAACGGCGGCGGCGGCGACCACGCGATTTTATATTTGTGATATCTTCCGAATGAAATGTCCGATTTTGATAAATCAAAAAGTAATATAAAGGTACTGAAGTGTTCGTGATCACAAAATCATTTATTTTGATAAGGATTAATAACAAAGTATAAATAAAGACATGTTTCTAATGGCGTCATTTTAATTATTATTTTTTAAACTAAAAACTCTTATTGTGTCTTAAATATAATAGTTAGGCATGTGCTGTTGTGACATTTTTTGTAGATAATGATTTGTTCTACAAACACGTAGTACATCATTTTGATCTATCATTAATAGTTTTTGCAGCGCACGCGATGATAGGAATTTTCAAAGTTCTTTTTGCACAACTTGGGTTACATTATTAAAGTTTTAGTAAGGATCCCTAAATATTTTGGAAATAAAATATAGCCTATAACACTCAGGGATAGTGTAGCTACTAAACGGTGAAAGAATTTTAAAAATCGGTCCAGTAGTTTCGGAGCCTATTCGTTACAAACAAACAAACAAACAAACAAATAAACAAATCTTACCTCTTTATATTATTAGTGTGGATAGTGTGGATTAATTTTAAAACTGAAACTTGATTTCGATTACCTACTCATAAGAAGACTCAAAGCTGTCAAAATAGATCCTATCGATCGATGGTATAAAATATGCAGCTATTGGTAATTTTATTACCTACCTACTTTATTTAATTACCAAATTTTTTTTTTGCCGAAAGTTACATATCCGAGGTTTCAACTAAATTGATAAAAGTTGTAAACTAAAACTGACTTAAAACTAATTATCCTAACTACAAAAAAAACTTAAATCTATAGGTACCTAATAAAGTAGGCAATTTACTCAATGTTACCCTCGGGAAAAACTTAGAATAGACAGATTCTTCTAAAACTTGCATAAAAATCGAACTCACCTTTGTATAAACATCTGGCTTGCCTCTTGCACAGGGTATTCCCCAAGATACGATACCAACTTGACGTCCCTCCCTTACTAGAGGCCCTCCAGAGTCACCCTGGGTAAAAAAAAATCTATTTGATGTATCAAGGGAATTGGTTTTAAAAAGGGGTTTGTTAGGAAATGAGTTAGCAACCTGTCACTTATATGACTCTTCATTCTATCAATATGCGCACTATTCAGCTAAGCGTGGACTCTGTCTACCCCGTGAGGGATAAAAACGTTTTGTTGTATCTGTATAATAATATGTATTTGAAAATTATTATCTTTGTATAGCGACTTCTGAGTAAATTAAAGGTAAACAAGGAACAAAAAAATTGATACAAGCCTTTAATACAGGGAAAGCACTTTTACGTATCTAGGACTTTCCGAGATGAATCGAACGATGTATCAGATAGTAGATATTATTGTATGTTCATTGTAGATCTTAAACCTTTGCTCACGAAATAGAGATTAAGATTTAGGTTTACCAGCTCATATCATCAAAATAACATTGCACTGTCATCATGTATCAATCGGAAACAGAATAGTGGGTCAAATTTAACTTGCAAATATTATATACCTAGTTGATAATGATTTCTGATTTTGATTGTGATAGATAGGTCCTGACTTACACGAGATAATGTTATCTACTGTTGCCAATAAAGCTGATGATGATTTTAACTTTGTTTCAGATGCGTCTTATTTGATTCTTACATGACGAGAAAGGCTAACGCGTTTAAAAATTCCACCTGATGTCAGCACTTACGAGCAAGGACCGACATCTGTCAAATGGTACAACGCTGTCAATGTTGATGTGTCAAATTCAAATGACAGTATTGTACCATTGACATGACCATAATCATCAGTGACCAACTATATAGGCAGCGTAAATACGATAAGCCTCATTATAACTTGGGTCCCACCTGAATCGGTGTCTGATCCAGATAGAGACTAGTCTTGATTTTGAGTTTTAAACAGCAATAGCTAACGCTGGCTGGAAACAAAAATTGGGGAGGTTTTCCTCAGCAGTGCAGTCTCTCTTTCTTATTACACGACTGACCAAAAAAGGAGTGTTATGTTTTCAGGGTTCATGTATGTATGTATGTAAGTTTCTTTAATCCACCATAAGTCTATTTCTTATATTTCTCCGAGTGACATAGGCTATGTAAGTTGTCAGTAGTGTTTTTTATTTTTAAATAATTAGCTTGTCGAGTGTGTTATTACTAACACTGGTGTCAGTTTTTGTTCAAGTCGCCTAAAGGCATCTGACATGACTTTTACGACTACCTCCAGAGGCAGTAGCCGTATACACGCCAGTAAACAACCAGTCAGCCAATGTGCAGGTTTCCTTACGATGTTTTCCTTCACCGGAAGCAAGTGGTGGTCGATGAAAACTACCATACATGAGTCAGATTGGTCTACAAACGCATGTGGTACAGGTAGGATTTGAACCTGGATCATTATCACTCGACCAGTGCAGTAGGTCTAGTGAAATAAAAATAAAAAAACTTACATGGCAAGCGCCTTCGCCAGCCTTCGTCAAAGCGCAGATCTGAGTGTCAAAGACCTCATTGACGTTCTTGTGAGCCTCCTTACAGTCTTCATAGGTGATGGCCTTTAGGTCTAGCTGCATTAGGTCGTTGGGCAGACGGCCTGGGTACTAAAACATTTATAGGTTCAGAGATAGATAGATTATTATCATTCATTTATCATAACTAGATATAAAAAAAGGAGCGTGAATCAAATAACAACGGGCGCATTATATGGTAGAATAATGATTATGAATTTCGATATGATGATGATTATCAATGTTTCCCGTGGGATCGACTTTGAACAAAGATCTCTATTTGCTACGATCTTTACAGCGTAATGTTTGGCAAAAATCGTATATCAAATTATTATTTCGTCTGACTTTTGAAAAACTAAACATATAAAAAATCGGATTCTCAGAACTCTTCCTTTCCTACTTAAATAATTATTTGACAAATAATTCCTAGATAACAATCTATTTGCACCTATATCAAATTTTACTGACTGATCTTGACTGATTTAGGTATCAATGCAGAGACGATTCCGCTGCACGTAGAAGCCTAAATTTTTGCAGAGAGTTTCTTTGTACAGAGTAAGGAATTTTGGAAATTCCAACTTAAGGGGGTAAAATTGATGAAAAATTAATTCACGCGGGCAAAGCCAAGGGCACAAAATGAAATTTATGCTTTTGAACACTTACAGAAGTAGTCCCCCACCCAGTCAGCATCATATCCTCTCCCCTTTCCACTGGCTCGTCATTCAGCTCGACAGCATCGACTATACTCCCGAAATCAACCTCCTCGTCAGTGAAGAGGACAGCTATATCATTCTTGATGACGTCATCATCGTACTCTTCATGTGGGACGATCTTCCTGATGGTGTAGGATTTGCCTCCAGCGCGCAGTTGGTTGGTGCCGACTACCGCTCGGAGGTATTCGGGTCTTGCTCTGAAAATGGTTTATTTATTCATTTTACCTAAGCTGTTATTATTTTACTACTAAGTAAGTGTTTTTCATACAAACTTTGACCCAAATTTCAACCCCTTAGGTGTTGATCATCTAAGAAAATAGCCTATGTTTTAACCCAAAATAAATAATAGAACTAACGTACCCGGGTCTTCAACTAATTTATATCCATATCAAATTTTATCAAAATTCAGCCTTGAGAAAGCGTATCAGACAGACAGACATAATAGACCATAGACAATGTCAAGGCGTTTAAATAAATCCATATTATCCAACTGCAAAATTCGACAAAACGCCTTGATAAAAATAATAGCAAAAGCACACAAAAAATAATTTGCTTTGATTTAATGCGTAGTTTTCGTCAGACACCACGTATCTATTTTAGGAGTGCAAAATTTCTGTAACTATCAGTCCAATTTACAAATTCATTTTCTGAAATTCCTACGGGAGGATTTATAGAAAGGGTCTTCCAAAAGATAGAAAAATACCTGTCAACGCAGTGGGCAGCCGTCAAGATAACCCTGGGGGTGACAGAGGGAAGTCTCCATGCAGAAATTACCACACTCCGAACCAACGGAGGGGAAACCTATTAATAAAATACCTTAATTAATACTTAATAAGGTACAAAACTGCACACGCAGCACGAAATAAACAAAAAAAAAAATATTAAATTATCCCGAAATTACCACCAAAGCGAACCCCAAGATTGCAGTTATCCTATCCTACTCATTTATATGCGAAAGTTTGCATGTGAGTTTGTGAGGATGTTTGTTACACAATCAATCATGCAGAATCTACTGGAAGGATTTCGATAAAATTTGACACACAAGTAGAAAAAAGCCAGGAATAGCATAAAGGGTATTTTATCCCGAAATTCCTACAGAAGCGAAGCCTCTTTAAAATCCCACCTGGTAAGGGATTGAGCCATTAGGGGCCTTTGTACCTCCCACAATTCGCTCCCAGTCTTCTCGGCCATCGACTGAAGTGTAGAATTCTGATGACACTGCAAAATTGAATAGCCAATTATATGAAAGATTCCAAGATTTTACGATTAGGGAGGTATACAACCTAAACCTTTATAAAATAAAATTATAAATATAATAATTATAATAAAAATCCCCAACAATTATAATAATATCACTTATCCCTTCTTTAGGGCAAAAATAAGTTATACCCCAGGTTTATTATACTTGTATTACTTAAAATTGAATGTAAAAAAAATATAAAAATGACATACTTTCATACATTAAATCATTTTAACAAATAAGAAAAAAATAAGTAAAAAAACTCTTGTCAGAAGTGGGATTCGAACCCACGCCCACAGAAGTGGACTGCGACCTGAACGCAGCGCCTTAGACCGCTCGGCCATCCTGACTTGTTAAGACTGGGCGAAATTAGCTATCTGTACCGTATGGCGCGTTTGTGTAATGAAAATAGAACGGTGACGTCATTGTATGATTGACAGCGTTTTTCTTTGCGCATATTATTAATTTGTGTGCGTAGTTATTTGTTTTTTTTTTTGGATAAGTAGGTCAAGCGTTGGTGATAATGTTTGGCGTTGCTACTATACTAGTATCACATGAGTAGTTAGTGACAGTAGGTATCTAATGTAAATTCTAGGTAGGTACCTATAATTAAAAAGTTATAATTTTTTCTAAAGACCACAGAAATCGAAATAAATAATGACACTGTATTTTATATGACAATGAATGTCGCTCTGAGAGGATCCCGGCGACTCGGGCCCATGCTCATTTGACCTGTGGGCCGAGTCGCCGGATTTTTGATTTTTTTTTTTTTCGTTTTGGCGACTGGGACTATTCACGAATAAAAAAAATTCTATTGTTTAAACAAAAAAGAGTACAGGTACAGTCAAGTGAAAAATGGAAGGGAATAATTAAAAAACGGAACTTGACGCTCATTATTCGTTCGAATTTTGATTAAGTATACATACTTACACTTGGTAAGTATGTATACTTAATCAAAATTCGAACGGAAATTAGATACGATTGAGTGTGTATGTGTGTGAGTAAGCTAAGGAAAGGACAGCTCAGAGTCCTAAGCGAGCGGCTTATGTCAGGCGGCAGCAAAATAACATGTCTATGCCACTTCTATTGTCTTATTATTCTAAATTCTAAGAATTAAATTAATCGGGAAGCAAATAAATAGAATGTCAATTGCTATTATTAATTATTTAATTAATTAATTATTTATTTATTTAATTAATTAATTAATTTGTTTAATGTATCACTTGGTAACACATTGTTTCACTTATTGTTTATGTACATCATAAGGTAGATTACTCAGTTATACTCTAAATATTTTCTCCCTAATGTGGAGAAGTTATTCCCATTCTGTCGTAATTTTTTTTTGTTATTTATACACACCATACACACCCTGTTTCCTGTTAATGGGAAGCTTTTTCATACTTATTACATGCATTTGCAGACATTTATTATAATTATGTTTACGCTGTTTCATCATTAGGAGAGGCTGGTGTACTGAGATACAAGCTCTGCTTAGTTCAGACACCAGTCTCTCACAATCTTAAATAAGACAATTTATTAACTACCTTGTTTATTAAATTTAGATTGTGGAAAAAAATAAGAAATTTTGAATTGAATTTTGAGATTGAATTGAAATACATATAGTCCTCCTCATCGATTTCGATGACGGCGACCCTTGACTTTGCTATATCATCATCATAAGAGTCAGCCGAAAAAAAATTCTGTAAGTGAAATCACACTAATTTTACAAAAATGAAGTGTTTGTAAGTTTGTTTGTTCGTTTCATGAGTTTTGAAGGCTAAAGCCTTCAAAACTCATGAAACGATTTTTAAAAATTCTTACACCAATAGAAAGCTACATTTTACCTGAGTGACATAGGCTACAAATTTATGAATCTGAAGGTACATAACCTCCCGAGCAGAAGTCGGGGCGGGGCACTAGTCTAACTAATATTATAGAATGCGAAAGTGAGTTTGTTCCATACTGTTTACGTCTAATACCTCTTCACGCTTTATCTACTGAACAGCTGATTTTTTTTCTTCCATGAAATTGGAGTCGGTCCCATACAAAAAGTTGCTCATGTTCATGAGTACTTTCACCAGTAGAAAGGATGCCAATGATTTAAAAAACATCCTGTATATACATATATATAACTCAAAGGTGACTGACTGACATAGTGATCTATCAATGCACAGTTCCCGTGGAAAATTCACGCGGGCGAAGCCGCGGGCAAAAGCTAGTAAGAGTATCTAAAATCTTACCGAAACTCGATAAAATCCCAAACAGATACACAAATACAACACAAAGATCCATGGCTTTATCTTAGACTGATTCTGAACAAAAAAATCATTATTTTATATACTCTGGTATCTACAAATTATGCGCGTGCATTGAATTGCAGCGATCTAAATAACTATGGTGATACCCCTATAAGCTCGTGATGTAAACGCAGTTCGGTCTTGGCATCAATGGCTCCATCCATCAGCTATACAAATACAGTATTACGTTTTTATCCCTTACGAGGTAGACAGAGCTAAGCGTCGTGAGACTCGATGGCCACGCTTAGCTGAATAGTGGGCTTATTGGTGGAATGGAGACTCAAATAGTGATAGGTTCCTAGCCCATCGCTTATGACAAGAATACCCAGTTTAAAAACCATTCCCTTGATTGACTTTTACTGCGCGGGAAGAGAAGCAGCTGGCACATTATGGAGTCTAAAATAAACTTTCAGAGCTATTTTTTGCGAATTGATTGATCAATTGAGTAACATCGATAAATCAAATCAATCTTATGCAATTCATTTCTAAGTGATGTTTTATTTTCATAATGATTTATTTAATAAACTAGCTTTTACCGCGGCTTCGCCCGCATGTGTTTTAGGTCTTTTAATTTTGACGATCGATCCCTTAATATTTCTCAATAAAAAAACGACCCTACGTGTTAATCTAGAACGTCCTTAACCCTCCAGCGAAAATCCCTTCAAAATTGGATTAGCCGTTTCGGAGATTACACTGGACAAACAGACAGACAGACAAAAGATCTAAAAAAAATGTTTGGGTACTGTACTAGTAACGGGTATATAACACTACGCGGTTAAAAAAAATTGCAGTTAGGTACTTTGAAATTACAGACAGACACTCCAATTTTATTTATTTGTACGGACTTACAGATTCATCTCACACTAGTATCATACATACGAAATTATAGACTACAATAATCCGACCTAAATACATACAATTAAAGAATGTTACAAAACATCCGGCCCTAGACGTATTTTGGTCGGGGAGTAATACAATTGCGGCGCCCCTTCGGTTGAAATAGCTGGTAGAAACCATTTTAAATCTAAAGACTGAGTGGATGCTCAACGATCTTATCTTTAGTTTCTTTGTAATATTTTTATTGTAGGAAAATATGATACATAGCAATAACTAACACTAAGAGCGAATTTATCCCATGTAGGGATCTCTAAAAGTAAAACAGCGATAGACTGAGAATACATTTATGTATGTAACAATAAAAGGGTTTATTTTGAATTAAAAGTTTGTACAAGGGGTTCGACCTTTCGCTGAATGTCCGTTCAACGGAGGTGGGAACGTCCACCACTGCCACATCTGCTACATGTATTGATAATGTCTTTAGTGAACAGGACCCACAAAATAAATCAGTTTTCAGAAAATTACCATCAGACCATTGCGGCCAATTAGTTACATTTAATATAATAGCTAGCTTGAGTGAGGAAAAAATCATGTGTAGACCAATCACTGCTCAAAAAATTATTAAATTCAAAAATACGTTGGAAAATAAAATGGTAGTGATCCAAATGCCCACTATAACAACTTATTTAGTACTGTTTCTGATGCTTTTTCCAAAACATTTACATTGAAGCAACGTAAGTTTAATAATAAATTACAATTTAACGAATGGGCTACTACAGGTATATATATAAGTAGACAAAAATTATTTGACTTGTATGCTCAGAAACAATATAGATTTGATAGTACTTTTGTTGATTATGTTAGAAATTATTCAAAAACTTTTAAAAGAGCTTGCAGACAGTGTAAGGCTAATTGTATTAAAAGGAAGATCAGTAACGCTCCTAATAAGATGAAAGAAACCTGGAGCATTATAAATAAAGAGACAGGCAAATTTAAATTGAAAGAAAATATTAAGGAAATTAAACATAATGACAAAAAAATTACTTCTACACAAGAAATACTAAATGTTTTTGAAAATTACTTTACAAACAAACCTTTAGAATTAACCTCTAGCATAAATTCATGCCCTCAAAATGCCGAATCCCTACTTAAAAGTAATGTCACCACTTGCACCTCTAAATTTAAATTCTCGCATATTGACCCTAGTGATATAATTAAAACTTTTAAAGAACTAAACATTAAAAAGTCTGAGGATCACTGGGGTATGTCTGTTAGCATAATTTACCATATAATAAATATCATAGCTGTCGACTTAGCTTATATATTTAATGAATGTGTTGACCAAGGCATTTTTCCAAATTTAATGAAACTTAGCAAATTAATTCCACTGTTTAAAAAAGGTGAAAAATCAGAGCCTAGCAACTATAGGCCTATATCTATTTTGCCAGTCTTGAGTAAAGTATTTGAAAAGATTATGCTTAGTCAAATGCAACAGTACTTTAATATCCACAATCTATTTCACGGCCAACAATTTGGATTTACTAGTGGTAAATGCACAACTGATGCGGGAGTGGCTTTGGTTACTCATATCTTCAATGCATGGGAAGATTCACAGGATGCAATTGGAGCGTTTTGTGATTTATCTAAGGCGTTTGACTGTGTTGACCATGAGACTCTCTTGCTCAAGCTCTCTCAGTACGGTTTTGACACTAAATCAATAGAACTAATAAAATCTTATTTAAGTGATAGGCTGCAGACTGTAGACCTAAATAACGTAAAATCTAAAGGATCAAAAGTTATGATTGGCGTACCTCAAGGTTCAATTTTAGGACCTTTCCTTTTTTTAGTCTATGTCAACGACCTGCCTTATATGGTTGAGAAGCAGGCTGGTATAGTGTTGTTGGCTGATGACACGTCTTTAATTTTTAAGACTGACCGCCATAGCGAAAATGTGGATGCTGTGAACAGCACTTTGTCTGCCATATCAGACTGGTTTTCTGCTAATAATCTGATGCTTAATGCAAATTTACATCATCATGCATTAAATTTACGCTTCCTAATGTTAGGCAGGCCCATGTTGATATCAAAATAAATAGTAATAAGTTAGAGTTCATTGAAAGTACCACATTTTTAGGAATAACATTAGATTCTAAATTACAATGGGGTGTGATAGAGGGCGCGGGGGAGCGTAAATAAAAGCACGAATGTTGGTTAAATACTGAACTTTTTTTAATAGTTTAAACATCTCTTATATACTAATGGTTACACGTGTTACACAGATAGGTACCTATAGGTATCGGGTTACAAAGGGAGTGCCGAAGCTCTTATTACAAAGTGATGCCGTCTATATTTTGATATTTAATTTGACAACCAGTTACATGATATCGTAATATGAAACTTATTTGTTTATACCTAAAGTTATACCTACACTACATCTTCCTTTCCATTAGGAAAAAAAAATGATAAGAACATTTTTTTTTTTTTTTTTTTTTTTACATATATTTTTTACATGTTACATTTTTTTTTTTTTTTTTTTTTTTTTATTCATTATACAATTTTGTTCTATTTTTATGAATAAGTTTAATTTTACCATTGTCTATAATTTCTACATTCGGGCTTAAATCTCTTAAAACAACATATGGACCAGAAAAATATGCTGGTCAATTTACTCCTATTCTCATTTTTTATCAATAACTTATCATTAGGCTTATATGTTATTTCTCATTAATATTGTTATCATATTTAATTTTTCTTGAGTTGTTTACATTTTAATAAATTGTCCCTCGCTTCTTTTTGTGAAGTTTGGATTCTATATCTTGTAATTCTAATGGATAATCACAATAATTATACAATGGATCGATATGAGAAGATAAATTGCTAGGCAAGTTTTGCACTGTTTTCCAGTAAATACTAGCTCAAATGGCGTGAATTTAGTTTCTCTGTATGTACTGATGTGTTGAAAGCAAAACACCAATATGGTAACCACTTACTCCAACTTTGTGAGTTATTGTCCGTCTGTATTCTTAAAGATATGCTCCAAGACTTTTATGAGAATTTTCCAATGCTCCTATACTCTTTTGGTGATGATATGCAGTTGATGTGAGTTTTTTAATTTGCAATAATTTCACATACCTCTTGAAATGTTGAGGAGATAAACTCGGATCCTCTGTCAGTAGCTATAATTTCAGGAACTCCGTATCGAAGAATAAAATTGTTGACAAATGTCTCTTGCCACTTCCCTAGAGCTTTTAGTTCTTACAGCGGGTAAGCTTCTACATATTTTGTTAATTCACACTGTAAGGTTAAAATATAAGTAAAATTTTCTTCATCTCTTTCTAATTGGTCCTACAATGTCCAAAAAAAATTTTTGAAATGCTGATTCAGCTGTAGTGGTTATTGACACTTGGTTCCTTTATGACGTTTGAATGTTTTTCTTTTTGACATTTTGTGCACTTCCCTAACAAAATTTTTTATATCATTCTCTAATCCTATCCAAAAATATCGTCTTTTTATATTATTATACATTTTCCTTGATGCCTGCATGACCACTTGTTGGTAGTATATGAAAATCATTTAATATTACTCTTTTTTCTTCCATCATTATTTGTTATCTTTAATACATCATTTAATATACATAAACACGGACCGGTCCAATCCTTAGTATTTTTAATTTCATGCGCTAATTTTTCTATAAATACATATTAATACTTTCATTCTTTATTATTATTATTTTTTTTATTTTCCATTCTTTACATTTCACACCAAGTTCCTTTACAAAGCGCACGTCGTGTCATTTGTACTGGGGAATATGGTTTAATGTTTAATGTATTTATATTTTTATCGTATATAAATGTTTTTAGACTCTTTTATGTCTTTATTATTCATTTTCCGTAATTTATTTAGTTCGAACTTTGTTATAAATGTCATTTCTACGCATTCTGTAGATTTAGTATTTACTCCTACAACTTTTCGGTTGATCAGGCCGATCGTTTATAGGTACTACATCATTAGAATCGACTTTATTCATTTGTTTTGTCATTTTCCGCGCTTCATTACATATAAACAATTCATTCATTTCCGTTAATTCCTTTGAAGTAATTTTAATTCTAGATAATACATCTGCTACTGTATTTTCCTTTTTCCTTTCACATATTCGACTGTGAAATTATATTCTCCCTTCTAGTGCTAATCTAAATTTTGTTAGTCTACTAGATGGGATCTTTCATGTTGAATAAATAAATTAATGGTTTGTGGTCTGTTTGTAGAATCTATAAAATGACGTCCATATAAATATGGTCTAAAATATTTAGTTGCGCCCAAACGATGGCAAGAAGTTCTTTTTCGATTGTTGCGTAATTACTCTCGGCTTTATTTAAACTTCTGCTCGCATAAGCTACCGGACGTTCATCATTATTTGACAACACTGCACCTATCCCATATCCTGAAGACATCCGTACTCAAAATAAAATCATTATTTGGGTGAAAAGTCTGGGTACTGTAGTAATGGTGGACTACTTATTGCTTTCTTTAGTATTTCGAATGACTTTTGACAATTTTCATCCCACTCAAATTTAACCCCTTTTTTACTCAATTTATTTAAATAGTGTACTATTGCTTGCAAAGTTTGGGAATAAATTTTCGATAGTAATTTGCTAAGGCAACAAAACTTCTTTACTTGTTTTTCGTTACTTGGTACTGGGTAATTTGTTATAAGTTTTAATTTTATCTGGATCTGGTGAAATTCCATCGGCTGAAACTACATGTCAAATAAATAAAGTAATTCCTTTTTTAAAAATTCCTGCACTTTATTGGATTTAATTTAAGATTTACTTTCCTTAATCTTTCAAAAATTTGTATTAAGTTTTTATTATGCATTTCTAAATTTCGCCCAAAAACTACAATGTCGTCTAAATAAACAAAACATTTTTCATATGTTAATCCTGACATAGCCAAAGTTATCATTCTACTAAATGAATTTGGACTAGTTTTAAAGTCCCATGGGCAATCGTGTCATTTGGTATTGACCTGAGCAGAATGCAGTATATTTTCTGGAAGTTCTGTCTCTAACTCTCTTGTTGATACATATCCTGAAAATAAATCAAGATGACTAAAATAAATAGATCCACTGAGCAACGAGTCTAATATTTCCTGTTATGTTAGGTACGAGGAAATTTATCATCTTGTATCCTATCATTTAGTTTCCTATAATCAATAACTAATCGCCATTTTTTAATTCCTGTTGCATCACTTTTCTTTGGTACCAGTAGAACTGGGCTAGACCATTCACTTTGTGTTGGTTCTATTATATTGTCCGCGAGCATTTTTATTTATCTGCTTATCTATCTCTTTCTATTTTTGTGAATGTGGTAATCTGTAATTTTTAACAAAAACAGGATCTGAATTTGGTTTCAAATATATAGTTTGTTTATATAAGTTTGTCACTGTTAATTTATCATTTGGTAATTGAAAGATTATCTGCATATTTTGCGCATATTTTTTCTATTTCTTTTTTGTTCTTCTGAATTTAAATGTTTTAATTCTAAGTTCGGAAAATAATTCTTTTACCCTATCAGCATCGACTTTGTTACTTCCAAAATTACAATACTCGTAATCATTAAGGTTACATATAACAGGGAATTATTTCTTTCAATTTCATTTCTTTGTCTGTAGTGTTTCTAAGATTTGAATAGGTATTTTTCCCATTCACTTGGCCTCTAACAATAGTATCTGGCGATAAAAACTCCTTCCATTAATTTCTTTATTACAAAATCACGCAGTCATCTGTTTGATCAGTTTCAATATAAAAAATAGTTTCAGTTCGTGGCGTTAGAATGTAACAGGATCTGTCTTCATAATTTAAAGATACTATATTATTGTTCGTAGCTAGTGTTATTGTTTTATCGTTATAATTTATTAATGCTTTATATTTATTCAAGAAATCGTCTCCTAATATACCAATCGCATTACTATGGTAATGAATTGAATACATACATTTTATGATTAAAGGTCTCATTCCCTGGCTTGTAATATTAGATTTACGTATCCTATAGTCTGAATGCTTCCACCAATACCTTTAATAGTCATTGAATCATGTTTTATGTCTATATTTTTTCCTACAATATAAATTATATTTAACTGCTAGAAATTGTTGCACCCGTATCTATTAACCAAGGCTGATCGTTGTTATTTATTTTTTTAATCGAATTGTTATTGAATTTCCGTATGTTAGCACATTATTTTTTTGAGTCTCGAAAAAACAGAGTATTTGTATCTTTTTGATTTTCGTTTTGAGAATCTTGAGTCACGACATTAATTATTCGTTTATTATTTCCAAATCTACCCCTGTTGTTATGATTATTATAATATTGTCTCTGGGCGTCCGTGATTAAAGGAACCCCTGTAAAAATTTCTTCCTCTCTATATTACCTCTTGCTGTTGGTAATTAGATTGGATGCCCTCTGTAGTTATTATTATTGTAATAATTATAGCCATACCTGTATGGTTTCCCCGTGTTTCACTCTATAACTCCCTTCGTTGATGATGTGTGAATCCTCTTGTATTATTATTATTGCCTCGTTTGTACCAGTTAAAGGATTTGTACGCACCAATTACTTCTGTTGATGTTGTTGTTTCCTCATCCAATGCTACCTGTACTGCATCCTTTAGTGAGGTAAATTCCTTTGCCGCTTATAATAGTACTTATCCTTCGGTTGTTCAAGCCATCTGCAAATCTTTTAATAGCCATCTTTTCATTTAATGGTTTTAAAACCCTTATAACTGCGGGCATTACCGTTGGCTTGAGCAATCGTAAGGTCTGTAAATAATTTTGATAACTCCTGACCAAAATCTGAAATAGATGTACCATTTTTGGCGTAATCGTTGCATTTTTGTCTGTATTGCCGCTTGCAGATTGTTGGCGGTAGCAATCTAGCTCTCATATCTTTTAACAAATCACTGATTGTATCATAACTTTCATTTAACTTTAATTTAGCTGTTTTATTTAATCTACTTTTTAATACAAATTCAATCAAATTCTTTTTACACTCTGGTTTTGTCAATGTACTACCATAGTACTCTATATTGTCTATTAACTGTTGTAGTATATTTTCGTCATCAGTTGCTGCTGGCAACAAGCCTCAGAGCTGTTTTAAAATTGAATGTATCCATAACTGATATAACTTTTTCTCCCTCTTTGCAAAATAACTCTACTTCTTCAAACAATACTTTAAACTTATTAATTAATTTATTGATTTCTGCCACTTTGTCATCTGATATGACTCCTGTTTTTATTTCTGTCACTTAAACTTTTTAATTGTTACTGAAAAATCTTCGCGTATAGATTTTGCTTTTCCTTGCCTCCATTTTTTAATTAAAATATCTCCTTTTCTTCTACTAGGGCCTATATCTTAATTAAATACGTTTTTATCTCTTTTTTAATTTTTGATACAAAGCTGTAATTATATCTGTCATTTGCTAGTTTATAATTATATTTAATATATAATATATTCCCCTAATATATTACGTTTTTTTTTTTTTTAATATTTAATCTATATTAAAGTTAAAGTAATACAAATGGATACATTGAGAAATATTATAGCACTGTAACATATTATATACTAAGCATACTTAAGTACTTACAGTTATATCGTCTATCGGTTCTCGCATAAGTTCACTGATTAACACAATTATTCACTTCACTTCACCACTTTTCGTATATTACGTCCCTTTCATATTTTAGTTCCCATATAAAAATATTATTGCTAGAGTAAATTAATTTTATTTCCGCACACGCCTTCGTTCCGTCGCTAAATTCCGTGTCCGAGAGGGCACAGGCCACTTTGCTCAACGTTGTTCCCGTAATTTTCTTTTGGACACAATATAGGGTGCCCTGTTCTTCCCTCGATGTAGACTTTCACGGCCAATCTTCCCTCGATCCGAGCAAGCTGAGTTCCTTCGTGTTTAACTTCAAAGCGCATAACAGAATAGGTTGTACCTGCGCATTTATTTGTTTTACATAATCTTCCATTATGCTGATGATGCCGACTCTACTCTCTGTTTAAAAATCTCTCCTCGGGTTCTCCGATCGATCTTTCTTATTAAAACACTTGGTGGTGTATCGCAAGACCCACAGGCTAACTAATATTATCCCAATTACGATTAAAATGTAGAAAGATAATAATCGATTTGTAATAGTCCGTGAGCTATAGTAGAGCTGTGCTTCTCAATTGTATTAGTCTTTCCCCTGATCTGAGTTAAGATATCAGTTTGACTCGCCGAGACCGGCGCGGCACTGTTGTGATTCCCCATATGGACCGAGATACCTGGTGTCGTTTATCTCAATGCTTCCGCGAGTGGCGCCTTCAGGCCATATCAATTACGACTAGCCGGCGCCTAAATAACGCGTCGCGATGGCAGGGTCCACGCCATGTGATAGAGGGCGCGGGGGAGCGTAAATAAAAGCACGAATGTTGGTTAAATACTGAACTTTTTTAATAGTTTAAACATCTCTTATATACTAATGGTTACACGTGTTACACAGATAGGTACCTATAGGTATCGGGTTACAAAAGGGAGTGCCGAAGCTCTTATTACAAAGGATGCCGTCTATATTTTGATATTTAATTTGACACCCCTAGTTACATGATATCGTAATATGAAACTTATTTGTTTATACCTAAAGTTATACACACTACACTACAGGGGTGCTCACATTTCTAATTTGTCTAAAAAACTGATCTCCGCGGCTTATGCTGTAAGACGAATCAGACAACTGACGGATGTGGCAACTGCTAGGTTGGTTTATTTTAGTTATTTCCATAGCCTAATGTCGTGCCTATTACTTTGGGGAGCAGCTGCCGACATACAAACAATTTTTATACTTCAAAAAAGAGCTATTCGTTTTATTTACAGATTAAGAAAAAGAGATTCACTCAGAGATTTCTTCAAAGATATAGATATTTTAACCTTACCATCCCAATATATTTTTGATAACATTATGCATGTTAGGAAAAATATTTCGTCTTTCAAAAAAGTTTGTAATGTCACACATATATCCCTGCGAAACAAACATAACTTGTACGTTCCAGGGCACAGACTGGCTAGGGTTAGGAAATCATTTGTGGGAAACTGTATACGCTATTATAATAAAATACCAAAATCTGTCCTTGATATGCCTGACAAGAAATTTAAACATTATATTAAGGAGACACTTTGTAAGAAGGCATATTATACGACGGATGATTATGTAAATGACAAAAAATGCGTGGCCCGAGCCTGGTACAGTGACCTCCTAAGACTGTCATATTACTCTCTAGGTACATTGTGTACTTTTACTTTTACAATGACATTTTATTAATTTATAATTTTTATCCATACTAATATTATAAATGCAAAAGTTTGGATGTGAGTTTGTGAGTTTGTGAATTTGTGAGTTTGTGAGGATGTTTGTTACTCAATCACGCAAAATCTACTGGACGGATTTCGATGAAATTTGGTACAGAGGTAGATAATTACCTGGAATAGCACATAGGCTACTTTTTATCCCGGGAAAAAGCACTGTTCCCGTGGGAAATTCACGCGGGCGAAGCCGCGGGCAAAAGCTAGTTAATTTATAAATTTGTCATTTAATATATATATATATATATTCAATGTATATTCGTCCACATATACAGTTATTTAATTGTAAGAGATATGTTGTAAAGTGACGTCTTTGGAGAAAATGCAGCAGTGGAGTTTGTTGCGCCGCCTCTTCTCCACTTGCGCTTTGGAGGCGGTGGTAAACTTAGCTTTAAGTAATTTTTTGACGTCAACTAACTAAAAAACAAGTAAGTGACGATTTATAAGTGCTATTTTTAAGCCAACATGAATAATAAAAATTTTTTCACAAAAAAATGAACCGACTTCCATTGTAAAACTTAAAATCATGAAATAACGATTAATCAATAAGAAAAATGTATTGGCATGCTACCTACTGAATGAGGTGAAGTCGGTGCCAAGTGCAAGGAGTAAGGATATTAGGCATTTTAATTACACATGATTCTAATGTTAATTTAGATGATTTAATTTTTAATTTGGCACCGACTTCACCTCATTCAGTAGGTAGCATGCCAATACATTTTTCTTATTGATTAATAGTTATTTCATGATTTTAAGTTTTACAATGGAAGTCGGTTCATTTTTTTGTGAAAAAAATTTTATTTTATAATTTTTAGTGCACTTGGCTGGCGCAATTTTGTTGTCATGAAAACTTAAACTTATTTTTTCACTGGCCATAATTTAAGAAATCGAAACGTTTTATGTCAGTTTTATTGAAATGTCAGAACTTGTCAGAATTCCACGGAATTTTTGGCACATAAATAGACCAAGAGCCCGCGACGACCAACCTGCCTTATTTCAAAAATGCTGAATGTTTCTCAGTGTCAAATCTCACTTATATCCGCGTGTAAAAAATATTAGTGACTACTCAAGAAGTTTGAATCTTAGTTGCTTATGCAGGTAATATGGATAGCAAAAGTGAATTTTATACGTCGAAAGCACCTTTGGGGACCTCTCAAAGTATAAATAAATTCAGCTATTATAATAAAACAAACATGACTATAATTTAGTAAAGTTACAATGTCTGGCAGGGGTTTGTATCTGCACTAATGGCTTGGCAATGGATGGCATGATTTCTCATATTATTCGGAATAAAATCTTAAAAAACTCTTACTTTATGGAAATTAAGCTACCACTTTAAATATGATTGCTACAAATTATCTACCTAAGCAATCATGATCCAACTTTTATAGTCGCTAATTACTATTTCTGTGTTGGAGTTGGGGACATGCATAGAGAATCTTGAGTTTTCTTAAAATAAAGAATGGCATGCTGTCGCAGGCTTTTGCTCTATAATCCAATGTTTGAATTTTTATATTTTGTTAGGTATCTTTAAAATTACCGAACAGATTCTGACGTGGTTAAAATGGGACCAACTTATGAATAAACTATTTCGAATAAAACAATAATTTCGGAAATCAGTCCACTATAGGCGGAGAAATCGGCGAACATACATAAAAAAAAAACATACATACATCGAAACATATAACCTCCTCCTTTTTTGGGAAGTCGGTTGAAAATATTTGACTTTGACTTTGAACAGTTGACTTAAAAGACTTCAAGTCGTTTTTGTAAGCGCCCGCTGGCTTACTAGATACATGCTTTGTCAATGTTCGTATGGTGCTCTAGTATTAGAACACAGGAAGAGAACCTTTAGTACTTGGTTTGACAGTTCTGTGAACAACAGATATGTATTTTCTATGCTGGTCTGAGCTGTTTTATATGTTAAAGACCACCATTTTAAATATTTTTTTGTCCAGACCAAAAAAATATATGTTAAACTACAGGCCCCTAATCAGGGTTATTTATCAGGGCCGATATTGGGTGAAATGTTACAAGATGTAATTTTGAAAAATTCGTAAGTCTTTGCTTATAAATCCGTTAAAGTATGTAGATTGCTTCAACAAAGAAAGTTCCGTTGATAGAAAGTTCAACATAGATTAGATAGTTTCAACATAGATTTCGTAGATCTACGGATTTATGTAGAGGCAGTCTACGGATTTCTGAGCAGAGCTTTAAGTACAGATTTTAAAAAATTTCATCTAACAACACTACTCTCGATGTCGGCCATGGTTAAGGGCCAGATAATCTGAATAATAATGTCAGATTTTACCCCCAACCCCCCCTAGACTCCAAGGGCGCCCCCTCAGAGGAACTAAATAGTAAAATTAGCTTCATTGTGTGTAGTGCCGTGAGTAGAGGCCTTACGACCTGCCCTTTTCTACGCTAGGGCCGGCCCTTCGCAAACAGGACGCAGTAATTTGCGACTGTTCAGAATGCCTTCGATGCTCGCATGCGAATGACGTACATTGTTGCGTGCATGGTGATAATGATAATGACATGTCATGTGAGAAGAATGGATGCGGTTTGGTTTTGAAAAAATATGATAGCTATCTTTGAATTAGGGTTTAAACGTCCACATCCCTAAACGGCCATTACGTTCGAACGACCACATACTTGAAAGTCTCACTCGCCTTTTATTAAAACCATTCTCATTTTGTGTGCATCAAAATTTCTAAACCACAAGAAAATGAAATTGATTCGCAAAAACCATTTTGCGAATCTTCCACGACCATGTCGACCATAGCACCGTATAGTTTCAATGTGTTCGACGATAACTTTGACTTATGGTCCTAAGGAGGGGCAGAGGTCGTCCATGTGCTTCTCCATCGGGATATGTTCTGGGCAATGCGCTTCGGCTCCGACCAAGCCCTTGGTTCTACAAGTTACAAACGTACTATATCTATTTTTTGGATTTTTGAGCATCTCAGATGCAATATTATATTTCTATATGAGAGTACTTTAGTACTATATCTAGTCTCAGTTTTGTCTCAAAAGCCAAAGAAATCGTGATAAAGCATAGAAATCTTACAGAGATCTTGTCGATTTAGTTCAATTTCTTCCCCCAGGTGAGACCAACTGCCTTCAACTCCGCTGCAACGGTACGCCGCTAGGTCTGCTTGGGTCGACCATTGCCTTATGGTATCCACTTAGGAGCTCACCTGGGAACAGAGATGGGCATTTTTTTATTGAAATAATCATTTTTATAAAAATTTTATCTGTGAAAATTTGAATCATTTGAATAACGAATAAAATACGTCAACAAAGGCCCATAGAATTTGTCAGTCGTGACCTCAGCGACGTTATACTAGACTACACCAGTTTACATGGGTTATTGTAAATTCGTCCCTAGAGTTAACTCACAAAGTAACTCACAAAGTAGTATTAACTAGCTGATTTTTTATGTTAAATACGATACGTGTATGTAAAATTATAACTATTTTATACCGTGATCATTAAAAACTAACGATGATTATTTTACTGGTTGATTTACTTAATCACAAGCAAATTGACTGGCTGTAATTATATCAAAGTTTTTTAGGATTTTGTATAAAAAAATAATTGTCATACTTTTGATACATATGCATCAAAATTAACCCGACTGTTTTAAGTAAGAGAAATTATGAAGCTATTGTTGTAAATATATATTGTATACCTTAACCAAAGAAAAAATACACTACCCTTAACTGATTTTATCATATTGGGTGCTTCATTCTTGTTGCTGTCTGTACGAAAAACCTCGTACCGAATTTACTATAAAAATAACAACGAGGGACGAATTTACAGAAAGTTTTTAGGTACCGAATTAACTACAGGGACGAATTTACAATAACCCGTTTACACCACTGTTCGTCTAGGTATGCCGTTATTCCATCGAATTGATAGATATCGCTCTATTTTATGCAACCGTATGCAAAACTCTTCTTGGGATTGTTTGGTTGGACGTGCTTCTACAAAATAAAGACATCAAAAGTAAAAAAAAAAAATAGCTGTAATTTAGTATTCTGCGCAACTGTAGGTCGATCTAGATCATTATCACGCACTTAATCTAAATAAAGTCTAGTGTCGTTCATCAAAAAATCTTCTTAGTATCAATAGGTACCATTTAAGGATTTTTGATTTTAATTCGGAGATTATATTGATCGAATCTGACATAATATTCGTCTTGAATATATTTCTTATTATTTATCGCTAGTCTCTGCCTACCCCCACGGGAAAAAGGCGTGATCATATGTATGTATGTATGTATATTTCTTACAGATCGATCGTCAGAATGATCGCGAATAGTAAAATGTCCGTGTTGCTCTATGAATAAAGCATGATCTAGTATACTGACGTAAAAAATAAATCGACTCCACTAAGGAATGTCTAGGTACGAAACGTCTATGTACGTTAGTTCTAAAGTTTGCGAGTGCGATGTACGTTAGTTCTAAAGTATCCTAGTACTACGTATTCCAGAGCTAAAGTACCCAATGTCGAAGTATGTAAGTACGATGTATGTTAGTTCTAAAGTATCCGAGTTCGACGTATTCCAGTGCTAAAGTACCCCATGTCGAAGTATGCGAGATCGATGTAATACAAATGAACGATCAAGTCTAAGTAACAGCGGCTTTGCAAATAAATATACCTTCTCCAAATGTTCGTTCACTATGAATACTCCAAATTGAAATTTCATTCATTCACTCATTTTATCGTTTTGGGATGTGTCCTATAATCTTGTACCGTTATAATGTCTGTCTGTATGTCGCATGGCGGATCACTTTGTCTGGAATGTTTGGGCGTAAGGGCGGGAATACCAAATACATTTGTATTTGTGACACGGTGATAAATACGGTGATAAATAATTGATCAATCCCGCATATCAATCCCGCGTGATTGAATGAGCTGCGGGATTGCGATCCCGTCCAGGGTTGGTATGGTTTTTAGTAATTGCTTCTTCTACGTTTCAGCTTGGCCAAAAATGCTTTGGTATGTTTGTTTGCCTCTAGAGGGCGCATTTCTCTACCGAGTCCCGTGAAATTTTGGGAGTAGGTTCGATAAACATATGAAAATCGATAGTCGAGGCATTATTTGGAAAATCAAGATTATATTTCATGAAAAACATGGTGTGAAAAGTTCCTTCGATCTGCAATCTCTAAGCTCATGAGATCCACAAGTAAAGATAATGCTTAAAAATAAACTCTTATGTATGGACCGTGAAAACGTAACACTATTTTTGGGCAGTCGCGTAAAAACGACGATAGTTTTTCGCAATTTTGAAAGTATTTGTTTGTCAATTCCCCCATTGTCCATGATTCTTTGATTTGTAAATATCACATTTCTCCGATACGAAGCTGCTTCAGTTTATCATCTCAAAAATACCTTAATGCACTACATGGCTACTGGAGTCATGTAGTGTGTTGAAATGGAAAAAAGTGTATTAAGTATACAATTTTCAAAATGGGACTTAGTGTTGGCAATGTTATTTTAGTGGTAGTGATTGTTTTTAGTGGTAAGTAATATTGTTTTTAAATTTAATAATCTATACATATAATAATCTATACATATAATAAAACAGTAAAAATATTTTGTCTGTACATTTAGTATTTTTGACTAAAATGGATTGAGGGACACTTAAAAAGAACAACAGAAAGCAAAAAAAAAATTTTGAAATTCCTTGTCTGTCTGTCTGTCTGTATGTATGTACGCGTTTCACGCAAAAACTACTGGACGGATTTGAATGAAACTTTTTTTGTTGTAAAGCTATTAAGCCTGGGCAACATATAGGCTATAATTGATTTTGAAAACTGGAACAACTGATGAAGAACCATAACAGAACAGTTAAACTATAAAAAATATGGAAATGGTGCCATAACAAAAGTCGTTCAACCTGATGAGCATTTTCTGCTGACGTATAAAAATTAAAGATCTGGAATATCTGATGAAAAGCTCCAAGAGACCAGACACTATAACATATATGGAAATGGCGCCTTAGCAAAAATCGTTCAACATGATGAGCATTTTCTGCTGACGTATAAAAATTGAAGATCCGGAACATCTGATGAAAAGCTCCAAGAGACCAGCTACACTATAACATATATGGAAATGGCGCCTTAGCAAAAATCGTTCAACCTGATGAGCATTTTCTGCTGACGTATAAAAATTTAAGATCTGGAACATCTGATGAAAAGCTCCAAGAGACCAGCTATATAACATATACGGAAATGGCGCCTTAGCAAAACTTGATTAATCTGATGAGCATTTTCTGTAGACGTATAAAAATCGAAGATCCGAAACATCTGAAGCACAAAAAGACTTTTCATCTAAGCGAAAGTTACGCGGGCGAAGCCGCGGGCAACAGCTAGTGTACTATATACGTAAGGGAAAGGGCTTTAAACTGGGGATTATAGTAATATGCGATGAGCTAGCAACCTGTCATTATATCTGAATTTCCATTCCATCAATAAGCCCACTATTCAAATCAAATAAAAATCAAAAATTCTTTATTGAAACGAGGCCTTCAAAGAAGGCATATATTCAAGTCGATAACGAATTATATAATCATAGTGTATTATAAGTCTCAAAGCTAAAAACTACTAGCATTTCGGAACGACCACTGCTGAGAAGAAATCCCGAAAGAAACTCAAGAAACAGATTATTCAGCTAAGCGTGGCTTTCGAGTCTCACGACTTCTCTGCTCTGTCTACCCCGTAAGGGGCACAGACGTGATACCGCATATCTGTATTTTTTCCAGCTATATCATCTGTACAATGTCAGTTCTTCGATTGCCATGACGACCCTACGTCCGACCCACCCGAGGGGGATCTAAAAGAATTAGAGTTCACATGGCTTGGGCTCTTACAGTACATACACGGTATTTACCTTTGTGACCTCTTAATACTATTGCTGTGAAATAATCTTACTCCATCCATTTACTACTGGCGACGCTGGATCTTGGATCATTTTGTAAATCGACCTCAAAGGACGCTACGACGACCTAATCTATGTATGTTGACAATTCAGGATCATCGCCTTTTTCTGCTTGTCACAGAAACAAAACTCTTAGATCCAAGAGGAGACGTAACTCCAAAATTAGTCTTAGATAAATACGTCAGTCACAAAATAACCTCCAGCGATCAAAATCAAAAATTATTTATTGAAACTTGGCCTTCAAAGAAGGCTCTTTTTCACGTCAAAAACTAATTATTTAATCATAATATATAACGTCTCATAAAGCTACAAACTACTAGCATTTAGGTATTGGCACTGTGTCCAGTAACACTGGATCAATGTAAATCCTAAAGTAAAATTCCCTGTTCCAGTCAAGAACGCGACCCCCACTACTTCAGAATACCGAGGGTGGTCCTCATCAGCAGACAGTTCGCGCTGTCTACCGCGGTGGACGCGGCACAGGTGCCTGACGGATATGCTTTGTGAGTACAGCATTTTGCAACTGTCTCGCTCGCACGAAATAAACCATTTTTAAAAAGATCATGGAAAAAAAAAATTCCAAAAGTAAATTTAGAATTCCATTGTTAATACTGCAATAGGTATAATAGAATCGTCTAAAAACGTTAAATTGTACGAGTGAGACAGTTGCCAATTTGCGAAATGGCTCATACTAATAGCACAAGTATTGAAAGTACAGTTACAGTATCTCTGTCTCTTTTTTATTCCTTGGGTAGACAGAGCCAAGAGTCGCCAGACTCGAAGGTTGGAGTAGACAAAAAAAATCAGCGGTTCTGGTCACAGTAACAGTGCCTTTTCCCGGGATTAAAGGTACGCTATATCCTTCTCAGTATTTCTACATTTCTAACTATGTGTATGCGAAATTCCAGGAAGATTGGTTCAGGTTGATAAAGCGTGAAGCAAACAAACAAGCTCACATTTGCATTTATATTATTAGTTAGGATCCTGTATATAAAAATTGTTATTTTCAGAGGCAACGTAGTATTTGCAGACTACGAGCGAGACGAAACAGAATGTGAAGTGAGGGTAGAGGAATTGGCCCACGGCGCAACGTGTGACCCGGCCATAGTGTTGATGCCGATAGCTGATGTCCTCCTGCACCCGGAGTATAAACACTTCAAGGCGGCTGACAGCATCGCAATCCTGAAGCTCATCATGCCTGTCAAATCGTGTAATTATTTAGGCTTACAAATATAGTATATGGTAATATACAATAGTAATGGACTTTCGCGAGCGATTCCGTATTCAGCGACGACCTTGAGAATCCAAGACGCACGGGTTATCGTCAAAGCCGCTACCCCACTCACCGTGCTTGCCCCTCAACGCTGCGCTGATATTGACGATACAAGAGACCATTCTCAACGTTTTTCATACATATGTCCCGCCCCGGGTCACTTACGCCGCCCCAGCGTGGTACGCGCTCACTAATCAGAGGCGCAGAAACCAGCTGGAAGCCAAGCACTCGATTTCACTCCGAGTCATCTCGTCGCTATGTGAGGAACTCTACAATCCAAAAAGGATTGCAGATGGAGAGCCTGGACGCCCATATTAGGCATCTATCGAGGAGGCTATTTCAGCGTGTAGACGAGTCGACCCTGCTGCACTTACAGGAGTTGGCTAGGCACCACGCACGCCCTCCCGACCCCAAACAGTTCCCCCAGAGACCTCATACTAACCCACAGTGACTCCACAACATAGGATTGCCTTTTTCCGTCTTACATGCTGAGATCGCTCGCCGGCCCAAAACCGGCTCGAGCCGAACTCGCGACTTAAGATATGTGCAGAGCAACTACGCTCTGCTGCCAGAAAATGTGCGCAGAGAGAATCCGGACAAACGAAGCGGCGGGAAGATTCTGTACCGGAAAAGACCGGGTCTTAAAAACAGACCGGATCTTAAAATGGCGGTAAATCGAAATAACGGTAAGAACCTGACACGGCACTACGTCTGTCCGACTAGAGCCTAAAACCTAACCTATACGCAGCCTGCTACCACTATAGCTTATAAAGGGAGCTATAGGGCCCTATATAATAACCTAACTTAATAATTACAACCGTAAACCACTTACCAAACTAGATCTTCTTTCTCTTCGGATCCAAACTTGAGTGTCTTCGGGAAGGGGATGCGGTCCCTAAACACCAAACCTACCCCGAGATCTCAATTCCCCAGAACAAATAAATAGATTTCTTCCCGAAGTTGGCTCGGCAACAGATGTGAGCGACCAGCCACGCGTCACATCTCACAGGAAAAAGTCACAATAACGGGTTACACAAACACCAACTTAATAGTTATTTAGCAACGATGAAGTACAATACAAACGATGATTACAATAAAATTCACACGCCACGCCAAGCGGCTACAAACGAACCATGCAAGATGGTGGCCGAAGCACCTGGCCGTTACTATACGCGACACGGCCTCGCGCGCGCAGTCCCAAAACAATACTAATGGACGAATGAAGGTCAATGCCGTTCGAAGCGTCCGCGCAATGTTGCCAGCAGGCAAAACAAAGGCCTGCTATTCACGGCGCAGTACACGCTCAATGCAATGCTTAGATTTTATAAACATCAACAAGTTTATTACAAACATCCCCCCGTCCCGGTCTGAGAAGCAGACCGCTAGCTTACTCTACGGGAAGGCGGGCGAGAGAGGTCACAGCTCTCCTTAAAATCGAACCGTCGACTAACACCTCAGCCACACGCGGAGTGCCATCTCCGCCAAGAATCAAACGTAATATGCGAGCTCGTCGCCAAAGCAATGAGGGCAAATTTGCCTCTTTTAACAATACTAAATCACCCTCCCTGGGAGGCTCAGTCCTGTCTGTCCACTTCACTCTTTGCTGCAGCAAATGCAAATATTCAAGCGACCAGCGACGCCAAAAGTCCTGGCTCATTTGCTGCAACATTTGAAAACGCGACAACCGATATACGCGTTCGTCCTTCCACGGGTATTCGGGCAGGGCATTCAACGGCCCTCCCACCAAAAAATGACCAGGGGTGAGAGCTTCCAAGTCATTTGGATCTGGAGATAGCGGACAGAGAGGACGAGAGTTGAGGACCGCCTCAACTTTACAAAACACTGTGGCCAGCTCTTCAAAAGTTAGAGCCGTTTCTCCGATAATGCGGCGGAGGTGGGTCTTTGCGGATTTCACAGCCGCTTCAAAAATCCCTCCCCAATGGGGGCAACTTGGGGGACTAAACTTCCAGGTTATTCCCCTTTGGGCAGCAATTTGACTTAAACTAGTACAATTTTTATCAATAAACACAGAAACATCCTTAAGATAATTTACAGTTCCCTTATAGTTTGTGCCATTATCAGACCTAATAAGGGAAGGTAGACCTCGACGCGAAACAAAGCGATCCAACGCGGCGACGAAGGCCTCCGTAGTCAGAGCCGATACCACCTCCAAATGGACAGCCTTGGTGGCCAAACAAACAAATACACACAAATAGCCCTTCACAATACGGGCATTACGATCCCTTTCGTAATCCTTGATCGAAAAGGGACCGGCAAAATCGGTTCCAACGCCGTCAAACGGCCTCGAAGGTCGGATTCGATCAGCGGGCAAATCACCCATCTGTGGTTGCATCGTGGATGCCTTCAACCTATAACATGCAATACATCGAAACAGGACACTACGGATTGCTCTTCGGGCAGACAAAATCCAAAATTCGCGTTGCAAAATAGCCAACAAAGCATTGCACCCAGCATGGGCGTTACGAATGTGTCGATCAGACACCAAAAGCTGCACCAAGGGTCCGCCCTTGGGCAACAACAGAGGATGGCGAGTCTCATATGGAAGATCCGCCTTCCGGAGCCTGCCTCCAACCCGAAGAAGCCCATCCGAGTCGATGTACGGGTTCAAACGAGCGACCGCGCCCTTCAACTTAGCGCGTCCGTCGCGCAAAATACGAAGCTCTGACTCAAACCGTCCGGTCTGCACGACACGGACCCAATGCAACAATGCGCTCCGGCGCTCTTCTGCACCTGCAATCGGCTCCAACCGCTTTGCCTGTGGGTTTCTACAATTATGTATGAAACGCTTAATCCAACTGGTGACACCCAGAAGCTTATCCAAGCTGCTATACCGAGCAAGTAGCCAATCCGGCTCCGACGTCGTCTCAGCGACTACAGCATGTACACGGAGCCCAGTCAAACTCAAAGAAGTAACATCTGTCTGACAGACAGGCCAAGAAGTTTCTGATCCCATCAGCCACTCTGGACCCCACCAGAGCGGGTGTGACACCAATTCTGGTGCCGTACAACCTCGGGAAGCACAGTCCGCTGGGTTAAGCTCTCCCGGCACATGTCTCCATGTTATATCAATTCCAATATTCTGGATTTGGGAAACCCGATTTCCCACAAAAACCTCCAAGGTATGTGGGGCCGCGCGCAACCATGCAAGCGCGACCTGGCTATCCGACCAGGCGAAGATGTCCCGTATCTCGACCGTGGCCGCCAGCTCACATGCAACGTGATGCAACAATTTAGAGAGAAGGTGAGCTCCACTCAACTCAAGCTTGGGAATAGTCAGCCTAGTCCTGATGGGGGCGACCTTGCTCTTCCCTAACAAAAGCGAGACATTGACCCGGCCATCGGCGTCAACTGTCCGCATATAGACTGACGCGGCGTAGCCTCGCTCCGACGCGTCACAAAAGCCATGCAGGCTGGCTCGATATTTCCCGGGGGCAATATTCGACGAGGCAAGGCAATCCGATTGACTTCCTTAATCGATGAAAACAACTCGAGCCAATCATCCAATGGAGAGCCAAACAGCGGCTCGTCCCACGAGACGCCCAAAGTCCAAAGTCTCTGAAGAAGACACTTTGCAGAGAATATTACTGGACTGATCCAACCGCTTGGATCAAACATACGAGCTATTACTGACAACACCGTTCTCTTAGTCCAGACCTTTGGTATTTCCAAGTCCACTTGGAATGTAAAAATATCGGTTAGCGGCTGGTACTGCATGCCCAGCACCGCTATCCTGTTGGGATCATCTACATCCTCAAACAGGTGAGGGTTCTGTTGGTGATCCTCCGGGATCCCTTCTAGAACTCTAGGCTCATTGGACAACCACTTACGTAGCTCGTAGCCACCCGTTTTCAATATTTCAATCAATTCATCCCGCAGTAGGAGGGCCTCCTCAATACTTTGGGCTCCGGTGCACACGTCATCAACATACAAGTCACGTGACAGCACGGAAGCCCCACGGGGAAAGCGGATCCGTTCCCGCTCTGCCAATTCAAGCAATGATCTGATGGCGATATAGGGACTAGATTTCAAACCAGACGTGTTTGTGTTGAGTTCATACACCGTCACAGGATCCTCAGGGCGCTCACGCCAGAGTATCAACTGGAATCGCCTGTCCTCAGGATGTATGACTGTCTGGCGGAACATCATCCGGATGTCCGCACCAAAAACCACTTGATGTCTTCTAAAGTTCAAGATGATGTCAATTATGTCCCTATGCAATTTGGGACCTGAATGCAAACATAGATTCAACGAAACCCCGTTCGATGTGGGTGCGGACCCATCGAAGACGGTCCTCAATTTGCCTGTTGAGGCCTTCACCACCGCGTGGTGGGGCAAAAAATAATGCTCAGTTGAGCTCCAATCAACTCGAGCCGGAGACATGTGACCCAAATCCTCGTACTCGCGCATAAATTCAATATATTTATCGCGAAGTACGTGGTCACGCTGCATGCGTCGCTCCATGGACAGCAGTCGTTTCTCCGCAAGCGCCCTACTTTGCCCTAGGCTAGGACGAGAGGCAACAAAGGGTAACCTAGTTACAAACCGACCGGAGGGCAACCTCTCCGTGGTTGATCGAAAGAAGGCTTCGCACTCAGCGTGTTCCGGATCCATCCTGGAACTCATAGGTGGCTCCTCCACCTCCCAAAACCTTTGCATGGTCTTGGCCAAGGACGCTGATGCGACGACCGGTGGCTCCTCCACGGTGCTATTATCAAACACAGGGCCCATCAGGGCGAAACCAAAGATAGTAGACACTGCCATCAGTGAAGACGAACCCAGAGCTTTCTGGGTACCCAACAAAATCCAACCCAATACGTCCGAGCCCAGGAGCAAGTCCACTGGGCCGGGATGAAAGACAAAGGGGTCGGCCAAATCCAGACCCGAAACCAAAGACAACACACCCGGCGGTATGTCTGTCGAGGGGTGCCAACCCGCAATGGTATCCATTACCATAGCCGAAGTCGTGATCCTCATTGTGGAGGACTTCAGCGAAGAAAAGGTGACAAGTGTCTGGCCCGTCAGACACTTCACTTGTATGCCACCAACTCCAAGAAGTGGCACAGGCGAGTCTTCCACGACTAAACCTAACTGGTGTGCCACTCGAGTGGTAACCAAACTGCTTTGAGCCCCCTGAGTCCAACAGAGCTCTCAAATTAATGGCTTCTCCCCACGACCCCATACGCGGACCACCGCGGTAGGGAGCAGAACCGTCCGCGGCTCTGTCCCAGCAAGGGAGCAAGCTAGTTACGGGCTCCCCACTCTCTCCAAACCAGGGGCGCGCCACTGACCCGGATAATATGGCGGGCGAGTGCACATCCCCATCTGAGGGGGCATAACCCGCGGCCCGGCCATACATATGGTACGGCGGGTGGTACTCCAGCCGTGGGTACTCGTGCAGCGGCGGAGAAAACCGCTGCGGCTGCATGTGTTGGGTATTGGTAACCCGCGTGGAGGGGGTGTCCCCACTCTCACGTCCGATCTAGGGCCCCCGCCCATGGGGGCCCTATCCGGGGCCTGGCCAGCCACATACTGGCCATGACCTTGAGGCGCGTGGTCCCGGTCCGCCAAGACCCGCGCAGGTACGCGACCCCCTCCCGAGGGGGGGTGCGACGAGCGAAGCCGCGTCCTTCTTCCAAAGGTGGAGGGCTTCGCGCAGGAGCGCCCCCGCCCATAGGGGACCCCTGCCTCAACATCCGGGTGCCATCCCCGTTCCGGTTCATGCAGAGCATCGCGTGGTGCAGCCCACGGCATGCACTGCATGGTATGGCCCTGGGACAGTCACGTGCATAGTGACTGCCCAAACAGTAAAAGCAAAGTTCATGCCGCTTTGCCATGCGGCGCCTATCTTGTACTGGCAGTCTCTGCCAGTCCCTGCATTGCAGCAGGCTGTGGCCCATCCGACCACATTGCAGGCAGTCCGCGTCCCTCGCGACTGCTGCCGTGTGTGCAACCCGCGCACCAGCTCCACGCGGTGGCGGTTGCCGTCCCTGTTGGGGCTTCCCTCGCCATGAGGGTTCCAAGGGCCTACGTTCAGGCGCTCTGGATGGCGCTGAGTCCGTCATGGTATTCTCAGCAGCCCGTGCCTCAAACTCCAACAACTTCACCAAGTCAGTGAATGTTGGTAGGGTGGTGCTATCCCGCTCCGCATTTTCGCGCTCAAACCGCGAGCGGATGTCATTGGGCAATTTGCCCAATACAATGTGCACCAACAAAAAAGACCATTGGTCCACCGGCAGCCCCAGTGTGCGGAGCGCGTTACAGGCCACTGTAACGGGCGTGAGCAACTGCAGGCGCAACTGTGCCCTGTTGGCCACCTTGGGCAGGGCCATCAACTGTGCGGCGTGCGCATCCGCTAACAAACGTAAGTTTTGGTAGCGGGAGTTCAATAACTCCCAAGCCGTATCGTACTGGTCGTCCTCCACCCGGAGGTGCTGGATGAGCGACCGCGCTTCATCCTCAAGAGTGGAGAGGAGGTAGGCCATCTTCTGGGCCTTCGACAAATCCTGTCGTGCTACGACCAGGGACTCAAACATATTTTTATATGCTACCCACTCCTCCATCCTACCCCCAAAGTGGGACAGCTGAAGGGTGGGGAGCCGACCAGTAACTGCTGGTCCTTCCTGTCTAACAGGTGTGCGAGGGGCTGGTCCGCCAGCCTGTCTCGCCCTTATTGCGGTCGCCGCCTCCGCGATATCATCGTGCAGACTCAGGATCTGGTCCATGTCCGCCATGTGACCTGCGTAGACCTCCGGGGCAAGTTCGGCTTCGGTAAGCACCACCATGGCCGCTTCCGCGCTAATCAATCGTGAGTGGAGGTGATCCGCTCTTAGCAGTATGGCGCCCTCCCTGTCCTTCCGGGACAGGAGTCCTCCGGCCGTCACAAACCATCTCAATTCGTTGGCGAGTGTCGCCCTAGCATTGGAGACCTTCGCCATCGCGTCAAGTCACAAACAAAAAATAACAAAAGGTAAATAAAAAACAACAAAATCAAACAACTACACGAAGAACCGCGGTAGGTATGAGAATGGCACAAACCCGGAACGCACGGTACAAACCGCAAACAAATACAAAAAAGGTTACAAATATTCTTATACAAACAAACTAAGAAAAATCTAATAATTTTTACAAACAATTAATTATTTTTTTTACAAACGAACAAATAGAGGGTAGATAAACTACGCTCTGCTACCAGAAAATGTGCAGAACAACTACGCTCTGCTACCAGAAAATGTGCGCAGAGAATCCGGACAAACGAAGCGGCGGGAAGATTCTGTACCGGAAAAGACCGGGTCTTAAAAACAGACCGGATCTTAAAATGGCGGTAAATCGAAATAACGGTAAGAACCTGACACGGCACTACGTCTGTCCGACTAGAGCCTAAAACCTAACCTATACGCAGCCTGCTACCACTATAGCTTATAAAGGGAGCTATAGGGCCCTATATAATAACCTAACTTAATAATTACAACCGTAAACCACTTACCAAACTAGATCTTCTTTCTCTTCGGATCCAAACTTGAGTGTCTTCGGGAAGGGGATGCGGTCCCTAAACACCAAACCTACCCCGAGATCTCAATTCCCCAGAACAAATAAATAGATTTCTTCCCGAAGTTGGCTCGGCAACAGATGTGAGCGACCAGCCACGCGTCACATCTCACAGGAAAAAGTCACAATAACGGGTTACACAAACACCAACTTAATAGTTATTTAGCAACGATGAAGTACAATACAAACGATGATTACAATAAAATTCACACGCCACGCCAAGCGGCTACAAACGAACCATGCAAGATGGTGGCCGAAGCACCTGGCCGTTACTATACGCGACACGGCCTCGCGCGCGCAGTCCCAAAACAATACTAATGGACGAATGAAGGTCAATGCCGTTCGAAGCGTCCGCGCAATGTTGCCAGCAGGCAAAACAAAGGCCTGCTATTCACGGCGCAGTACACGCTCAATGCAATGCTTAGATTTTATAAACATCAACAAGTTTATTACAAACAAGATAGGTAAGCAAACCAACAGTCCAGTGGTAAGTACCACGCTACAAGGTCCTGTCCGTCTTCACGTACAGCGTGTGCTACCTCAGTCAAGAGGCCGTCACCTCGTATGACCTCGCTGACTCCCCATACATTTCCAGGTATGAGACGAAATCCACTGTTTTCATACAATTTTGTATCCGATAACGTTGAGCGCTGGTCGTCGTACCTCTAGCTTTACTTATGCCTACAAAGCACAAGGCTTGTGTTGTGTATACGATGGAGGCAAACACGGAAACGAGCACAACATAACCAGAACCGCCGACAAATACCTGCGCTAGAAATCGAACCCATACCATACCTGTAGTGTATGTAGATATATATGACAGCGCGACGATGCAATGTCAGAGCGCGCTACGTCATCCCCCCCTTTGCCACGCCACGTGTGAGTGGGGCTCTGGTACGGACTGGTGCCTATGAGTTACTGTGATTAGTGACTAGTTAGTAAGTACGGTGGATCATCAGTAAGTGCTGGTTGTGATGAACAGTTACGTACGAAGGCGGGGCACGTAACCTTGCCATGCAAATCCTGTGTAGTGAGCCATCGAGCACACTACAATACCCATGTCCGTACAAAAACACTCAGTAGTTAGGCCAATGATTTTGAATTTTAGACCTGTATACTAGATCTATGGATAAGTTGGATAGATAGACAAGACACACAACCTTTTGCCGCGTGATTGAAAATCAAACCAATTTTTTTCGATTGGCTTGGCAGTAAAATCGACTCCAATGCCGTGACGGTAAATGCCACGATGCTTTTTGTTTTACATCTGTCGGGCGTCCTGTGATAGCTAACTTTATTTTTGTTACAGATTATGTTGTGCCAGCCTGTCTTCCGTTCAAGAACTATATTTACGAGAAAACCCAAAAACGATTTCGCGATAAACTATACCATATTGATTTCATTAACGGTAAGCCGAGTAGTTATGGAGTCCAAGATCTCCCTTTCAAGGCCTTTGTTTATTAGTGTTTTAGTGGCAATTCAAATTAACTTATTCTATTTTTTTCTCCCAGGTAAAGCTTGTATCAAAAAAATCATGAAATAACAATAAAGAAAAATGTATTAGCATGCTACCTACTGAATGAGGTGAAGTCGGTGCCAGCCAAGTGCAGGAGTAAGGGTGTTATGTATTGTTTAGCTAGGCATTATATATACATGATTCAAAATGTTAATTTAGATTATTTAATATTCACGTTGGCACCGACTTCACCTCATTCAGTAGGTAGCATGTTAATACATTTTTCTTTATTGTTATTTCATGATTTTAAGTTTTATGATGGAAGTTTGTTCATTTTTTTTGGAAAAAAAAATTATTTTATCATTTTTAGTGCTTCTATACCTATTTTCTTTACTAAAATCTTTTTTTCACTGCTGGCCGAAAATAAAGAATTAAGAATTCGAAACTTTTTATGTCAGTTTGATTTGAAATGTCAAAACATGTCAAATTGTCTATTATTTTTGGCACATAAATAGACCGAGAGCCCGCGACGACCAAACCTTCCTTATTTTAAAAATGCTGAATGTTTCTCTGCGTGGTATATACGGATACAAAATATAAGCGACTAGGTATGAAGTTTGGATCTTAGTTGCTTATGCAGGTAATATGGATAGCTAGGATGATTTTTAAAGGTATAAAAAGCACCCTTGGGGCCTTCCAAAGTAATATTAAATTCAGCTTTTATAATAAAACAAATATAACTATAATTTAGTAAAGTTATAATGTCTAGCAGGGGTTTATATCTGCACCAATTGCCTGGTAATGGATGGCGTGATTTCATATATAAATAAAATCTTTAAAAAACTTTACTTTGAGAAAATTAAGCTACCACTTTAAATGTTATTGCTACGAATAATCTGCCTAAGTAATCATGATCCAACTTTTATCGCTAATCGCTATTTCTATGTTGGGAACATACACAGAAAATCTTGAGTTTTAATAAAATAAGGAAGGGCAAGCTGTCGCGGGCTTTTGCTCTATAATGCAATGTTGGTATTTTTATATTTTGTTAGGTATTTTTAAAATTACCGAACAGATTCTGACGTGATTAAAATGGGACCAACTTGGGAATTTACCATTACGAATAAAAAAACAATTTCAGAAATCAGCCCACTATAGACGGAGAAATCGGCGAATATACATAAAAAAAAAACATACATACATCGAAACATATAACCTCCTCCTTTTTTGGGAAGTCGGTTGAAAATGAATATTTTGTAAAAACTTATTTTGAAATTAACTATTGTTACAGATGTCCCTAGAGACTTTTTGAATGAGGAAAAGCAAGTGATCCATCTACATGTACTGCCTCGAGAGCTGTGCTATCTCTACGACGATCCTGATGTAAGAATGTTTGTCATATTACGTAGGATTTGCACTGTTATCAACCCGACGACATTTTGTCTTGTTTTAATTAGCAGCGCCACGTGTGGTAAAAAAATATCTAAATTCTCTAATTTGCCGCGTCATTTCGTAAACGATTTTTATACGTCAACAGAAAATGTTCATCAGATTGAACGACTTTTGTTAAGGCACCATGTCCATATTTCTTATAGTTTAGCTGTTCTGTTATGGTTCTTCATCAGGTGTTCCAGTTTTCAAAATCAATTATAGCCTAAATGTTGCCCAGGCTTAATAGCTATACAAAAAAAAAAGTTTCATTCAAATCGGTTCAGTACTTTCGGAGATTAGCGTGATCATACATACAGACAAAAAATGAAAAAAATTTTTTGGTTTCTATTATTCTTTTTAAATGTCCCTCTATCCATTTCAGTCAAAAAATACTAAATGTACAAACAAAATATTTTTACTCTCTTATTATATGTATAATAGTGACAAGGCAACGTGAAACTGGCATGAAACTGATAAAATTACTCAGAACCAATTCTTCCTTGCAGAATGGAACTTACCTGATGAAGAACCGCAAAGCGTGCACCACTGGGTGTAACTTCCACTCCGGCGCACCCACATTGGTACACGAGCACACTGGACATTGGACACTGGTGTCAATCTCTGAAGGTTAACAAAACTGCTTCGTTATTCTTTCATCATAATTTTAGCTGCAAGAAATCCACTGCTGAAAGAAAGAAAATAAATTTATTGGCCCAACAAACTGCGACAAGGTAGAAACACAAAAAAAAACTATTAAAACTTCTTATATAGTCGGTATCGCTGTGGTTGCAGCGCAATGCACTGCAGCGCTGATAATTCTGCAAGTCCTTATTGATTTCGGGTGACATTTGAAACTACATACATTTAAATAAAATTTAGTTGTGCTGCTGGACAAAAGCCCCCCTATGGATATCAAAAAGACCGGTTGGAAGTGGCGTGCATCTAGCGCCTTCCTGCGACTCAAGACAGGTCATCTGACCACCTGATAGGTGAGTGTCAAACGCTGCGATTACCGGTGCGAGGTCGCCATTCGAGAACCTTTCTGCCCCATCTGCCAACGGTTCACCGCGCTATCCACTGCCACTTCAAAGAGCTATAATTCTGTGAGCAATTTCGGTACAGGTCACGTCCATATAAAAAACGCTGGAAGAGAGAGGAGGGAGTGAGCTTGCGCATGAGTAGGACTAACAAACCAATCGCGTGCGCCGGACAAGACCCGCCCCCGCTGGATACCACCAAATAGACCGATAAATCGCCTACTGCACATTAACAATTTGCCAGACAGTAAACGAGACACAAAAAAAGGTTAATTGTTGTAAATGCTAAGTAGTTTACTGTCCAGTAGGGTGTTAACAGCCAGCCTTCATTTTATATGACGCGACCTGTAAGCTTTGTTAGTAATCTACGGATGTTGTCATTGTTATTCAAGGTTGACTGAAGGTTGTTCGACGACATCAGAACCGCCGTACGGCGGTGGTACGGTGGGACTTTTAAAGTTAAACGGTACCACAAAAGCTAAAAACATCAACAGGAAAACATCGTAAGGAAACCTACATATTAGCTGACTGTTCAGTGTGTAACCAACTACCACTAGACGGCGGCGGTGGTGATCAAGTCATGTCAGATGCAATTAGGTGACTTGAATAAAATCTGACACCAGTTAGTTACAATACACTCGATGGACTCAACAGTGAAGAAGTGGTGGCCAAGTGGTAATGACACCCGCCTGAGGGCGAATAGGACCCGGGTTCAAATCCTACCTGTGTCACATGAGTTTGTAGACCAATCTGACTCATGTATGGTAGTTTTCTCATAGACCACCACCTGCTTCCGGTGAAGGAAAACATCGTGAGGAAACCTGCACATTGGCTGACTGTTTAGTTTGCTAGTGTGTATATGGCTACTGCCACTAGATGGCGGTAGTCGTAAAAGTCATGTCAGATGCCTTTAGCCTTTACGCGACTTGAATATATCTGGATGACTGGCTGTCAACCACCGTAAGTTTTAAAAGACACTTCGTGCCACGTACGACTAAACCAACTTCCTGCGGCGGAGTTCCCGAACCGATACGACATTGGAACCTTCAAAAAACGAGTCTACATCTTCTTGAAAGGCCGGCAACACTCTTGTGATACGCCTGGTGTTGCAGTAGTCCATGGGCAGCGGTGATCGCTTACCATCAGGTGACCCGCTTGCTCGTTTGCCGCCCTATGTTATAAAAAAAAATGTGACACAAGTGTTAATAATAACAACATTTTCAGGTGGGACGCCATGTCCAGATCCGTTGCGCCCGCGCCGCCCGCCCTCACCCCCTCGCCATATCCTGCTCTTCCCATACGTGCCATGGATTACTGCAGCAATCACTGGGAAGGCAGTCGGGGCCTTCGCTAAAGATGATCCTTTTGGTAAGTCCTGCCAGTAGCGCTGGTGGTCGAGTGGTTAAGACGTCCGCCGATAAATCCCAGTCCTAGGTTCGAATCCTACTCGTGGTTCATGTATGCATACCAATCTGACTCATGTATGGTAGTTTTCATAGACCACCACTTGATTCCGGTGAAGGAAAACATCGTGAGGAAACCAGCACATTGGCTGACTGTTTAGTTGACTAGTGTGTATACGGCTACTGCACAGGGCTACTGCCACTAAGTGGCGGTAGTCGTAAAAGTCATGTCAGATGCCTTTGATAAAACCTGACACTAGTGTTAGTTACAACACACTCGATAAGAAAGAATGAACCTTTAATAAATATATGTATAATATATGTACTCAGCATTGTACCCTGGCACAAACTAGGAAAAGCCTCTTGTATTGGGCATGGCACCCAAATTAATAAGTTACCTAACACATTAAAAATGCTTGACTTTAAAACAGTTTAAGAATCAATTATTTAATTTTTTAATTGACAAATGCTACTATTCGATAAATGACTTTTTTAATGATAATACAATACGATATTAATTAATTAAATGTAATTTATAATCTAATTTTTTCAATATTTGTAGTGTGACACTGTATCTTATAACATGGATACCTATTACTACCTATGTTTTACAAATTAAGTATAATATATATATACTAGTATATACGTAGTGATTGATTGATTGATGCTTTTAGGTTATGTGATGCCTCGAGCGAAGAATATTCACGACCTTTCTCATCAGTGGAACGGCCACTATTGGATGGGTGGGCTGAGATGTTTTGACCGGGGTGATGCGGCGAGCGACCTGTTCAAATTCTACCATGAAATCTTCCAAGTCAAGCCCACGCCAGGGGCGCACGGCACCTATGTAGCCTATTTTTTGGAGGTAACTAATCTATCATCATCAATCTATATATGTATATATAACTCAAAGGTGACTGACTGACTTACTGACTGACAGACTGACATAGTGATCTATCAACGCACAGCCCAAGCCACTGGACGGATCGGGCTGAAATTTGGCATGCAGGTAGATGTTATGACGTAGGCATCCGCTAAGAAAGGATTAACGCGAGCGAAAGCGGGCGCCAGCTAGCCAATAATAAAACTGTAACTAGTCTGTACATAGGAGATACTAGCTGTTACCCGCGGCTTCGCCCGCGTGAGTTTCGCTTAGTTGAAAAATCTTATTGTGTTCCAAGCTGCAGTAACCTAAACTCCAATACTCAAAATTTAAGCCATTTGGTTATCCCGTGTCCCGCGGGAATATATTAGGTACTCATAGTACAGTCGCGGTGTAAAAATGAAACAAAAGTGATATTTTATTCAATAAACGATCTTCGTCTGCTCGTTATCTACAATTTCCCGTGTACCACCACTCCCACTCCGAGTCCCTCTTTGTCCTATCCCGTGTCCAGTCTATTTACTCGTCATCAGAAAATGCTCATCAGGTTGAAAGACTTTTGCTAAGGCGCCATTTCCATATAATGTAATAGTGTAGCTGGTCTCTTGGAATTCTTCATCAGATGATCCTGATCTTCGATTTTTATACGTCAACAGAAAATGCTCGTCAGATTGATAAACTTTTGCAAAGGTACCATTTCCATATTTCTTATAGTTTAGCTGTTCTGTTAAGGTTCTTCATCAGGTGTTCCAGTTTTCAAAATCAATTATAGCCTATATGTTGCCCAGGCTTAATAGCTATACAACAAAAAAGTTTCATTCAAATCCGTCCGGTAGTTTTTGCTTGAAACGCGTACATACATACAGACAGACAGACAGACAGAAAGAGGACAGACAGACAGACAAGAAATTCCAAAAAAAATTTTTTGCTTTCTAATATTCTTTTTAAGTGTCCCTCTATCCATTTCAGTCAAAAATACTAAATGTACAGACAAAATGTTTTTACTGTTTTATTATATGTATATAGATAATACGAGTATGTATAGATTGGAAAAAAAAACTGTGAGGGGCCAAAACAATTTTTTTTTTAATTGTCTGTTTTTCTGTCTGTGCAGCACACAAAAACTACTGGACGAAATCTGATGCGGTTTTCACAGTTGAATTGTTGAAGGTGTGAACTTAAAATCTGGAGTAAATTTTATTTTGATATGTCACTTGAACCTGAGATATTAACCTAAATTAAGCGCGGACGAAGTTAGCAGTTCGTTCAAGTTAGTCAGGGAAATTAGTGAATCAGGGATTTCTCAAAATTCCTAGGGATACTATGAAATCATGGTAGATAATAAAAACCGGCCAAGTGCGAGTCAAGCTCGCGCACCGAGGGTTCCGTACACGCAAAGCATCTTAAATTATAGCTCTAACTAAAAGACCAACTACTTCCAAAAACAAACTTAACTTTGCAGTTCGATCCCTAGGATTTATACTGCATCGAGGGCAAAAATAAGTTTGTAACACTTTTTTTACTTCCAATCCAACACAACTTTCAGATTTATTCATGTACTAGCTATTGCCCGCGGCTTCGCCCGCGTGAGTTTCGCTTAGATGACAAATCTTTTTGTATTCCAAACTGTAGTATCCTAAACTCCAGTACTCAACATTTCAGCCATTTGGTTATCCCGGGTCCCGCAGGAATATATTAGGTACTCGTAGTACAGTCGCGGTGTTAAAATTAATCAAAAGTGATATTTCATTCAATAAACGATCTTCGTCTGCTCGTTATCTACAATTTCCCGTGTACCACCCCGAGTCCTTCTTTGTCCTATCCCGTGTCCTGTCTATTTATACGTCAGTAGAAAATGCTCATCAGGTTGAACGACTTTTGCTAAGGCGCCATTTCCATATAATTATGTAATAGTGTACCTGGTCTCCTGGAGTTCTTCATCAGATGTTCCATAATCTTCAATTTTTATACGTCAGCAGAAAATGCTCATCAGGTTGAACGATTTTTGCTAAGGCGCCATTTCCATATATGTAATAGTGTAGCTGGTCTCTTAGAATTCTTCATCAGATGATTCTGATCTTCGATTTTTATACGTCAACAGAAAATGCTCGTCAGATTGATAAACTTTTGCAAAGGTACCATTTCTTATAGTTAAGCTGTTCTGTTAAGGTTCTTCATCAGGTGTTCCAGTTTTCAAAATCAATTATAGCCTATATGTTGCCCAGGCTTAATAGCTATACAACAAAAAAAGTTTCATTCAAATCCGTCCAGTAGTTTTTGCGTGAAACGCGTACATACATACAGACAGACAGACAAGAAATTCCAAAATTTTTTTTTTGCTTTCTATTATTCTTTTTAAGTGTCCCTCTATCCATTTCAGTCAAAAATACTAAATGTACAGGCAAAATATTTTTACTGTTATGTATATATCTAATTTTTATTTTATTTTGGTCCACGAACAGCACATACAACTATTATACTTATAATATGTAGATTGATTTGTAAATACTGTTGGAACCTAGTGATGTCTGCTGAATGTGTTCCTTAAACAGGACGATATTATTTTTGTTACTAAATGTTGCCTAGACATATTTCGTATGTACCAAAGAAAGTTTGTGTTTTTTTTTTATAACATAGGGCGGCAAACGAGCAAGTGATGTTATCGATATCTTTTATTTAATATCACCTGTATAAGGAACACATTAGCAGACAGCACTAGGTTCCAACAGTATTTACAGATCAATATATATAAGTATAATAGTTATATGTGCTGTTCGTGGACGAAAATAAAATTAAAATTAAAATCCACGAACAGCACATGCCAAAATATTAAATTGTGCTGTTCGTGGACAAGGCCTTGTGCTGTTCGCGTTTGTGCTGTTCTATTTAGTGCTCTACTACCTCGCCGCGCTGCCTTGCTGCTTTTAATGCTCATCTATGAAAATGGGTGACAAAAAATCCTTGGGCAAAAAGATTTTTTTCTTTTGTAAAAAACTTATTATTTATTTTAGGTTTACACACCATTCTCTGCTGCGCCAGTATGTGTCAAAATTGGTATGCCCTTCCGCCTCGCACAGCCTAAAGTGTCTGATTTAGATACGCCTATAGTAAAGGTAAGTAATTGATCGAGTGAATAGAGCGAAGCGAGAGAATGAGGGGTTATTAAAAAAGATAATAATATAATTATATTCCCAATTTTTTTTTAATAATAATTTCGTGGAGTATCACGAAATTATTATCACCTATGCCGAACCGAATCGTAATAAGTATTTTTAAATAATAATAATTTCGTGGAGTAACTTGGGAACACATGTATGAGATTCTTATCTTTTTAGAACAAAAGAATGGAGTATTTTGGGAACAACCCCCCAATCTTGATGTTTGGATGAAATGCAATGGTGATGTGGACTTTAATGATAGTTTGCATGGAAGGAAACTACATATTATGTTTAAATGAAACAGGTATTTGTTGGCAAGTAACAGAGGCTTAGGAGGAGGCCTTTGTCAATGGCACAAAAAATAACAGATAAAAAAATAAATTGTTTTTATTTGTTGTAAAGTTTGAAAGTTCGAATAAAGACTACTATTATTATTAACAGAGGCTTAAATCAGTATACTAGTGGTTCGCCACGAACTTGGACCACGCGATTATTATTTTTAAAATATCAGAATCATAACAATGCGTATATCACAAAAACAGCTTAACCGATTTTGTTGCGCAGGGCGGGCGCTTCATAGAAACGGCGCGTCAAATATGCCTACTACTACTACAAATGAAACTGTATATCCGTGAACACGTCAGTAACACGTCAATGTGTGCGTTTTCATAGTCGAACGTCCCACAGTTACACAAGAACGGGGGAGAAGTGCGGAAGAGCGGGGGGGTGCCATATTGTGGGAGGGGCAGGGAGTTTCCTTTCTGTACGTAGTACTAATATTGTGCTAATATTAATTCTGTGGCAACGATGCATAGTTGCTACACGTATTCTTAATATCATCGAAATTAATTCAACGGTTCGAGAGTTATCGCGGGATAAACATACATACATAAAACAATGTGTTTTCGCCCCAACTTGAAATATAGCCCTCGCTCGCTCGGTCAATTAGAAAGTTTAACTACATTGCGACAAGGTTCTTTAGACACGTGGTAGAAAACTGAACTAATGTCTAAACTATTAAAATTTCTTATTTAAAACGTAGGTGGCGCCCTCACAAAGAACCTTGTCGCACTGTACCATCGTAGTAGAATATTATGTAACTCGTCAATTTCGGGATTTCGTTAATCATAATCATTTATTCCTTTAAAATATGTGTTTACAGGATGGTCAATACAAACATAGTGTCAAACATATTTTGCCAGCTGAGGCGTAGGAAATTTCAATATTGTCAATAATAATAAAAATAAAAACTTCAAATGTCAAATTAAATTACAACGACAATATCAATTAATAATAATATTTAAAATTAAATGAATTTTGTAACATTATATTTTAGCCTCAAGGAATTCATTAACACTATGGTAACTTCTTGATTTTCAGGTTGAAATTCCAACACTGGCCTTCGAGGCCAACTACCGGTTCGTCGTTCAAATGTTCGCGTACAACGTTTCAGAGTCTGAATCAGAATCGGAGTCTAGTGAAACTACTTCAGAATCTGTGTCGTATGAAGAAGGCTGATATTACTGGTTATTTTATTCATTTATTTTTGTATTAGACTTCCCATCACGTGAAAAGGCCGATGGTAGGGTGAGGAGGGGACGGTCAGTCGACTGACGAACCAGTCGCGCGCGCCGGATGAGACCCGCCCGACCCCCGCTCACCGCATAGACCGATATATCTTCTACTGTGCAGGTTAACCGCCAGCGGCCTTTTTACGTGACGGCAACTTTACAATACATAGTATTGTATCACATCCCGTGTAAACTATGAAACTTTGTAAATTTTTTGTAACATTTACTATTAACCTATCGTCATACTTATATTAATTCTGTGCTATCGTTAAGAGCGGAGTCGTCGCCTGGTACAAGCATTGTTTGCTTAAAAGGCGGCCCCTAGTAAAAAAAAAAAAAAAAATTGTTTTTCTTTTTCTATATTTTATAAAATATACAGGACATTTAAAAAAACCGTCCAAGTGCGAGTTAAACTCGCGTGGAGAGGGTTCCTTACAATGCCAATTCTTATAGGTTTTCCTCTAATCTACAAACAATGAACTATTATTTTGTATTTAGACCTATTTATTATTCTGTCTACTCCGTCAGGGTGAAGACGTGAAACTGTGTCTGTCTGTGTCTTGTACTGTCCAACTTATATTTTCAATAATAAGTTGGACAGTACAAGACACTGGCAATGCAGCCAGCCTTTGCACGTTGCCGCGGCAACACACTTGATTTTGTCAAGACTATTACTATTACCTAAATTCTTCGAGCAACAAGGACTTCCGTGCGCGGAACGGAAGGAGTCCGTGTTGCTTTATGATTCAATTTGAATCATAGAGCAACAGAGTAATTCAGTGATTCGTCCCATGTACCTACGGCCCATTTGGGACGAAACGCAGAAAATCAAAATTATATAAAATTTCATTCTGCAATTCGTCCCATGTTTATAAATGGTACAATCAGTAAAAAAAAGTGTTAGTGTAGAGATAATAAACATTGAATTTTTAATTAAGAAATGTAATAATCATAGAATAGTTACATAGAGAAAAGGACTTAAAAAAAAAAAAAAAAAACAGAAAACATAAAATCAAGAAGTATTTTTACTAGTAAACTAAATATGACATTAGGCCTTACTGTCCGTTTTAGTTCCTTATTTACGATGTATTATACTCGTCACAAAACAAGGAATTTTAAAGAGTTTCTATTACAGTCTTATAATTATTAATCACATTTAAAAACTATTCTACATACATAAAAAATAAAAAATCAACAGTAATAAATTTAAAAGATGTTATTTATAATAATAAAGATAAAAATAATCAACAATTTGTAGAAGATTTATGGATATATTAGTTTTTAAGGTTTCATTATTTAACTAATTATAATGGGCTAGTATCCTGCTCTTATTATTAACATAAAGAATAATCACAGCTCTGTAATAATCTAGTATTCATAATCTAGTAATAATAGTCTTCCTTTTTTTATTCGGGAGTAATGCGTATATAACAGGTACGATATTATTATGAGTTTTGGAACTCCCTATATCAACATGCAATGTGTATAATTGAGAAAAAGGTAACAATTCTAACGAAATATACATTTATCTTAATTCTTGTCTCACTGACTGTACCAAGTGTTGATAAGGTTTAAATTTCCATACAAAAAAAGAATGGGACGAATTGCAGAATAAAATTTTGATTAATTTTGATTTTCTGCGTTTCGTCCCAAATGGGCCGTAGGTACATGGGACGAATTACTGAATTACTCGAGCAACACGTTAGAATTTTTTTTAGTATTTTGCTTATTTTAAGTTTAGTTTAATCTATTTTTAATGACTTATTGGACAAATTAACAAATTATACTATGTATGGTTGATTAAATTGTAAATATGTAATTTTCTAGATCATTTTAAAACCTTCAATTCGTTACGACTTAGCTAAAACTTTGCTAAACTGTGGTTAGCAGCTGAATCGATTTTCATCAAACAAAGCTATAGACCAGCCCGACAAAACTGGCTTCCGATAAATATAATAAAATAAAAACCGCGTCAAAATCAGTCTACTAGTTAGAAAGGTACAAATGGATTCGAACCTAGGACCTATCAACCAGGGCTTGAAACCGGTTAATAAAAAACCTAAAAAATAAGTGTTTTGACCTGGTTACGCAGTAACGCTCGGGCCATTACGATCGGAGTGAAAACCCTTTTGAATCGGTCTCGCGAGCGGAAATTACCTGGTTAATCCCGCGCGGGCGAGTGACAAGGACGGGTATATCGCTCAGCGTTTTATCTCACTTACGCATTTGCAAGTCTCAACGTGTAGATTGGTTAGATTTATATCGAGCGAGAGTGATAAATAATCATAGTTAGAGCGAGATAGAACACGATCGTCGAAAAGAGCGAAATGTTTTGGGTCTTTCCGGTATTTTGAACAGGAACTGAAATGATATCGCGCTTTGAACATAACCAGAAATAATATATGGTTTTGCTCAACCGTAACTGATTTAAAACGCTCTTTTTTTAAATGTATGGCGCATCGAGTGAGCTGGTTTAGAATTTTAACCAGGTTAGCAAGCCCTGATTTCAACCACGGAACAACCATCCCTTTACCGGTTTCCTTAGGGATTTTACTTATTAGTTTAAGGCCTCTTTCACCATGGCTGAGTAAAGTTCTAAAGGAACTACCCCCTGGCCATGACCTGCCTTGGCCTACCTGGAAGACGCTTAATAGGCTGCGAACCCAAGTGGGCCGGTGTAAGGACAGCCTGGCTAGGTGGGGGTTTATTCCGAACTCACAAAATGTGTGCGAGCGTGGTGTCTCTCCCCAAACCATGGAGCACCTGTTGTCCTGCCCCCTGTGCCCTAACACCTGCACTCGGCATGACCTGATGGCGTCACCGATGAGGCTGTGAAAATGGCAGAACACTTTTCGGGTAAAAATTTAAATAATAGCTCGTTTGAATGGCATCGACACGCCAAGAAGAAGTTAAGTTCTTAGTAGGTAATTACCTACTTTAGGAATTAAATCTATAATTACAGCACTTATTAAAACAAGCAACTGTCAAAAATATTTTAGAACCACTGGACCATAATAAAGACGTTGAAATTCCGCCCATAAAGAAATATTACATTTTCGATTCAACCACGCCTCTGAATCGAAATCGAAATAATTAAGGCAAATAGAAGTGGCAATAAACAGACACGTTATTGCGTTCCGTCTCAGCTTGGCCAAAAATGCTTTGGTTATATATGTCGCTAGAGGTCGTATTTCTCAATCGATTCCCGTGAAATTTTGAAAGTAGGTTCAATAAATATATGAAAATCGATGGTCGAGGCATTTTTAGGATTTTTTTGTAAATGGAGTTATCAAGATTTTAATATATCATTGGTGTGAAAAGTTCCTTCGATCTGCAATGAGGTCTACAACTCACAGAGCCACTAGTTTTATGGTCTTATCACTGCCTCTTCCAAGACTCTTTTTCTAAAGTTTACTCACAACATTCAATCAATACGAACCATTTCGAGATGTACGGAAAATCTACGGAGGTGATACGAAATCAAATCAAACTGGAATCGCAAGATAAGAATCTCAAACAAAATCCGTTACTGACCTAAAAGATAGCAGAAGACACTTTTATTTGATCTGTCTGATTATTCCGAATTCTGTGCGTCGTACACATAACCACAGAATACATAATAGTACAAGTAACATAACAAAAAGAAACAAAACTTGCGTGTAAACGAAAATTAACCGTAAGACTTGCCAGTAAAGTGTAATTTAATTTGCAAATAATAAAAGTGCAATAAACAAGATCAGTATCAATGCAATTTTATAACATTTATTTTACGATGTGTAGAATGACAAACAGCATGCCAAGTTTCCTGCTGTAAGTTATGGATCTTTATGTGTAGGTCTTAAGGGCGAGTATGCAATGATTTTGGCTTTGTTTTGTGCTATAGACTGTACCAATTTGTGGACACGTGAAGTGAAAAACATCACGCCACTTTTGTGTTTAAGATATTAGAAGGAAAAACCGAAAAACCCAATAGACACAAGAGGAAAAGAGGTTATACATACAAATCAAACAATATTATCATCAAGACATATAATAAAACTGTAACTGGTCTGTGTCTGTACTTAGAGATATTAAAAAAAAAATATATAAGGCCAATAGAAGCCAAAACTATTTTTTTTTTAATTTTTGTCTGTCTGTCTTTCTGTCTGTATATTTGTACGAGCATCACGCAAAAACTACTGGACCAAATTTAATGCGGTTTTCACTATTGTATTGTTGAAGATCTAACTTATAAAACTTTTTTCTAAAAAAAATGAACCGACTTCCATCATAAAACTTAAAATCATGAAATAACAATAAAGAAAAATGTATTGGCATGCTACCTACTGAATGAGGTGAAGTCGGTGCCAAGTGCAGGAGTAAGGGTGTTATGGTGGTATGTATACACGATTCTAATGTAAATTTAGATTAGGTATTTAATTTTTACGGCACCGACTTCACCTCATTCAGTAGGTAGCATGCCAATACATTTTTCTTTATTGTTATTTCATGATTTTAAGTTTTATGATGGAAGTCGGTTCATTTTTTTTAGAAAAAAGTTATATTTTATCATTTTTAGTGCTTCTACACTTATTTTCTTTAATAAAAACTTAAACTTTTCTTCTGGCCGAAAATAAAGAATTAAGAATTCGAAACTTTTTATGTCAGTTTGATTTGAAATGTCAGAATATGTCAAATTGTCTATTATTTTTGGCACATAAATAGACCGAGAGTCCGCGACGATCAAACCCTCCTTATTTTAAAAATGATGAATGTTTCTCTGCGTGGTATATACGGGTAAAAAATATTAGCGACTAGGTATGAAGTTTGGATCTTAGTTGCTTATGCAGGTAATATGGCTAGCAAGGATGATTTTTATAGGTATAAAAAGCTCCCTTGGGGCCTCCCAAAGTAACATAATATTCAAATTTTGTAATAAAACAAATATAACTATAATTTAGTAAAGTTACAATATCTGGCAGGGGTTTATATCTGCACCAATGGCCTGGTAATGGATGGCGTGATTTCCAATATTATTCGGAATAAAATCTTTAAAAACTTTACTTTGAGGAAATTGAGCTACCACTCTATATGCTATTGCTACAAATTATCTGCCTAAGTAATCATGATCCAACTTTTATAGTCGCTAATTTTCTATGTTGGGGACATACACAGAAAATCTTGAGTTTTAATAAAATAAGGAAGGGCATGCAGTCGCGGGCTTTTGCTCTATAATGCAATGTTGATATTTTTATATTTTGTTAGGTATCTTTTAAATTACCGAACAGATTCTGACGTGGTTAAAATGGGACCAACTTGGGAATAGACTCTTACGAATAAAAAAATAATTTCGGAAATCAGTCCACAATAGGCGGAGAAATCGGCGAACATACATAAAAAAAAAACATACATACATCGAAACATATAACCTCCTCCTTTTTTGGGAAGTCGGTTGAAAATCGGGCGTAATTTCTTCTTGATACGCCGCTTAGGACCTGAGTTATAAACAACACTGAATTACGCGCGACGAAGTTGCGGGCACAGGATAGTTTGTGCAATAGCTTGTACCCGCGGCTTCGCCCGCGTGAATTTCCCACGGGAACAGTGCTTTCTCCCGGGATGAAAGGTACCCTATGTCCTTTTCAGTACTCCTAATGTATGCGAAATTTCAGGAAGATTGGTTCAGTAGATAAAGCGTGAAGAGGTAACAAACAAACAAATAAATAAACAAACAAACTCACTTTCGCATTTACAATATGAGTTAGGATTATGATAGGATTAGGTTAGGATTAGGATAGAAAAGTTCTCGAGTGGCGACCACGAACCGGAAAACGTAGTGTTGGCAGACCGACGACCTGGTGAAGGACCTGTCGTTGTGGAAATCCTTGGGGAGGCCTTTGTCCAGCAGTGGACGTCTTTCGGCTGAGAGAGAGGATAGGATTAGGATAGTGGCATCTATTCCTACCTTCAAGCAATACGGACCTCATATACGCTTCCTTTAAAATTCGTACTCCGAAAGTAAGGCATAAATTTGGACTTAGACGAAATTTAAGTAAAATTGATTGGCAGTTGTTTCTGGCCGATGTAAGAGATATTGATTGGAATTCGGTGCTTTCCCCCACGGATGTGGACTCTAAAGTTGCGTCTTTTAATTCTATTCTCCTTTCTCTATACGATAAGTACGCTCCTGTGCAACAGATACGGGTTAAGCACTTCCCTGCTCCATGGTTGACGCCCGAAATCAAAAAACTAATGGCTAAGAGAGATAACGTTAATCTATATATATAAAAGAACAAGGGTGTCTGATAAATCAACGCCCAGCCTAAACCATAAAAGCTATAAACTTGAAATTTGGACCGAAGTTTTATGTTAATACGTAGTGCTCAGATAAGAAAGGATTATTCAAAATTAGACCCCTAAGGGGGTTAAAATTGAGGGCAAAATTTGTATGAAAAAAAAATTAAATCTTCACTGATTTACTTGAAACTTGGCAAGAATACTTCTCAACAAAAATAACCAAAGGCGTGTTTCAGCGTTTTTTGAAATTCAACCTCTAAAGGGGTAAAAAAGGGGAGGTAAACTAATTTATCATCACAAAACCGAAACTGTAAAAGCTATAAACGTGAAATTTGGTTAGTGTCTTCATTATACAATATACTGCCCACATAAGAAAGGGTTGTTCACAATTTCAACCCTTACAGTCCAAAAAAAGGGGTGAATTTGCGTACCATTAGACAAATCCCATTTGAAATTTCGCCAGTCACAAGCAATGCATATTGGCTTATCGGTAGAGGCCGCGGATTATATTTTTAAGTACAGGGTTCGAATCCTGCCGGATGTGACTTTTTTTTTCCAATTTTTTTTGCGTTTTGTATTAGTTTTTTAGAATTCTATATTTTTTTAAATATTTTAGTAAAGAAATATTTCAAGAAAGTAGCTGGAAGTAGCTAGATCGAATCCTGCCTAACAATAATTTTCTGTTTTCGTTTTTTATTTGTTTTCTAGAATTAATTTCTTACTTTTTTTAATTTTGAAAAGAAACGAATAAATTCATTTGCAAATTTATTTCCGGTCATCTACAAGAAAAATATCCAATAGATGGCGTTGATAAAATGAGAAATGTAAGCTGAAATTATTTCTCAATATTTTCAATAGATGGCGCTGCGCAATTTTGGTGATTTCTACTTCGCGCTTATTTCAGCATAAAGGGGTCGTGGGTATAATAATAAAACAGTAAAGATATTTTGTCTGTACAGTACATTTAGTATTTTTGACTGAAATGGATAGAGGGACACTTAAAAAGAATAACAGAAAGCAAAAACATTTTTTTGGAATTTTTTGTCTGGCTGTCTGTCTGTCCGTCTGTATATGTATGTACGCGTTTCACGCAATATCTGCTGGACGGATTTGAATGAAACTTTTTTTGTTGTATAGCTATTAAGCCTGGGCAACATATAGGCTATAAGTGATTTTTTAAACTGGAACACCTGATGAAGAACCTTAACAGAACAGCTAAACTAGAAGAAATATGGAAATGGTACCTTTGGAAAAGTTTATCAATCTGACGAGCATTTTCTGTTGACGTATAAAAATCAGGATCATCTGATGAAGAATTCCAAGGGACCAGCTACGCTATTACATATGGAAATGGCGCCTTAGCAAAAGTCGTTTAACCTGATGAGCATTTTCTGCTGACGTATAAAAATTTAAGTTTATGCAACATCTGATGAAGAACTCCAAGAGACCAGCTACTCTATAAAAAATGGAAATGGGGCCTTAGCAAAAGTCGTTCAACCTGATGAGCATTTTCAACTGACGTATAAATAGACAGGACACGGGATAGGATAAAGAGGGACTCGGGGTGGGAGTGGTGGTACACGGGAATTGTAGATAACGAGCAGACGATGATCATTTATTGAATTAAATATCACTTTTGATTCATTTTAACACCGCGACTGTACTACGAGTACCTAATATATTCCCGCGGGACACGGGATAAACCAAATAGCTGAAATTTTGAGTACTGGAGTTTAGGTTACTACAGTTTGGAACAAAAAAAGATTTTTCATCTAATGAAACTCACGCGGGCGAAGCCGCGGGCAGCAGCTAGTTAATAATAAAATTAAATTAAACGAAAATTAATAATAAAATTACTTTCTAAATTGTCATACTATGGCGCAGATCACAACTCAATGGCTTGGTTTAGTAGTTACCTTACGGGCCGCACTCAGTGCGTGAAAATAAAAAAAGATGATGGCAGTGTTGTATTTTCTGATGTTAAACCAATTGACCGTGGCGTTCCCCAAGGATCCATACTTGGCCCCCTATTGTTTATTATATATGGAGCAGATCTGGTGCATTCAATCAAAAACTGCAAATACCATCTGTATGCAGATGACGTTCAACTTTACATTTCTGATAAGCCTGAAAACTTTGATACTGCTATTTCAAATATTAATAATGATTTAGATTGTGTCGCAAAATGGGCTGAAACAAATGGACTTGTACTAAATCCCAACAAGTCGAAATATGTCATTCTTGGCTCAAGGCAACAGATTTCAAAAATTGTGAGCACAAACCCATCTGTTCAAGTTCTTAATGAACGTATTGAGAGAGTTGAGGAGGTGAAGAATCTGGGTGTACTGATGGACAGCCAACTGCGGTTTGAAAGGCATATTCGAAATCTCGTGAAGTCATGTTTCTATAGGCTTAAGATGTTATATCGTGTCCGGCACCTTCTGAGTGAGAAAGTTCGACTCATGCTTTGTGAGTCCTTGGTTCTTTCACGTCTTAACTACGGAGATTTAATCTACGGGCCTCGTTTGTTAGCTAAAACACGTCGCCTTGTTCAAAGGATTCAGAATGCATGTTGCCGATTCTGTTACACCATACCTCCAAGGAGCCGGATAACTCCTTATCTAAACTCAGCTGCTAACCTAAACATGGCCTCACGCAGACATTTGCACCTCGCTTCCCTCTTGTTTGATGTCATCAACTTTAAGAAACCTGCGTATCTTTACTCGAAGTTGAGGAAATCTGCCTTTCATAGTCGGTACGGCTCCAGAAGTAGGCGCAACACATTGGTGGGTTATTGTCATAAGACAGCGGCTTTTGCTGGCAGTTTCCGCTACTTATCAACTAAATGTTGGAACAACATCCCTCCTCCCATAAGGCACCTACCATCTAAATTTTCTTTTAAAAAAAAGTTTAAAGAATTTCTTCTAAACAAACAAAAAATAGGATTACCACATGGTTGGTCGGTGGCGGATTTTGCTATCTAATATATGTCTAATAATATTTTACAGTCTAATATAGCGCTGATGCATTTATTTATTGCTTGCCCTTAGATGTACTATTTATTTATCTGTTTTTGGCACTGTGCTGTACTTGTGTGTCCAGTTCCATTTTTTTTAAGTTCGTTCGTCAAATAGGTTATGACAGAATACCAGTACTTTGCTGACAGTATTTATGCTGTGAGTAAGGTTTTTAGCTGAGTCATGACCTTTTTGAACTGCTGCAACGCACACATGATGTTTATACAGTTTTAAATTATATTCATCTTATTGTTATATTGTTCGATGTATTGTAAATAACCTGTGTGTGTTTTAGTTTGTATCAAATAAACTTTTATTCTATTCTATAACGCTAAAATTAAGTTTCGTCGTAACTGTACCGATGAAAATAAAGAAAAATTTATTACTTTACGCAACCTGTGTAATAAGCGCTGTAGGGAGGCGAGACGTAAGCACATTTATGACAACATTGAAGCCTGTCCCCCTAATAAGTTGTGGAAGTTCTTACGTGGTATTGGTGTGAGCGATAAAGATTCGGACCCTCATTTTAATTTTGATATCAATCAATTGAATAAGCATTTTTGTACCCCGCCTTCGAATCTGGCTCAGTCAACCAAACATGCTACTCTTGCTCAGCTTTCACTCAAACCTGTCCCGTCTTGCCCTTCTTTTGACCTTGCTCCGATAACTGCTGATGAGGTAGTAAAAATCATTAGTGGACTCAAGTCTAATGCTGCTGGTAATGATGACATCTCTCTCGACATGATTAAACCAATTTCTTCTGAAATCGCTCCACATCTGGCGGCTATTATCAATTGTTCTATTTGCTCTGGTGTTTTCCCCTCTGCTTGAAAGCGAGCTCATATTATTCCTCTCCCTAAAATTTCTAACCCCTCTTTACCATCTCATTTTCGCCCAATTTTTATCCTTCCTTTTCTGTCTAAAATTATCGAACACCACGTGCAGCAGCGCCTTTCGAAACACCTTATGATGAATGGGTTGTTAAGTCCATACCAGTCAGGCTTTAGAGCCGGACATAGCACCACCACGGCACTTGTAAGAATTACGGAAGACTTAAGACTCAACATTGACAAGAAGAAAATTTCGGCGCTGGTGTTATTAGACTTTTCTAACGCTTTTAATTCTGTTGACTTTGACATCCTGCTTGGGGTTCTTGGTTCTCTTAATTTTTCACCTTCTTCCCTCACATGGTTTCGCTCCTATCTGCAGGGTCGACATCAGCTTGTTAGAGCTGATCAGGTTAGGTCTGACTGGGGTGAGTTAGCTGCTGGTGTGCCTCAGGGCGGAATCCTCTCTCTTTTTTTCTATCCTTTTTTCTATTTTTATTGATGGTATCACTTCGTTATTAAAATCGTCCTTCCACTTATATGCAGATGATCTACAAATATATTCAGCAGCCCCTTTCGAAGAATTTCACTCCGTCATTAATACCATTAATTCTGACCTGGCCGTAATTGCCGAATGGTCTCGCAATTTTGGCCTCTCTATCAATGCCAAAAAATCCCAGGCCATTATTATTGGCAGCCCTCATTTTATTAGTAAAATTAAAACACTTCCTATTCCTAATATCGAACTTGACGGCACTATTATTCCCTTTTCTCCAACAGTGAAGAATCTGGGAGTCATCTTCGACGACACCCTGTCTTGGGTTCCCCATATAAAATTTCTGACGACATCCGCTCTGCCATGGACAGAACGGAACTTACAGTTCTTTCACTCTTGGATTTCAGTAATGCGTTCAATACCGTCGATTTTGATATTCTTATTGGAATGCTACGCTCTCTGAACATATCTTCATCTGCTATTGGCTGGTTTCGTTCGTATCTGCATGGTCGTCAGCAGCGTATACGTGTTGAGGGTATGGTGTTCAACGTCTTGTGGAGTACCACAAGGTGGCGTGCTATATCCTTTATTATTTGCTTTATTCATTAATTCTATCCACTTTCAAATACATTCGTCATATCATTTATATGCTGACGACCTGCAAATTTACTGTAATTCCTCTCTAGATAACCTTCCGCAGGCTATACGTGACATCAATAGTGACTTATCTCGAATAGCGGAGTGGAGCAGTTCTCATGGACTTGTTGTTAATCCTCTCAAAACACAAGTAATCATTCTTGGAAGCCCTCGTCTCATTTCTAGAATCGATTGGCAATCCCTTCCCTCTATAATGTTTAATGATACCGTAATTCCTGTCAGTGATAAAGTAAAGAACTTAGGTATAATATTTGACAAAAATATGTCATGGGCTCCGCAAATTGCTGAGGTTAACAAAAAATTATTCGCTGCTGCTGGTTCTATCAGGAGGATCAAAAATTTCCTTCCCACTGAGACTAAAATCACACTTGCTCAATCCTTACTCCACCCTATACTTGACTACGCTGACTGCTGCTATCTTGATCTCACTGAAGAGCAACTTAATAAACTTGAGCGCCTCCTAAACTTTTGTATACGTTTCATATTCGGTTTGCGTAAATATGACCATATCTCAGCCTTTCGTACCCAACTCAAGTGGCTCCCTATTAGACATCGTCGTAATCTACATATCCTCTCATTGCTATACTCAATTCTCTATAACCCTTTTACTCCTTTTTACCTTAAAGAACGCTCTAAATTTCTCAGTGAGGTCAGTAATCGTGAGATACGTACTGCCTATTCCCTATACCTAGTTGTCCCTGATCACGTATCCAAATTTTTCTCCCACTCCTTTACTGTCCAGGCTGCTTGTTTGTGGAATGCATTGCCAGTTGATATCCGCAAGGCCCAAACTTTGTCATCCTTCAGAGAGCAGGTAAAGTCTCACTATCTGAGTCTTTAATTTTATTTATTTCCATATTGTCCTGATTGTGTCATGAATGTGTATATTTATTTTATCAATGTTTAGTTTATTTTTATTTATTTTTTTTTATCCTTTATCTTTAGTGTTTACTGCACCCTACATTTTTGTCATGTATATTTCCTTCCACCCAAAGGTTGGCTGGAAGAAATTGCATTTGCGATAAGCCCGCCTTTGCGCTCATTTTTGTATTTAATTTTGTCTCTTTTGTATGTTCTTTTTGTAAATGGTGCAATAAAGTGTTGATCTATCTATCTATCTATCTATAAACGAGGTTAGCCGTAGGGTTTTTGTTGCTCTTCACTCTTTGAGAAGACTGCAAAATTTTTTACCTATTAAAACTAAAACTATGCTGGCTCGTTCCCTAATAATACCACTCATTGACTACGCTGATGTCGCCTTCTTAGATCCTTCTCAGGAACTTCTTAATAAACTAGAACGCTTACAAAATGTTTGCATCCGGTATATTTTCGGACTCCGTAAATATGACCACATATCTGAGTTTCGAGATAAATTGAATTGGCTTCCTATTAGGGCTCGGCGTAACCTGCATATCCTTTCTCTTCTCTTTAATGTTCTTTTCAACCCTTCATTTCCTAATTACCTTCGTGATTGTTTTACTTTTCATCACACAGATTCTCGCTTGCGCTCCTGTAATAAGCTTCTCCTCTCCACACCTGAGTTCTCTTCGCGTTCTTTTTCGAATTCCTTCACTGTCAAAGCACCTCGCCTTTGGAACTCTCTTCCTTTAGACACCAAAATGGCACCTTCCCTTGACTCCTTTAAAAATCGTGTTGTAAAATCCTTTTCCTTATCCTGACTTTCTATTTGTTTCTTTTTTGTTTTTCCCCTTATCCTCTTTTCTAATTGTGTATTATTGAGCTTTACTTTCATTACGCTTTCTATCTTAGTTTAATAGTAGTATATATATTCTTATCTACTCTGAATAAAACTCGTAGATTTATGTTTACAAACCCCTTTTATAATACATGGATCATATTTCTACACTTTATACATGGAAACACAATAGATCACATAAACATTATGTAAAGCTACGCGCACAAACAACCATCACAACCCATCGCTGATGCAGTCTACCACAGACTACTCAAGACTAAAGGGCTTCATACTGCATCTTGACAATCGTTCTTCTTTCAAATATTCAGTCAGCTAACACGGCCGTTCCTGACAGCTGAACGTCCTCGTCAGCTTGATCTCCACTAGGTGAAATTAGGTCCTTCTGAGTATGAGAGAAGATCAATATTAATCATCATCCATAAGCAAGGATCCAATGGTTTAATATTTATCATTCCATTGTCAAATTGGTCATTTCAGATCAAAAAGAAAACATTAAGAAAACATTATGACTGTAAATTGTTACACATCGACTTTTAACATTTGCAACTAAACTTCTTTCATTTTAAAGGAAAAGCTCTAAATGCTAATTCAGTTATCAATTGGGACAAGACCAGAGTATTGAATACACAACAGACAAGGGACATAAAATCACATTAAATTCTGGAAAGAAAATTGCATTATCATTCTGGAAAGTAAATCGCATTAGCATGCTGAAAAGTAAATAAAATTAACATCCCAGAAACAAAATAATTAGCATGCTGAAAAGGAAATATCATTAACATTCCACAAACAAAATAGTATTAGCATGCTGAAAAGGAAATAGCGTTAACATTCTAGATCGAAAATCATATTAGCATACTGAAAAGTAAATAACATTAACATTCCAAAAATAAAATCATTAGCATGCTGAAAGGGAAATATCATGAACACTCCACAAACAAAATCGTATTAGCATGATGTAAAGTAAATAGCATTAACAATCTAGATAGAAAAACGTATTAGCATGCTGAAAAGGTTAGATCATTAACATTCTAAATAAAAATCATATTAGCATACTGAAAAGTATAAAGCATTAACATTTCAGAAATAAAATCGTATTAGCATGCTGAAAAGTAAATAACATTAACATCCTAGAAATAAAATCTTTAGCATGCTGAAAGGAAATAGCATTTACATTCCACAAACAAAATCGTATAGCATGCTGAAAAGTAAACAGTGTTAACATTTCAGAAATAAAATCATATTAGCATGCTGAAAAGGAAATATAACATCAGCATTGACGGAGATACGGATATCAACTGTCAACGACAATGTTGTATGACATTAAGACAGACAGTTAATAAATAGCTGTAACGTTAGCATTGACATTTTTATATGTCAACGGAAATGTTATGACATTAATACAAACAGTTAATAAATAGCTGAAAGGAAATAACATAAGCATTGACGATTTAATATCTCAACGGTAATGTTATGACATAAATAGAGGCAGTTAATAAATAGCTGAAAGGAAATAACATTAGCATTGACTATCCAATATGTCAACGGCAATGTTATGACAGACATTAATACAAGCGTTGAATAGCTGAAAGGAAATAACATAAGCATTGACGGAGATACGGATATCAACCGTCAACGACAATGTTTGGCATTAAAACAGGCAGTTAATAAATAGCTGAAAGAAAATAACATTAGCATTGACAATTTTATAAGTATGTCAACGACAATGTTATCACAACATTAGAACAGAAAATCAAATAGTGCCACGATGTCAGGGCAGTGGCCACATGGTCGGGGCCAATGACTACATTGTCGGGGTCAACGAATACCACATTGTCGGGGTCAAGGAATGCCACATTGTCGGGGCAACGGCTACGATGTCGGAGCCAATGGGTGCCACAGTGTCGGGGCAATGACCACATTATCGGGGTCAACGGCCACATTGTCGGGGCCAGCAGCTGCTTCCGCCATTGTGTCTTCAGCAGCTGCGGGTGCCACATTGTCGGGGCAATGACCACATTGTCGGGGTCAACGGCCACACTGTCGGGGCCAAGAGCCACCTCCGCCCATGTGTCTTCAGCAGCTCTCTCAGGTCAGCCGGCCAACAGATCGATCTCACACAGGTACCTTAATATAGGGACCAATAAATGCTTCAGACTTTTTATCTTCAGCAACTACGAATGCCACATTGTCGGGGCAACGACCACATTGTCGGGGTCAACGGCTACAGTGTCGGAGCCACGGCTACATTGTCGGAGCCAACAGGTGCCACAAGGTCGGGGCAATGACCACATTGTAGGGGTCAACGGCCACATTGTCGGGGCCACGGCCACATTGTCGGGGCCACGGCCACATTGTCGGGGCCAGGAGCTGCTTCTGCGCCATGTGTTCAGCAGCTGCCTCAGGTCAGTTCATCTTGTAGGAGCCAGCCCACCAATCGATCTTGTACCGATGATGTGGCGCCGCGCGCATGACCTTGTAGGGGCCACGCATTCCAGTGTACATCTTCCCAATGCTTAGGGAACCTTTACTGACCAAAACAAAACTGTCAACAGAAAAAGTACATGGTTAAGGTTAACAATACATCATTATTGTCGACACAACAACGACAAATAGCTCGGGCGCTCGTCCTCTTCTTAAAAATCAGCGATACCTCTGTCAGGAGGTACATTATTCAAATCTTTATCTAAATCTTAAAATGAAAACAGTTTCCTCAATGCCTGTCAGTAACTGCTTAGTAAAATTAGAGTAAGCTTCACCAGCCTTTCATAGAAAGTCGAACCTTGAGTAGTTTACCTCAATTTCCAAGAAATTTAAAATAAGAGCCGTTTTCTCCACTCATCTCGCGAATACGCCTTGCATTGTACTCATAAAAGTAGCACACCATCCCCAAAAACTGGAGAACTTACCGATATTCGTTAGTTTTGTAATTTCATGGAAGCCCCACGGCTTTCATGTTCTTACCACTCGGCCTTACTGACCTCTATCAGACCGAATATTGCTCAGTCAGTTACCAAAATCTAAAACTAGTCTAGTGATTAATTGTAATCGCCGCATCAAGTCATAAATTGTATAGCGCTAGACGAACAAACAGGATTGCTGATAGTTGGTGCACTTTTGTTCTAATTAAACCGACAAAACCTCAGTTACACAATTCGATTGTAATTTTGCATTGGTAGATAACTATCGACAACATTACATACGTATGTACTACTAAACGTTACGTGGTAAATTTATTTCAATTAATAACACGCGTCATGGCTATCAAATAATCGGTCTAAAACCCAAAAACTAAATCGCAGAACATAATTACATGAAACTTCATAAAATGATTTTTTAAATCATTATTCATATGTGGACTTAAAATTGAACACAGTCATCTATTGACGACTTTAATCCAAAATTAATCCGCCAAAACAACAAAATTAAGTTTCACATCTGTCCGTGTCATGATCAATCGTTGATCACCTAATCTTTTAATCATATCTTAGTCTTATCATCACAATGTAAGAAATCTACCTCTGAACACTAAACAAATCACATTTAAACCTTCGTTTGAAATGTAATAATGTTTCGATCTTACTTGAATCAAAGAATCCTGTTCGTACAGTCAACGAACAACATTACGAAGTTCCTAAATAACTTCGTCCATAGTCCTGCCTGTACCGACACACCACGGACGATGGTGGTGGTGGCATGTAGCTTCCAGCGCAAGGTTGTGATGGTAAATTAAAAATCAAATGCATTTTACGGGTCTCGTCATGTGGTAATATCCGACCACAGCTATTGCAAAACTTATGTGCATGCAACAATGCATACTACGCACAAATTGATTTTCATATTAAGTAAATATTGCCAATCTCAACTCAACTCACTATCCAACATTTATATTTTTTTTTTTATTTCAAAACAAATAACATGAAAAGTGCGCTATAAAATTCAAACGAATAAAATCCATGGAAAAAATAAGAACATCGTACAGCGGAATAGAACCAATTCTAAAAAAAACAATTGATCGCGATGGTCACGATATTTCAAATATTTAAGAAAAACAAAACACGTTCCATTTTCCAAGGAAAAAATGATCCGTGATTTGGCGCGGTTTTAATATGAATGATTTGAATCGCACTTCTGATCTTATCTACTCTGAATAAAACTCGTAGATTTATGTTTACAAACCCCTTTTATAATACATGGATCATATTTCTACACTTTATACATGGAAACACAATAGATCACATAAACATTATGTAAAGCTACGCGCACAAACAACCATCACAACCCATCGCTGATGCAGTCTACCACAGACTACTCAAGACTAAAGGGCTTCATACTGCATCTTGACAATCGTTCTTCTTTCAAATATTCAGTCAGCTAACAATATATATATTAATTTCTATAAAATGTATGTATTGTATTGATTGTTTGCACAGCCTCTGCCCTTTGTGTTATAATATATATTTTTTCGTACCGGTTGACTGGAAGAGATCCCTTCATGGGATAAGTCCGCCGTTGCCATTTTCTGGATTTGTTATGTATTAGTATTGTATTTATGTTATTGTGCAATAAAGTTATTTCAAACAAACAAACAAACAAACGGACTTCGCGCGCGGAACGGAAGGAGTCCGTGTTGCTCTATGATTCCTTACCCTTTGAGAACCATTGTCAACGACCAAAGATATCCATATTTATTTGTACCATTACTCAAATGGTACAACGAGATGCGAGCGACCTATCGCCACGCCATCTTTGAATATCTCAATACTCATTTATTATATACTTGTTAAGTCAATACGAAAAAAAAAACCGGCCAAGTGCGAGTGAAACTCGCGCACCGAGGAGGGTTCCGTATACGCAAAGCATCTCACATTATAGCTCTAACTAAAAGACCAAGTACCTAGTTTCAAAAACAAACTTAACTTTGCAGTTCGATCCCTAAGATTCATTGAATCCAGCGCAAAAATAAGTTTGTAACACTTTTTTTTAGACTTTCAACAACATATTTACAGTTTTCAGATTTATTCCTGTATAAGTACTTGTAGACCTTGCTTTTTGCCAAATTTCATAATTTGTGGTCAACGGGAAGTACCCTATAGGTTTTGATTGCTGCCTGAAATCGCAAAATATGCGAAAATTCGCAACATTTACGGTAATATCTCATGATCCGTTGACGTATAATTTTGATTATCTTTTTGCTGAAAGAGACCGTGGATCCGAGTATTCGATATTAATTTCAACTTCATACAGTTAAGCGTTCCTGAGAAAAAAAAAGTTGGACAGACAGACAACAAAGTGATCTTATAAGGGTTCCGTTTTTACTTTTTGAGGTACGGAACCCTAAAAATACAAGAATAGGTACATGTTATAATCAATTCATATAATAAAACTGTAACTGGTCTGTGTCTGTATTAAGAAATATTCAAGAAAAAACATGGGGGGGTCCTTTATAGGGCCAATAGAAACCAAAACTAATTTTGTTAGAATTTTTGTCTGTCTGTTTTACCTAGCTTGTTGGTAGTTGCTGATTATGGCGCAAGCCATATACTATCCAGGTAAGCGTGGCCTTCGAGTCTTATGACTCTTGGCTCTGTCTTGTCCCCGTAAGGGATAAAGACGTGTTTCTATATATGTATATACTATACTAACTAATATTATAAATGCAAAAGTGAGTTTGTTTATTTGATTGATTGTAAGCTTTTCACGCTTTATCTCCGTAGTTCAGTAACCAATCTTTCCTGATATTTCGCATACACATAGTTAGAAGTACTGAGAAGGACATTTCATCCCGGGAAAAAACAGTGTTCCCGTGGGAAATTCACGCGGGCGAAGCCGCGGGCAAAAGCTAGTATTGTAGTAAGCTAGTATTGTAAGAAAAATGACAATATTTTGATCATATCATGACGATTGCTTAATACTTCGAGTGTTACAAAACAAAACCCGACATTTTAAATGTATGACCCTACCTGTATGGTTATCCTTCCACGGGTCTCAATCTTTTGTTTTTTTTTCCATTAATCTATCATAATTTCAAAGCAGTCGGTTAAAACTTTTAAGAAAGACATTTAATCCTTCGAAATACTTCACCAAATGCATTGTTTTATCTTGGTAAAAGTTATCTTTGTAACAAAAAACCTTAAAATATGGCCACTCGATAAGAAAAATAGGGATTAAGTTGCCGAGTGCTTTGAAATGGGATATGGCGGGAAACAATCGGTATGTTTTGAGAAAAACAAAATGGCCGATGATTGATTTGGGTCGCTGGGTGTAACGCAACTGGCAATAATGGAGGGTCACGTTTTTCAAGATGGCTGTATGTTTGACCCAAAAATGCCCAAAATAATACGATTTAGGAGTAAACAAAAGTAAGAAAATACCAACGCAAAGTCGAAACCGCTGAATGTCACTTAAAATTTTGCTAAGAACATCAAAATACAACTAGTTAAAATTATAAACGCGAAAGTGAGTTTGTGTGTTACCTCTTCACGCTTTATCCACTGAACCAATCTTCCTGGAAGTACTTCTAACGATGTGCATGCGAATGCACATAGTTAGAAGTACTGAGAAGGACATAGGGTACCTTTCATCCCGGGAAAAAGCACTGCCCATGCCATCTTGATGGCTAAGAGGTTCTTTATATCTAGCTACGATATTCGTAACATGAGTACTTTAGAAATACATTTTATAAATTCCACCCCTAAGGGGGTGAAATGGAAAAAATGTATGCATAAAAAATTCACGCCGGGTAAGCCGAGGGCAAAAGCTAGTAAATTTATTTTTCTTTTCTTTTTCTTTATTTTTATTATTAAATATGGGTTTGCTTTTGAACACAATCTTGCCCGAGGACATAGATGAGGTTTACGGTGGTGTAGCGAGCTTACCCAGAAGCAGCCTATGTTCACTCTGGTTTTGAAGATATTTGAGTTAGGATGTTGGTTGCTCAATCACGCAAAATCTACTAGAAGGATTTCGATAAAATTTGGTACATTGTTAGAAAAATAATGGAAATAGAAATAATTTTTTATCCCGAAATTTTCACGGAAGCGAATCCCCGGGACGTGGCTAGTATAATACACTTAGAACTTATCAAAAATAATCAATAATATAGTCGATTCAAAAATAATAACAAAAGTATAAGACCGGAGGATACATCTAATAAATAAAAATAAAATATATTTTGTTGAAGAAATAATTTAACAAAGTGTAAAAATAGATTCGCAATAAATTCTAATACACAAAACTGAGATTAACGAAATCTTTAACACAATAAACAACTCAACATTTTAATATTTATTTAGAAAAAAAAACTATAAATACTAACAAATCGTTCTATTGTCAAGTTTTTAGAACTGGCTGGCAATAAAAAAGTATATTATAATGGGGTCAAAAAAGAATGGCACGCGAACGCCAGGTGCGTCTTTGAAGCATCAGTCTATTTGTTGCGGTAGGGTTGGAGTGTAGGGTGACGTGATTTTGTTGTAAAAAGTTTTAAAATTATTACATTTTCGTTACCCGAGTTATGTGGCGATTATGGCGGAGTATTTGCAATGTAGCACTAAAGAACTTTAAGGATGGATAGTACGGATGTTACCTATTTATTTGATTTTAATACTACTACAAAAGAAATGATTAGGGTTTTTCAATATCTGCGCTCCAAGCATTGAATTATAAATAAATAGTTCGTTGGCTCCAAGCTTTTTATTAGTATTTTCCAGAAATCCATTCAGTACATTTTGCGTGATTGAGTAACAAACATCCTCAGAAACTTACATCCAAACTTTTTCATTTATAATTAGAGGAAGTAGGTTAAATAGGCTAACGAAAAATATAAAAGAAAGTTAACCTATTGAATATTGTGAGTTAACCTATAGTTTTCTTGAATAAAAACACATCAAAAATCAACAAAAATCGCAGTCACCCCAACTAGGGCAGGATTATGAACAAATATTTGCGACAATGAATCCGCCCCTGTGGTCGATATTGAATGAATGAATGATGATAGAGGGTGCTCTCTTGATTGTTACCGCTTAGTTAGCTTCTAGTGCGTTACCCTTTTACTGCTTACTAAGTTCATTACTGTTTTCTTGTAGGTTTACAGAATAAAATATAAATATACTGACAATAAATATGTATATATGGACAGAACACAAAGATTGAGTTAGCCCAAAGTAAGTTCGAGACTTGTGTTATGGGATACTAACTCAACGATACTATATTTTATAACAAATACATATAGATAAACATCCCAGGCCCAGTCCAATCTGAAAAAGCTTATTTTCCATCTCGGCCCGACCGGGTATCGAACCCGGGACCTCCGGTGTGACAGTCCGGCGTGATGACCGTTGAGCCACGGAGGTCGTCATCATCAGAATAACCTGGGCAATGGGCGAGAACTGGCGACCCGTAACACAGGATCATCGGAGTCTAGCACGGGCACCAATTTTCTAATGTATTTATTTAGGTACATTACACGTACATCTTTAACTTACATAATATCTGTACCAAATTTCGACTCAATCGGTCCTAAAAATAAATGAACTAAAGAGGAAGGCCCAAAAAAATGTTTGGATTGTGTCAAAGACAGCATGAGTATCGAATGACATGGCAACCGATAGAGTGAAAACGAAAAAAACTGACATACTGTGCAGACCATAAACGAAGGAAAAAAAATATCGTGATTTGTTTTTTTAATTTTATGGTGTAGAGTAGACCCCATATAAAAGTAGAATAAGTTAAAGAAAAAGAATCTAATAATGGCTGATACAGACTATCGGATTAGTAAAATAACAACACCCCGTGTAATACGTGATTCAGTTGTCACCCAGGTATCCTGTAATAACAAATCAAAATGGCAGGAAATTATGCTAAGGTTAAATATTTGAGGTTACCCGGCTCCAACGTCAATTTAAAATAACTAACAAGCAACTCTATGTTTAAACAATAAAGGTTCAAATTGGTTTATGTTGGGGGCCTATCGAGTGATGTGACGGTCCGAATTTGCGGCCTACTTTCCCGCGCTTCCGTTCGAAAATGGAACGTTCGTTAATATTCACTAATACGATTTTCAGCGACAGGGAGTGATAGGGATCGGGTTTTGAGGATACGTCTTGAGATAATCTTTGTGCAGCTAAAAAATTGAAACATTTTACGTTCTGGATGCAATTACTAGATGGCAGTGTAATGAGTATCAGACGCAGCTTGTAATTCAGCTTGCCATTTGCCACAATATCTCGATGTCATTTACACATTTTATCCCCTTGGATGGGGTGGATATTCTAGATTTCTTTCTTAGTGTTCTCTTACGCTTTAAAAAATCTCTTTGTTTTAAAATATGGCAGCGATATTGATCAATTGCGTGGGCAAAATATATATAAGCTCCATCGAGATTTAAGTACTAGCGTACGTACGTTAGTACAATATCTCGATGGTAAGCTCCATTTTAATGTCCTTATCTCAGTTTGTTATAGACAATACATATTGTAACTAAAATAGACTTAACATGCAGTTATTTTTTTATTAAAACCCAATTTAATAAGCAGTAAAGCTTCGATATCCACGAGTTTCTACTAGTATAACCAAGAGAAGAACATCTAGGAACAGGGAATATGAGATCGCCTTTATGGGGCATGCGGAAGTACGTATAGTAAGAAGCATAGTATTATAAAATCTGTGACAGACTAATGCAATGACATGTACAGATTAAGGACTAAGTGTAAACAGCAAAGATCTTGAGATAATTCTCCGGAATGATATCCCTCGTGTAGCACGGTGTCAGAGGTCGCCTATATGGGCCATACGGAAGTTAGGGATGTGCATACAATCATCAATATAAGTTAGTTCGACCTAGACACGTAACATTTGTCATATTTTCGTATCACTGATCTCCTTTCTCCCCCATTCTCTCCCACTCTTTAAAGGTGGCTTCGACAGTACTTTATCTTCCGTGTGTAATGAGCGATTTTTCTGACAGCTAATTAAGAAAAAAAATCAGTATAAAAAATTCTCAACAGATGGCGTTTTATGAAAGCCGAGTCGTAAAATAGCTGAACCTATACATATGGTGCGCTTTTTCCTGTCAACCAGAGGCAGAAAAAAAAATCACCTAACAGTTTGATAGTTGCACAAATCATAATATTGATTCTTTTTAGATGTTTTTTTTTTACTAAGTTTTATTTAAAAAAAAACCAATCCCGTAATTTTTTTCTTTTTGTATGGAACTTTTTCTCTCGCCTTTACTTAAGCGCCATCTATGAAGTCATTTGGAACTATTTATTTTTTTAATTTGCGTCTCGGAAAATCCCTCATTTCAGGGTACATAGAGTTACTTACTTACTACTGCGGCGAAGTGGATCTCGGCCTTCGACACGAGATGACGCCATTTTTTAACACAGAGTTAGAAAAAAAAAGGACGGTTTTTTTCTATGTATGTATATGGTTCCAAAACATAAAAGTAGGAAGCGCGCGCCGCGTTCAGCCTTTCCTACTTCTGCAAATTTACATCAAAATCCAACAGTAGATTTTGCGTTACTAGTAACAAACATTAACAAACTAATTATTAAAAAAAAAACACGACCTCCAACTCGTATAGCCTATGTCATTCGGGCTACTGCATGGAATCTAAAAATACCTCTCACATCAAAATGTGTTAAGCCATTCAGGACTTATAGTGGAATAAAGAAATTACATACATACATACATGAACCCTGAAAACATAACACTCCTTTTTTGGTCAGTCGTGTAAAAATAAGACTAGCCGCGCCCCGGGGCTTCGCTCCCGTAGATATTTTGTGAAAACAGTACCCTACATGCTATTCTCGGTATTCTACACTTGTAACAAATTCCCAAATTTCGTCCAGTACATTTTACGTGATTGAGTAACAAACCACACCACCACTATTTACCTAGCCCACTATTCAGCTAAGCGTGGCCTTCAAGTCTCACGACTCTTGGCTCTGTTTACCCCGTAAGGGATAAAGACGTGATTCTATGTATGTATGTATGTATGAGTAACAAACATCCTCACTCACAAATTCACATCCAGACTTTCGCATTTATTATACAGTATTCTGAAACCATTGGCCAATTTTTCGCAGCAGATTTAGTTGATGAAATTGAGCAGGTTTCCAAAAAAATCTATGTTAGAAAATGATATTTTTTTTTGCTTTCCATATAAATTGGTCGATCAGCTGATAGGACTTTAGTATGGAAAGTTGAAATTTTATTTTATTCTTTTACTATAAATTTCTTTCGGAAGTAGTTGTATTCCAAATACTGAGCATATTGTAAAAATTTGCCTAGTAGTTTAAAAATAACCCTGTATGGTAAGTTGCCGCCCTGGCCTGCAGTTTCTACCATGCAACCGTTTGTTTAGTGATACGTGATACGTGGTTCTGGTAAAAATAAAAATAAATGCTTAAAATGAGTGTAAAACTATCTGCAAGAGCAAATAGTCGAAACCCAGTGGGGGAGCAATTTGTCATTCGATTGGTCCTAAACAAACAACTTATGAGAGATGGGCCGAGTTATAAGCGGAGGCGGGGGTATTTTTCAAAGCTTTAAGTATGTTCGTTCGGGTGGAATCTTAGAACTCAATTTTGAAGTAGATATCTTCAACCGATTGAGTTGAAATTTTGTTCACACGTTTAGTTTGGATGACAATGCATCATATGGTATGTGACGTCATTCTAAATCCAATATGGCGGACCATCCAAGATGGCGGAATAGTTATTTGTAATGCATTTCTACATTATGGGTATTAAATGAGAGAGTTTGTTGATGAGAGAGTAACGATAAAAGCTTTTTTTTTAAGTTTTTTTACTATTCATTTATTGATTCTAGTAATTTGCAAAGGTCCCAGGTTCAAATCCTGCCTGTGCGATATGAGTATGCATACCAATCTGACTTATGTATGATAGTTTTCATTGACCACCACTTTCTTCCGGCGAAGGAAACCTGCACTCTGGTTGATGATTATCAGCTAGTGTGTGAAATGGAGAAGGCAACGGCAAATTACACCATTAATACTCGTATTGCCAAGATAGTCGTTGTGTGTCGGTCGACCCTCAGTCATGATTGTACATTGATAAGTACGTTTGGTTTAAATTCTGCAAACTGAATTATAGACCATTCCTATTTATTCTGCCGACATACTTAGAAGCAACAAAAATGAGAAACTGGGACCTTTGGTGTTTGTTATCCAATCGACCACCACAAATATTCCGGCTTTTATGAAAAAAGCTCATGACTTAAACTCATTTTAAGTTATTATTGCTTACTAACTACTAAAAGCTTTTGGCCTCACGTGTACTGAACTTGAAAATACAAATTTTAAATTCCTACTAACATTCATCTACTAATACTTATTACAAATGCGAAAATTTGGATGTCTGTGAGTTGTTCTCAACCACGCAAAGTCTACTGCTCGGATTATGATAATATTTGATACACGGATAGAAAAATACCGGGAATAGCATATAGAGTACTTTTAATCCCGAAATTCTCACGGGAGCGAAACCCTGTGGCCCTGCTTGTAAATATCTACATATATTATCACTAGTTTTTGGCCGCGGCTTCGCACGCGTAAATTTCCCACGCACAAACTGCTTTTTCCCGCGATGAAAGGTACCCCATGTCCTTCTCAGTAGATACCCCAAACTATGTGTTTGCGAAATTTTAGGACGATTGGATTGGAGGATTGGACAGGTAACAAACAAATAAACTCACTTTCGCATTTATAATATTAGTTAAGATACTGAGTTTGCATTTAGCAATAAATCATCTTTTTATGTTAAAAGTACGTGACTTAATACTTCTGGGTCGGATTTTGGCAACAAAACTTTTGGTTTATTTTTTTAAAGTCGAACGTGCTAAGGTTATTACGTTTTTACAAGCGTTTATTTCACCTGCCTCGTTTCTTTCTGTTTGTAATTAAATTTAACTTACTTATATTAGGCGTTCGACAGACTGCAAAGACGGGGCAAGAATAGTGTCTTTTCTGTACGTTTTGTATCGACGCTTCTATGTAACGATTTTAATTATTTTTAAAACATAAAAGTAGTTATTGTGGCTAAAATATAACAGCTAGATATATGCTTGTGGCCTGTGGTGTGGCCCTAGAATAGCACCAACCCATTTCTTCCCGTGGGTGTCGTAAGAGGCGACTAAGGGATTTAAAACACCGGAGGATGGGCAGCAGCATCCTTCCGCGTACTATGCCATCACACTGCGATCGCCAACCCGCCTGCCAAGCGTGGCGATTACGGCAAAACCCCCCACGGATAAAATCCTTGGGGGAGGCCTTTGTCCAGCAGTGGACGTCATTAGGCTGAGAGAGAGAGATATATATGCTATAGCGGACTTTTTTGTAGACCTATTATAGATACACAATTCCTCCATACATGATTTTGATACATCTCTTGGCTTGGACAGCGTTTTCGATGAAAGCTGCCGGGCGGCAATATTTTTTCCGACTTCCTTAACAATTATCGTCATATTTCAACTAATATACACAAAACCTAAACAAATTATACACTAAAACCTTCCTCATGAATCACCCTATCTATTAGTGAAAACCGCATGAAAATCCATTCAGTCGTTTTTAAGTTTATCGCGAACAGACAGACAGACAGACAGACGCCGCGGGGGACTTTGTTTTATAATATGTTATGATTTAACCATTATTGTACAAAAAAATACAAATAATTTATTTTTTTAATATTATTTGCATTCTCAATGTCCATCTTACAGGTATACGTGCAATAAGTAACGTATCTAAATTCATGAATTTATCACATTTCACCATTCTTGTAACCTCCAGTTCGAGATGATTTCATTATTTACATTGGTTTCTGAGAAACAGACATATGGCGGCGACGCGTCTGATCGTAAATTAGTTAAATTATCTGTTCTGCGTATTTTTTTTTATATCGATTCTTGCTAGACGAACAGGCATTATGAAGTTGTTTACAAAGTTAAACGAATTTGGATAAGAAACTTTAGATAGAAAAAATGTGTGACATACTCTCTCTCTTTAGTCGTATTTCCTCATGACTGAGGGTCGTGGTCATTATATGGAATGAAACATACACAACGACTCTCTTGGCAATTTTAATGGAGTGGTTTGCCATTGCCTTCTCCATTTCACACACTTGTTGATAATCATCAACCAGAGTGAAGGTTTCCTCATGATGTTTTCCTTCACCGGAAGCAAGTGGTGGTTGATGAAAACTAACATGAGTCAGATTGGTATACAAACTCATGTAGCCCGGGCAGGATTCGAACCTGGGATTTTGCATCCACAGGCGGGCGACCTACCACTCGACCACCACCGCTTCTCTAATGAATGACATACTCTACTGTGAGTTCATAAGTCTAGAATTAGGTACTCAGAGTCAAGAACACAAAGAACTGTTTGACATGATGCCAACTTCCACTTTCCACTAGGTATATCGGTCAACAAAAGAAATTTTCTCCCACGTACTTAAAAAGTCATTGAATGAGCTCTCAGAATTTTTCCTAGATACTACTACATGAAGTTCTTCAAAAAGGACGCGAAAAGATAAATTTAGGGTCACGCGCATGTCCTTTACAAAAAAACCGGCCAAGTGCGAGTCAAACTCGCGCACTGAGGGTTCCGTGCACGCAAAGCATCTCACATTATAGCTCTAACTAAAAGTCCAACTAGTTTCAAAAACAAACTTAACTTTGAAGTTCGATCCCTAAGACTCATATTGAATCCAGCGCAAAAATAAGTTAGTAACACTTTTTTTAGACTTCCAATAACATATTTACAGTTTCAGATTTATTCCTGTATAAGTACTGTTAGACCTTGCTTTTTGCCAAATTTCATATTTTAGGTCAACGGGAACTTAGGTTTGATTGCTGCCAAAAATCGAAATTTCGCCACATTTACGGTAACGGTAATATCCCTTGATCGCGTTGACGTATAATTTTGATTATTTTTTTGCTAAAAGAGACCGTGGATCCGTGTAGTCGATATTAATTTATACTTGATCCTTCAGGCGTTCCATAGAAAATAAAGTTTGACAGACAGACGGATGGACGACAAAGTGATCTTATAAGGGTTCCGTTTTTATCTTCTGAACCCTAAAAATATCGCATTCTGCCACAGACCACCTACCTACCTACCCAGGGTAGGTGGTCTGTGCATTCTGCCAACCATCCCGCGGGATCGCCAAAGCGGGATCCAACGCGGAGTACTCACCCCTGGTGTTGCAGTCGTCCATAGACTGCGGTGACCGCTTACCATCAGGCATATTTTCCTTCTTAGTAAGCAGTATAACAAATGGTGATAAAGGGTAGGATTCGGAATATTAAGTAGTCTGTGTTGGGAACAGTTCCTATGGAATTCAAACCTATTATCTCCGGGTTATTACGAATTACGAATTATACATACATACATATTATCACGCCTTTTTCCCGAGGAGGTAGGCAGAGACTAGCGATTTCCATACACGATCCTTACAGATCTCTCTCACTTCCTCTACACTCATCAGTCTCTTCATACATGCTCTCCGGTTATGGGTGCTTCTAATATCTCCATTTTTAAGGAGGTCCGCAATCTGGTCGAAGTGCGTTCTCCGGGGGAATTATATGAATAGACAGCTAAACATATGAACCTCTCAGCCCACTGTAGTCGGGTAAGGTCGTTCAACTATTTGGCAACTATTTAATCAGCATACGCGATGGCCGACACGCAGTCTGTCTGTATACGATTCTGAGAAATGGCCTTTAAAATATGTTAATTAATTTGAGGAAACTATTGCTACATATATTATAGCTTTAGTTCTATTCTACTTACACGTCTTTTTATTTCTTTTTCTGGTGGCCGATTATCTCAGACTTCTTAAATAAGCTAAGCTTACTATTCAGCTAAGCGTGGCCTTCGAGTTTCACGACTCTTGGCTCGGTCTACCCCGTAAAGGATAAAGACGTGTTTCTATGAATGTATGTATGTCCTAAATAAGAGTACCTACCTAGTAGAGAGGCTAAATCTAGAAACTTATTTATCGTAGGACTTAACACAAATGGTATCGTTGGAATCAGCGTAGTCTGCTGGTTATCGAAATAAATGTTTTCGCTTTCTAAACTGGTGAAATTAGTATGTATGTGGATAAGTACTATGTATATACATAGTTAGTATACACAGCAGTGTGGGTGGTATAAACGTAGTGTTGGCAGGCCTCCCACTCGGTGGACCGACGACCTGGTGAAGGTCGCGGGTTGCGCATGGATGCGGGCAGCGCAGGACCGGTCAACGTGGAAATGTTTGGGGAGGCCTTTGTCCAGCAGTGGACGTCTTTCGGCTGAGAGAGAGAGAAGGTAGGGTCAGTTTTATCTGCCGCCGACTGTACGTTATAAATATTGCGACTCTTTCTATATTAGATTTTGTGGAATATTACGAAAACCGATTGAAGTAAACGAGGTATCAAATTATAGGCAGTTAAATTCTATCCTAACTAATATTATAAATGCGAAAGTGAGTTTGTTTGTTTGTTACCGCTTCACGCTTTATCTACTGAACCAATCTTCCTGAAATTTCGCATACACATAGTTAGACGTACTGAGAAAGACATAGGTACCTTTATCCCGGGTAAAAGCACTGTTTCCATGGGGAATACACGCAGGCGAAGCCGCGGGCATAAGATAGTTCCTAATAAATCAAATGATTTTTGGTTATCAGTACTTAAGGTTCCAGGATTTGCTGATTCGTATTCCACTTTCCAAGAAAAAAACAAAAAGCAAGGCGACAACGTGTCTGCTGGTACCTATCGTGTTAGGTATATGATAAGGTGTCAAATGATGTCGGTCTATTTGTGTATCATGTTAATCAATACATATAATAAAATCGTAAGTGGGTGATGTCTGTACATGGAAGATAAATATGAAAAACTATTATAAGGAGTATTTATATCGTAACAGAACCCAAATCAACGATTTTTAGAATTTTTGTCTGTTTGTCGGTTTGTCTGTTTGTCTGTGAGTTTGTGCACGCTAATCTCAGAAACGGTTTGACCGATTAAGATGCTGTTTTCAGCAATATATTGTGCTAAGCTTCACTTAACATTTAGTCTTTGTTTTATTTAAATCGGTTCATAAATAAAAAAGTTACATCAATTTAAAGAAAAAGTAACGTAATTGCTTTAAGAAATAAAATGAAATAATAAAATAAATAACAGGTTTGTAGATTTGCGTAAGTAAGTTTATAAATATATTTTTTGTATTCTTATTTATTTAATAGCTGTCGCCCACGGCTTTGTCCGCGTGAGTTTCGCTTAGATAAAAAATCTATTTGGGAACACAAATAGATTTTTTATCTAAGCGAAACTATTTCAGATGTTTCGGATTTTCGATTTTTATACGTCTACAGAAAATGATCATCAGATTAATCAAGTTTTGCTAAGGCGCCATTTGCATATCGACGCTTGAAAGGCAAAAGTTACCAAGCGACATGTTGGGCGATATTGAGTTATATACATCATTGAAATCAGAAAAAAATTCTGCGTCGATTGGTCAAACTCTCGTCCCGCTACGACGACTTTTGCTGTCGCTTAGTAACTCAAATTTTCACTGTTTTCGGCGACCAAGCGACTGGAATTTTATCAATTTATGAATATTTTTTACTTAGTAAGTTTCCATTTTCAACTTTATACACTTCGTAATTTTTGCCTCGACTCAGACCACTGCGATTCAGCATTAAGTATTTTTTTCCTTACGGTTCCTAAAATATAAATATCACTTATGAAATTTTACCTTTACCGATAAATATATTTTTTGGTATTCGTAACTTTTTAACACACCTTTAATATGTATTTGTTTCCATTTGGTGTGTTTTTTCTAAATGAAATTTACTAAAAAACGTCGTATAGTAATATTTTTCCTGCCTGCAAAGAATACTTTTTGTCGTTTGGTAATATTTTACCTGCCGTTTTTTTAGCACTATTGTTACATGTATAATAATTTCTGATATAAAATCTAAATAAAGAAGAGCTTAACACTGCTGTACATTTCGTATTTTGTCGCTTATGCGTGCTTTGAAGTAATTTTGAAGCGCGTTTGGTAACAAAATATCGATTAGTCTTCGCAGAGCTGTCGTTTAGGCAACCCGCGTGCTCGTGCGCATCGCACGAAGTACCTACCTACCTACTTCGTCGCGTAACTGAGTAACGCGGTAAGTGTTCTAGTTGAGATTTTATAATTATTGAGTATGAGTTATTTAATAGGTATTTTACAATGATTTATTGTTCTAGGTACATAAAATGGTTCGTAATAAGAGGGTAGATAATATAATTAAGCAAGCCATGTCCAACGCGGGTGTCAGTGCGACGGGTGTGGATTTGACCTCGGTAATATATAGCTATGTATACTTAGTAAAACTAAGTAAATACTAATATTAATATTCATAAAAATTCTATTCTTTATGTCAGTGTTCTATTACAATCAATTTGACAGCAAAATATAGATGTTTTAGGTCAATAATATTAGGTACTTACTATAAATCTGCTATAGGGTGTTCAGATTGTTACAAGCTTTTATTTAATTTTCTATGCATGATATTTGTTTAAGTATTTATTTGAGTTAAACATTATAAAACAACTTGAAACACTTATTAATAAGGCGACACATATTTCTTCTATTTTTTAGGAACCAAGGCATCAAGAATATTCGTGCACTAGTACTTACAAAGGCAAAAAATTGCATAGACTTGAACAAGTTCGTAAGAAACTTGTGTTTATTGATCCGGTATGTTTTATTTTATCAAAATACTTATAATACATAGTTAACGCTTTGATATATTTTTTGAGATATTGACTTGTGATTATTTAATTTATAGGATAAATCATCACCAGTAAATGAAAGCCCTTCAATTGCATCTTTTACAAGTACTTCTGAATCTTTTACTGCTTGCAACAACATGGAGATAATGGACCCAACAAATGATGATCAGCGATGTGACATTTGGCAAAAGCCTTTTTCCAAAAGAATAGTAATTTTATTTGTTACTTGTTCATTATAATTCAACAATAATCTTATTTGATTTGGTCTATGATTAAAATTACTTGACAATAATACGCCTCGTTTTATTATTAAAATCATTTTACCTATAAATCAAACGTGCATTATTATAGAATACGTAGTTTTTTTTAAAACACAAGTACACTGTAAGGTAAATAGGTTAATTTTGCTTCTTATTTTCAAAAAATTTGCTGTCGCTTAGTAATTTTTACCTGTTCATAATTTTGGTGAAAATTTTACTAACCGACGCTATTTCATAAAATATTGAGAGTATTAATAATCTTTAAATGCCAGTTCATAAAGCTTTAAAAGTTCACTTTAAATTTGTAAGGATCAAGTATTTATGACTAACAGCAAAAAAACTATGATTTTTTTTCTTATAAAACAAACTTTAAAATGCTCTGGTGTAAAGTTTCGAATATGTCGCTTGGTAATTATTGCCTTTCAAGCGTCGATGTATGTTATAGTGTAGGAAAGATATCTACGATTCACCGTGAGAACCATTAACTCGTTGTAAGCATTTAGGTAACATAGATTTATTTAATTCGAGGAAATGAAAATAATTTACAATTGTAACACAGCTAACATCAAAATTATGCATAGATTTCGGAAGAATTTAGAAAAGTAATATTATGTAATATGAGAAGTAGTATCGTTCTTTGTTACACTTTATCGCACTACCTTTAAGTACTACTCTCTGTTTGATTGACTAGGCTATGTAGAGAATGCTTCATCATCATCCACAGTCTTCCGTGACCCACTGCTGGGTATAGGCCTCCTTCTGTCTACGCCAACCTTCTCGGTCCTGGGCTATCCTACTCCAGTTGTTGCCAGCAATATTCTTAACATCGTCGACCCATCTAGCTGCCGGATGCCCTACACTCCGTTTTCCATTTCGGGGGTACCACTCGGTAACAGCTTTACTCCACCTTCCATCGTTCCTTCTAGCCAGGTGCCCAGCCCAGTTCCACTATACAGGGTGTTTTTTTTAATCATTGGCATCATTTCTACTGGTGAAAGTATTCATGAACATGAGCAACTTTTTGTATGGGACCGACTCAAACCGATGGAAAAAAAATCTGCTGTTCCATACTATTTTCCAATACCTACTCACCCGAAATGTATGGAACAGCTGATTTTTTTTTCCATCGGATTGAGTCGGTCCCATACAAAAAATTGCTCATGTTCATGAGTACTTTCACCAGTAGAAAGGATGCCAATGATTTAAAAAAAATTCCTGTATATAGCTATTTAGCTTCAAGTTCGCCTTTTGTACACTAATTTGGGCAATAAAGTTTTAAATATAACTAAACAAATAAGAATATTTTTCTTTGTCGTAATAATAACTAGCTTTTGCTTGCGACTTCATCTACGTTTAATTTACTATTAATCACAAGAAAATTGAACCATGAATTCAACCATCTCCTTGCCACGTACGACCAATTTGTGGAATCAACTTCCTGCGGCGGTGTTTTCGAACCGATACGACATTGGAACCTTCAAACAACGAGTCTACGTCTTCTTGAAAGGCCGGCAACACTCTTGTAATACCCCTGGTGTTGCAGTAGTCCATGGACAACGGTGATCGCTTACCATCAGGTGACTGGCTTGCTCGTTTGCCGCCCTATGTTATAAAAAAAAACCGCGCGGCGGGCGGCGTAATATTCTTACAAAAGTATGTAAAAAGAATGAGCTACCAAATTGCATCTAAAAGACAATAGGCAGGGGCCATTCATCTACATTATTTATGGAGCTGACAGGTTACTTATTTGTGTGTCTGTTTGTAACAAAAACATTCGGGAGACATGTGGTTGGCACATTTGTTACTCTAGTTTAAAAGGAGGGGACACGGTGGGCGATGATAATGGGATAATTTGTCTAAATAAGGCAGTGAGTCACACAGTAGTTAAACTGTCACTATCTATAATAGTAGGGCTTATTGACTTACTTGACTTATGGTCCTAAGGCCCCCAGGTGGGGCAGAGGGCGTCCATAGTGCATCTCCATTGTGATCTGTCTTGGGCAATGCGTTTCGCCTCCGACCAGGTAAGACCGACTGCCTTCAATTCCGCCACAATGGTACGCCGCCGCCAGGTCTGCTTGGGGCGTCCAACTTTCCTCTTGCCTTGCGGTATCCACTCGAGAGCTTGTCTGAGAATAATTATGCTTGGGATCCCTACGAAGCGTGTGGCCGATCCACGCCTATTTGCGGCGCTTAATCTGGTGGTCAATCGGCGCTTCGGTAAAGGAAGGGCTTAATACCGGTATCAAATTTTTATATAATAGACCCAACAAGCTAATTATTAAAAAATAAAAAACACGACTGACAACTTACATAGCCTATGCCACTCGGAGGAATGCAAGGAATCTAAAAATACCTCTTTCATCAAAATCTGTTCAGCCGTTCAGGACTTTTGGTGAAATAAAGAAACTTGCATTCATACCCTTAAAAACTTACATATGTACTTACATACATAAACCCTGAAACCATAACACTCCTTTTTGGTCAGTCGTGTAAAAAGAGATGAATAGATTGTGTAAAGAATGGCATGAGCGAAGATGGTATCAAATGAGATGGCAACCGAATGGAAGGAATTGACATACTGGTGTCCACAAAGACGTAAATAAGAAGAAGAAATATAACACAATGGAAAACCCATTATATTTCAAAATTCCGAGCAGGCAACACTATTCCATTATAATAGCCGATAAGTGTTACCAACAATAAGTCATGATTATCAAGAAATCTAAAGCGTAGCTCTAAAATTCTAAATATCATAGATTAGTATGCATAGCTCGCGATGTATTGTATGTCGGCCGCTTTGTATGACTTGTATGTTTGTATGTTTCTTCGAAGTGAAGGCTTTAGGAGTTCTAGCGAAAATTTGTCAGCCTTCTTACATGGATATGTACTTAGTTAATAGGATTTGTTTGGTGTGTTTTGAAGAGGTCTGTGGTTATATTGTGGTTTCTTGGATGAAACAAACTTAGTTAAAATGGATGTTTAGGACATTTAAATAATATTAAGATGGATAGATAGACATTAAGGAGGCACCCATAACCGGCAAGCATGTTTGAAGAGTGATGAGAGTAGAGGAACCGAGAGAGATCTGTAAGGATCTTAGTAGAAATCCCTAGTCTAAGCCTACGGGAAAAACTAGGAGAAAAGGCGTGATAATATGTATGTAAGAAGGTCGGAGTTTCAAGCTTATTACGGAACTTTTCTTTTAACTAGAATTTTATAATTAGATTTGATAGTATTCTTATACTACCTATGTCTGACAAAATGAATAAATGATTGATTGATTTGATTTTAAATTTTTTTGTTTTTTTTTTATTTGTAGATATTAGGAGCACCTATAACCGGAGAGCATGTATGAAGAGAGTGATGAGTGTAGAGGAAGCAAGAGAGATCTGTAAGGATCGTAGCAAGTGGAATTCACTAGTATCTGCCTACCCCCACGGGAAAAAGACGTGATAATATGTATGACGCTTTGTAGTCACGGATATATTATAAACTATCCAGCCAGCCAGCTGCTTCTCTTCCCGCGCAGATTGTGAAAGTCAAACGAGGGAAAGGGCTTTAAACTGGGGATTCCTCCACTCATAGGCGATGGGCTAGCAACCTGTCACTATATCTGAATCTCCATCCCATCAGAGAGCCCACTATTCAACGAAGCGTGGCCTTCGAGTCTCACGACTCTTGGCTCTGTCTACCCCGTAAAGGATAAAGACGTGATTCTATGTATGTGTGGTATAAACTATCGGAAAGTAATGCAGTTCACAATTTCTCGTCAATCTGGCGAGATATATTATAAAGTAATAGTGTTTACAAGAGTTACGTAAGAACGATAGAATTCGCGTATCAGAATTTTTTTGCGTTTTGTATAAAAAGTTTCGTGCTCTTGCATAAAATTTAATGGAGTTACTCAAATCAGAATTATATCTGACTAGCTTTTGCCCGCGGCTTCGCTCGCGTTAATCCTTTCTTAGCGGATGCCTACGTCATAACATCTACCTGCATGCCAAATTTCAGCCCGATCCGTCCAGTGGTTTGGGCTGTGCGTTGATAGATCACTATGTCAGTCAGTCAGTCACCTTTGAGTTATATATATATAGATATATAGATTATGAAACCTCAGAAGTTGACACCTGTTACTAAAAGCAGTTTTCCTTATTGACTCATAGGTTGTCTCTCCATAAACTAAAGTATGACAATCATTACGGATTATCGTCTTAGTTCATCCTTGTATGTCGGCAAAACTAATTTGATGAATGAATGAATGAAAATGATTTTATTTAAATAGGCTAAAAAATTGCATTTAAATCGTCATATTCTTGTTATTCTGTCAAGAGTGAACGACTAAGAAGAAGAAGAATTCTTATTATTTAGTTAGTTGAAGTCATAAAATTACTTAAAGCTAAGGTTACCACCGCCTCCAAAGCGTAAGTGTAAGAGAGGCGGCGCGACAAACTCCACTACTGCATTTTCTCCAAGACGTCACTTTACAACATATGTCTACTGATGCCTTTTTAATAAGTTTTCTCCTTTTGGATTCCTTTAAAATCTTGTATCGTGTCTTACGCTGGTGGTCTCATTATAAAAATTGACACACAGAGCACAGAAACCCACAATTTTGTGTGAAATGGAGTCATTACATCGAATTAGGGGTGTGAAATTGAGCCTCACGGCTTTACAACGAAAGCCCGATGTGTGGTCTTAATTTTAATACATGGTCGGGAAAAAACCTTTTATAGGTAAGATTTTGAGCAAATTTCTTTTAAAAGTTTTAGAGGAGAATGGCAGAACGTCGTTTTAAATTTTTGAGCATTTTTCGAAGCTACTATTTAGTGTATCGTTTTTAATTAAAAACGATAGGATACATTTTTACACGACTGACCAATAAAGGAGTGTTATATTTTCTGGGTTCATGTATGAATGTAAGTTTCTTCTAAAATCTGTTAAGCAGTTCAGGACTTATGGGGGAATAACATAAGTCCTGAACTGCTTAACAGATTTTGATGTGAAAGGTATTTTTAGATTCCTTGCATTCCTCTGAGTGACAGAGGCTATGTGAGTTGTCAGTCGTGTTTATGATTTTGTAATAATTGAATTGTTTTTTTGTGAAAATAACATATGTTACTTGTTTTCTTAATCGTCGGCTTGTTAAGCCTTTAGTTTCCATATTTATAAATAAAGTATTTACTCGGTATGCCTAGCCTAAATAAGTTTCCAACAACAAAATCGAAACTATCTATATCTATATGTTTAGCTATATCTGAGTGTGTCCACCAATCTGACAGATAAATATCTACCAATCTAGTAATTTGCTACCGGTAAAAGAAAACATTCGTATAATCAACTGAATAGCTCTATATTTTCGTCGGCAATTTTTTCTTCACATTTTAATAGCAAAAAAAAACATTTAAAATAAGACTTCATCAACACAATTTGCATGGGCCTCAAGGAAATTACTTTAATTTAAACACTTTTTCGGACAATCAGTTAAATTAAGACCACACGGATCGCGTGTCAGGCTGACTGACAGCTTTCTTCGCGGGCCATGTCACGGCTCCCTCATTTTGATGTAATGGATTGGCAGAAAATACTGTTTTTTATGTTTTTTCATCGAGATATTATGTACTATGTTTTTGTACTTCTTTTATTACACGCCTAAGGCGAAACATAGGTTGTGCACTACTCTAAACTATAGACTTATTATATATACTAGCCGCGCCCCTGGGCTTCGCTTTCGCTTCAGAATTTTGGGTAAAGTACCCTATGTGCTATTCCCGATGTTATTCTACTCGTATACCAAATTTAATCGAAATATGTCCAGTAGTTTTTGTGTGATTTAATCAATCAATCAATCAATCAATCATGTATTTATTTCGTCAGACATAGGTAGTACAAGGTGTATGGGATATTAGAATAAGTGCTCTATGCTGCGCCATTTGGCATACAAAACATTTTAGTAACAAACATCTTCACAAACATCCTCTAAACTGAAGAACATCGAGCCAAAGAAAGTGCAATCACTACGTTTTATGAGACGGAACTCTGATAACAATGTCCAAACGGGGATTCCGATAGAGATGCAATGAGCGATTTTCTGACAGCTAATTAAGAAAAAAAATAGTATTAAAACGTCTCAACAGATAGCGTTTTATGAAAGCCGAGTCGTAATAATGGCTGAACCTATATGGTGCGCTTTTTCCTGTCAACCAGAGGCATACAAAAAATCACCTAACAGTTTGACAGTTGCACAAATCACAATATTGATACTTTTTAGATGTCATTATGCGAGGAACTGCGTGCGGGTAATTGAGATAAAAATAAATCGGCCATCAAAATGCTTCTCCGTTTCATTGATTATTTTTTTTCTTTGGAGTTTCGGCACCCTGAATCGAGCAACTTTTGGAATTTGATTGTGTCTATTTTAGTCAAGGCGGTGGTGGCCGATTGGTAGTGCGCCCGCCTGTGGATGCAAAATCCCAGGTTCGAATCCTGCAGTACATGAGTTTGTATACCAATCTGACTCATGTTAGCTTTCATCGACCACCACTTGCTTCCGGTGAAGGAAAACATCGTGAGGAAACCTGCACTCTGGTTGATGATTATCAGCTAGTGTGTGAAATGGAGAAGGCAATGGCAAACCACTCCATTAAAATTGCCAAGAGAGTTGTTGTGTGTGTTTCATTCCATATAATGACCACGACCCTCAGTCATGAGGAAATACGACTAAAAAAAGATTGTAGTCAAGGAGAATACAACCAGATTTGTATATCTCCTATATCTCTAAATGTCTACGTGATGCCAGACATGAAAGACCACAGAACTTGTACTCTCACGCAGGCAAAGAGTTCTTAATAGTTTTTTAATACGTCTTCAAATGTTGATGGTTTTATCTGTGGTTTGAAAGGCGACAATATATTGTGTGACAACTAATGGGCTAGTGATTGCGACACAGTACATCCTGTGGCTTCGTCTGCGTTTCTCTCTCTCTCAGCCGAAAGACATCCACTGCTGGACAAAGGCCTCCCCCAAACATTTCCACAACGACCGGTCCTGCGCTGCCCGCATCCATACGCGTCCCGCGACCTTCACCAGGTCGTCGGTCCACCGAGTGGGAGGCCTGCCAACACGGTTAGGTTTTCCTTAGTACATAATATCTCGATGGGTTTTCCGGTCGTCTGCGTTTATATTATAAAAATCAGAAGAAAATTGAGATAATAAATAAATAAATATATACCGACAAATCACACAGATTGAGTTAGCCTCAAAGTAAGTTCGGGACTTGTGTTATGGGATACTAACTCAACGATACTATATTTTATGACAAATACATTAGATAAACATCCAAGACCCAGGCCAATCTGAAAAAGATCATTTTCCATCTTGACCTGACTAGGGATCGAACCCGGGACCTCCGGTGGTGTGGCAGTCTGGCGTGATAACCGTTAGGCCACGGAGATCAGTAGATATTTTTGTGTATAGTTGTGTTTTCAGCCTCATCTCTGTCCTCGGACAAGATTGTGGTCAAGAGCAAACCCATCTTTAATAAAATAAAAAAAAACCTTTATGGTACTATCTGCTTCGATCGACTGTTATATACATATAGTTGATCGGAAGGTATGCGTTAAAAAATTCAGTACCTACATATCTTCTTTTATCTTCTATATATATAAAAGAACAAGGGTGTTTGATAAATCAACGCCCAGCCTAAACCATAAAAGCTATAAACTTGAAATTTGGACCGAAGTTTTATGTTAATACGTAGTGCTCAGATAAGAAAGGATTTTTCAAAATTAGACCCCTAAGGGGGTTAAAATTGAGGGCAAAGTTTGTATGAAAAAAAATTAAAATCTTCACTGATTTACTTGAAACTTGGCAAGAATGCTTCTCAACAAAAATAACCAATGGCGTGTTTCAGCGTTTTTTGAAATTCAACCTCTAAAGGGGTAAAAAAGGGGAGGTAAACTAATTTATCATCAAAAACCAAAACTATAAAAGCTATATACGTGAAATTTGGTTAGTGTCTTCATTATACAATACTAGCTTTGCCGCGGCTTCGCGTGAATTTCCCACGGGAACGGGAACAGTGCTTTTTCCCCCGGATAAAAAGTAGCCTATGTGCTATTCCAGGTCATTATCTACCTCTGTACCAAATTTCATTGAAATCCGCCCAGTAGATTTTGCGTGATTGAGTAACAAACATCCTCACAAACTCACAAACTCACAAACTCACAAATTCACAAACTCACAAACTCACATCCAAACTTTCGCATTTATAATATTAGTATGGATACTGCCCACATAAGAAAGGGTTGTTCACAATTTCAACCCTACAGTCCAAAAAAGGGGTGAATTTGCGTACCTTTAGACAAATCCCATTTGAAATTTCGCCAGTCACAAGCAATGCATGTTGGCCTATTGGTAGCTATTAGTACAGGGTTCTAATCCTGCCAGATGTGACTTTTTCAATTTTTTTGCGTTTTGTATTAGTAGTTTTTAGAATTCTATATTTTTAAATATTTATATAATTAAATATTTTAGTAAGGATATTTTTAAAGTAGCTGGAAGTAGCTGGATCGAATCCTGCCACTAACAATAATTTTCTGTTTTTTATTTGTTTTCTAGAATTAATTTCTTACTTTTTTTTAATTTTGAAAAGAAACGAATAAATTCATTTGCAAATTTATTTCCGGTCATCTACTGATTGTGCCAAGCAAAATAATATCCAATAGATGGCGTTGATAAAATGAGAAATGTAAGCTGAAATTATTTCTCAATATTTTCAATAGATGGCGCTGCGCAATTTTGGTGATTTCTACTTCGCGCTTAGGGATCGTGGGATAATAATAAAACAGTAAAGATATTTTGTCTGTACAGTACATTTAGTATTTTTGACTGAAATGGATAGAGGGACACTTAAAAAGAATAACAGAAAGCAAAAACATTTTTTTGGAATTTTTTGTCTGTCTGTCTGTCCATCTGTATATGTATGTACGCGTTTCACGCAATATCTGCTGGACGGATTTGATAGAACTTTTTTTGTTGTATAGCTATTAATCCTGGGCAACATATAGGCTATAAGTGATTTTGAAAACTGGAACACCTGATGAAGAACCTTAACAGAACAGCTAAACTATAAGAAATATGGAAATGGTACCTTTGGAAAAGTTTATCAATCTGACGAGCATTTTCTGTTGACGTATAAAAATCGAAGATCAGGATCATCTGATGAAGAATTCCAAGGGACCAGCTACACTATTACATATGTATATGGAAATGGCGTCTTAGCAAAAGTCGTTTAACCTGATGAGCATTTTCTGCTGACGTATAAAAATTTAAGTTTATGCAACATATGATGAAGAACTCCAAGAGACCAGCTACTCTATAAAAAATGGAAATGGGGCCTTAGCAAAAGTCGTTCAACCTGATGAGCATTTTCTACTGACGTATAAATAGACAGGACACGGGATAGGATAAAGAGGGACTCTGGGTGGTAGTGGTGGTACACGGGAAATTGTAGATAACGAGCAGACGAAGATCGTTTATTGAATGAAATATCACTTTTGATTCATTTTAACACCGCGACTGTACTACGAGTACCTAATATATTCCCGCAGGACACGGGATAACCAAATAGCTGAAATTTTGAGTACTGGAGTTTAGGTTACTACAGTTTGGAACACAAAAAGATTTTTCATCTAAGGAAACTCACGCGGGCGAAGCCGCGGGTAGTAGCTAGCAGCTAGTATTTGATATTTGAAAAAAGCCGAAAATAACCAGTTAATAAACTATGTAGATACTAAAGCAGGGCCGGGCCATGTCCGCAATAAGTTATCTCAAAGTTTTTTTTATGAAATTGTACAAGTTAAAAATGTTCTCAATCTATAAAATTAACATTTGTTACATTTTAACAACAGGTTATGATCCAATGCGATAGAATGAGTCTAGTCCATTTAAAACATACCTACGTAAGTATATCTAATGAATGATGAAGAGGCATTGAAGAGGGCAGATTGATTATGGCAATCAAAACAATTCGCAGAAGACGTAGTTTTAATGAATGAATGAACGGAGTTCCCCGGCTGCACTACTGGTTATTTACAACGTGGCCCAAAAAATGACGTTTCAGAATCGTAGGCCAGCTTATAGCTACTAGCTAGCTAGAGCAAACCGCACACATTTTGTTATTGGCTAATAAAGTGATCAAACATCGAAGTTATCATGAGCTGGCAATGGAAACAATAAATAGTGATAATAAATACGAGTAAAAATACATGACAAAATTTAAATTTTTTTTTGATAAATTATATTTGTAAATCAGCCTTTTCATATAACACTTACAGTTTTTAATAATTTTATATTTAAAAGAGAACAAATAATCAATTTCTGGTACCAACTAAATGTGGGACATGACTTATGGGCCAGGTTATAAACATTCAAATAAAAGAGTAGATTGATTTGTATTCTGTTGTCGTTATGTGACGTTTCAGTTCATTGTTATCGCATTTTCATTGTTGACTTGACCTGTATGCTAAGATAATATTCTTACTACGAATAGTGCAATGAATAGTAATGGCAGTTTCATTCATGTTTATTTCTAAACTAACATTCTACCTGTTAAACTACTTACTTAAACCATCTTATAAGAAGCCAACGAACACTTTGAACCTATTTTATTTAAATAATACGTGTTTTGTCTTGAAAAAAAAGAATGACACAAAACATATTTAATGGATACAACAGTTAGTATAAAAATAAATACATATGTAATAAAAAAATATATATAAATTTTGAAATTCTTAGAAAGTTATGACAAATAGAGATGACGATATTTACATCTTTAAAACAAAGATGAATAATTAGCTGTGGCAATCAGTGACTAATCCTAATCCTAACTAATATTATAAACGCGAAAGTGAGTTTGTTTATTTGTTACCTCTCCACGCATTATCTACGGTACCAATCTTTCTAAAATTTTGTGTACATAGTCAGAAGTACTGAGAAGGACCTTTCGTCCCGGGAAAAAGTACTGTCTCATGGGAAATTCACGCGGGCGAATCTCCACTTATGACGACGTTCTGTAGTGGTTATCACGTCTGTAACCCCAGTCTTCCCGTTTATGCCCGGGAATAAACCCATATCTGGTTACCACACAGTCCCCTCGGACCGAGCAGACTCGAATCGTGTTAATGCGGCTTTAGACAAGTAAATTTTGATTAAGTGCCTAAGAATCCAAGATTTCTGTGGTTTACCAAAGTCAAAGTCAATTTTTTTTATTCAAACTTCGCCTTCAAAGAAGGCTCTTTTTCACGTCGTAAACTAATTATTTAATCATAATATATTATGTCTCAAAGCTACAAACTACTAGCATTTCGGAACGACCACTGCTGAGAAGAAATGCCGAAAGAAACTTATGAAACAGTCTTGGTCGCCTAACATGCCAGAGGGGCTATTTATTAACTTTATACATACACTAGATTGTGTACAGTCAAAAATAAAATTAAAAAATAAAAATGTTTGTGATCGAGTAACCAAACTACAATGAAATGAAAAAATAAAAATAAAATTTGAATCAGAATTGAGCAGACCAGTTCCCCCTGGCAACACCCGTTCACGAGTTGACGCGAGGGTCAGCCATCGCAAAGCTTAACCATAATAGATACCTCTGAGCATAAGATAAAGTCTTGTCGGTGTCACTTCTGGAATGAAACGCGCACAACGAGGTTCTTTGCAATTAATGGAGTAGTGTATTTCTGAATCTCAAATTCCACCAATAAGGTCCATATCCAGCTAAACGTGGTCTTCGAGTCTCACGACTCTTAGTTCTGTCTGCCCCGTAAGAAATAAAGACGTGATACTCTACTGTACATCGACTACAAGTACTAATGATTCCAAACTACTGACTAAAGACCCCTCTTAATTTTTTCGTGATGTAAAAACAAACAAAGTACAACATTGCAGTACCAGATGTCTAATGCTTATGTCATTGTATACCCTGAACTTCTTAAAAGGAGCATGTACGTATTTCGTTCAACGAGTTCCGAGTAATAGATGTGTAAGATTGTGGAAAACCCAGTTTCCCGGGACACATGACGTTATCCAGAACGGATAAATATTGATTTGAAATATGAGTCAGCCTTCAATTGTTTTTAAGACCCAGACTTTTGCGTGTTGCGTACCAAATTACTTTGCTTGTGGCTTGCACTTACTGTACAGTTCTGAAATTTTTGCTAATTATAGATTAGAAAATTAGCAACACACTACTAGAACCGAAAACATGATTTGACTAAGTTTGCTTGTTTTATGTTTTTATTTATTAAGGTACACCAATGATATACTATAAACAAAATATATCATTGAGGTACACCAACAGTGTTTACATGCTACATACACGAAACAATAATCACTTATTACTAAGTTCTAATATAAACACCAATGACAGGTATACACGAAATTGACTATTAATATAAAAATAGCTAGACAAATTAATACAATAAGTTTGCTTGATAAAAAATAATCCTAAACATTTTACCTAAATTACCTTAAAACTCTGTAATACGATGATATACCTATTAAAAAAATTATTTGACATTAATTTAGTTTATATCATTATTTAAATTAGCGTATTGTTGTAGCACCTTCCGTATTGTTCCGTATTGTTGTAGCGTGTTGTTCTTGTGTGACCTAGTTTTAAGATTTTATTTTATGTATTTTAGTTAAGTTTTATAAGAATGGAGTACCTGTAACACAAGTTTTTATTACTTAGCACAGGACTCCAGCACTTATACTATATATTATAATAAATGATTTGATAATCTTCATGAAGTATGGTTATCATCCAAAAACACATGAACTTTCAAATCATACAGCTGGAAGAAAACTTCTCCTTCTTACCATATGTTTTTTTTTTAACTTTTGTTGTCGCTCAGTACGAAAACATTTCAATCATTTTTAAATACGTCTTGTTGGAGCATATCTTTATGAAGTATTAACTCCGTAACTGTGCACTAAGAGATATTTTGGAAATTCAAATCCTTCGGGTGAAATGTGTGATAGACGAAATTCACGCGAACGAAGCCGTAACCAAAAGCTAGTAATTAAATAAAAAGCAGCAAAAGTGTGCGTTGGCCGGGAATCGAACCCGGATCAACTGCTTGGAAGGCAACTATGCTGACCATTACACCACCAACGCATATGACTAATGCAGTAAAATAATACATTTCTCTGATGATATTCTCATCGAACGTGATATTTTGATTTTTGTAATCTGTGACGTCATTTTGCTTTCTAAACATTTATGTTCATTCGTTCAAACGTATGGCTATTATTTGTGTCGAATTGCATAAACCTACTTCTTACCGCTGGACGTGGAAACTTGCATTTTTGCAGAAAGGTTCTTTATTATAGCGTAAGTATGGCCTGTGGTGTGGCCCTAGAATAGCACTAACCCATCTCTTCCCGTGGGTGTCGTAAGAGGCGACTAAGGGATTTAAAAAACCGGAGGATGGGCAGCAGCATCTTTCCGCGTAATATGCCATTACACTGCGATCGCCAACCCGCCTGCTAAGCGTGGCGATTACGGCAAAACCCTCCATGGATGAAATCCTTGGGGGAGGCCTTTGTCCAACAGTGGACGTCTTTCGGCTGAGAGAAGAAGTATGCACCAGTAGTATGATAAGTAAGCTAAAGTGCTTATATTATTAATTAATTTATTTAAGACTTCATTAAACCAAAAATAATATAATGGTATAAAAGGCGCACCTAATGCTAACAGCATTCTCTACCAGTCAACCTTCGGGATAAACAGAAATAAGTATGTCTGGCTGGGTGCACGAAGTGACTAAATTTGTATAAATAGGTATCACAAATATACTACATGAAATATGAAAGCAAATAAACATACATATTTAAATTTAATAAAATATATACCTACAAGCATAAATTAAACATACTACATACATATACAGGATGTTTTTTAAATCATTGGCATCCTTTCTACTGGTGAAAGTACTCATGAACATGAGCAACTTTTTGTATGGGAGCGACTCAATCCGATGGAAAAAAAATCAGCTGTTCCATACATTTCGGGTGAGTAGGTATTGGAAAATAGTATGGAACAGCAGATTTTTTTTTCCATCGGATTGAGTCGGTCCCATACAAAAAGTTGCTCATGTTCATGAGTACTTTCACCAGTAGAAAGGATGCCAATGATTTAAAAAACACCCTGTATATACACAAATATAAAAGAGTATAGATGGTTACTATTATATTAGTGCCGGAGTTTCTTAGTAGAAACTCCAGAAAGTCGATTTCTTTGGGCCATATTAACAGCTTCTTCTTATAGTATCTAATAAGTATCTATTCTTTAAGAATTTGATTCAAATCGTTGAGTTTTGTCAAAGACTAGCTGTCACCCGCGGCTTCGCCCGCGTGAGTTTCGCTTAGATGAAAAATCTCTCTTGGACCTTTTCATCAGATGTTCCAGATCTTCAATTTTTATACGTCATCAGAAAATGCTCATCAGGTTGAACGACTTTTTTAAGGCACCATTTCCATATTTCTTATAGTTTAGCTGTTCTGTTAAGGTTGTTCATCAGGTGTTCCAGTTTTCAAAATAAATTATAGCCTAAATGTTGCTTAGGCTTAATAGCTATACAACAAAAAAAGTTTCATTCAAATCGGTTCAGTACTTTCGGAGATTAGCGTGATCATACATACAGACAGACAGACAGGAAATTCCAAAAAATTTTTTTTGCTTTCCAATATTCTTTTTAAGTGTCCCTCTATCCATTTCAGTCAAAAATACTAAATGTACAGACAAAATATTTTTACTGTTTTATTATATGTATAGATTAAAATGTAAAATAGCCTGTAACGTTTATTCTGTTTATTCAGTTGTTTGCAGGCATTTGCTTATTCAATTCAATTCAAATAATTTATTGCTTTTCACATTGTACAGTAGTTACATAAAGGTTACACGTCACTACAAATTTTAGGTACAATGTAAACCCTGTCGGGCATTGCAATTAAAATAGAGAGGAACGGCAAGCGGATTGTTAAAGATTTTACAATTTAAATATATAATGATGTAATAGTTATCGTCAAGTTATTATTAGTTTTAGATTTAATAATATTATTAATAGAATTTAAAATGTCAATTTTTTAATTATATGTCGTTAAAATATTCGTCCAACGTGTAAAAACATTTATTTATTAAAATTAATTTAAGTTTTTTTAGAAATGAAGAATATTTTTCTTCATTCCTTAAATCGTCAGGTAGGGCATTATAAATTTTTATAGCCATAGATAGTGGCCCCGAACTAAACAATTTTAAATTAGATGTCGGTATTACTAATTTGTTTTTCCTCCTAGTAGGATAACGTCGCGGTAAATCGTCCTCTTTTGTAAATAGTTGAGGATATCTTCGTACAAATTTGCACGCTTCTAGGATGTAAATCGAAGGTAAAGTTAATATCTTTAAGTTTCTAAAATGCGGCTTACAAGTCTCTGTCTGTTTAATATTCAAAATTATACGAATACATTTTTTTTGTAATATAAAAAGTGTATCTACGTCAGTGCTATTTCCCCAAAGAACTATTCCGTATGTCAGCCACGAATATGCATACGCGTAATAAGCTGTAATGGCGGTTTTCTCACTTGTTGTCATTTTGAGTTCTCTGAGTGCGTATGTAAACGACGACAGTTTGGTTGCTACTTTGCTCACGTGCGCTTTCCAGCTCACACTTGTGTCCAACATTAAACCGAGTAATTGGAATGTACTGACGGTTTCAAGGATTTTTCCCTCATATTCATATTTTATACAAAGGGAGGATTTTTGATATGGTCTAAATTCAATTATTTTTGTTTTATTAAAATTAATTTCTAAATTATGGTCCGTAAGCCATTTAACTACTGAGTCCATGATTTGTTTAAGTATTTCATTTAAATCGTCAGGTTTCGAACGACCTTATGAAGGTTATGAAGGTTAAGGACCGAGGTTATGAAGTAACCTTGTTACCGAGAAATGTTAACATGTACGCACGCACAACTGGACATACATGTTGGAAAAACCATATCTGTAATCTTTTGAAAATCACTCATACAAATATTGATTACTTTTGATCCATTGAAATTTTTTCTAGTACCATAAAAAAAGTCTTTTATTTTTTCATAAAATTTAGAAAATCGGTCGTTGATTTTTCCATTTCAATCTACACGTTTTTGGTTTTCTAACTTTTTATATCTTCAATCTGTTTATGACTTCCTTGCACTATTGTAGAATGCATAAAAGTAGACAGCGCGCGCCCCGCGCAACCCTTTCTACTTCTATGGTAGAATAGAAGTTATAAGAAGGCCAAGTTGGGCTTAGAAACTAAAATGAGTTGCAAAAAGTAATAAAAATAATTTCATCATCATATTCAACCCACATATATATTTCCGGGCATCATCATCATAAGATAGATCAACACTTTATTGCACCATTGACAAAAGGTAAATACATATAAATGAGCGCAAAGGCGGGCTTATCGCAAATGCAATTTCTTCCAGCCAACCTTTGGGTGGAAGGAGATTGGAGTTCCTTTCATTTTTAGGGTTCCGAGGTAAACAAGGAACCCTTATAGTTTCGTCATGTCTGTCCGTCCGTCCGTCTGTCTGCGGCTAATCTCAGAGAGTACTAGTACTAGAAAACTGTAATTTGGTAGAGATATACATATTTATTACGCGGAGCGAACTGTAGAATAAAATTAAGAAAAATATTTTTTTTTAGGGGGCCTCCCCTACACCTAAAGTGGGGATGATTTTTTTTTCTCTCGGTTATATCGTCGTGTGGGGTATCATTTGATAGGTCTTTTAAAAATATTATGAGTGTCTGAAGAACATTTTTTGATTTAGGGATCCGTGTGCGAAATATTTAACTTTAAAGTGATAAATTTTGTTAGAGTCAAGTGTCCCCCCCCTCGAACAGGAAAATGGTGGAGGGTGGATACATAAAACAAATTATAATAACTAGCAAATATAATGAGTTTAAAAGGAAAATTATCACGACTATGTAGACTTTACACGTTAATGAGTAATAGACGATAAACTTATAAAATTTATTTTATTATGAAAAATATTCGTAGGAATAATTTTCATTCTATATGATGGTATATACTGAGGTTATTTTCATTAGTTATATAAAAAGTGGAAGTAAATATAAGTTAATGTGTCCGCATTTCTACAGGATAGGTACCTTCGGAACCCTACATTGTTCGTGGCCCGACACGCACTTGACCAATTATTCTCTTTGCATTGCTTACTCATTCCTGGCATAGGCCTGCCTTATTCGCGCCATTTTTTATGGTCCTGTGCTAACCTCATCCATGTTTTCAAACGACTTAAAAAAAGCGGAGGATCTCAAGTCGGCTGTATTTTTTATTTTCTATGTTTGTTCCCACATAGCTCCTTCAGTTTTAAAAAATAATACATATGTTATTATGAAATATACATTTAAACTCCATTTATTCTTACCAGTCTTATCATGTAAAAACAATCTTACCATGTCTTTTTATGATTTTACAACAATATAAATTAAAATAGACTTTTTAGGAAATTACTTTCGTGGTTAATAAATGTTTTACTTTAGAATGTTTAGGTTTGAACTAATATTTGATTTATATTCAACAAAATTCAACAAAAAGTACTGTGAAGATTGTTTACATGATAGGACTGGTAAGAATAAATGGATTTTAGGTATCTGTTTCAGCGATGATAAGCGTCAATAGCCCTCGACCTCGAATCTTGAATTTCTCGCCCGATGCCAATTGGATAAATGTTGACCACACACTCGCGAGGCACTCGGCGGAGCGGGGCCAAGTCCAAGTTCACATTTAAATAATAATCTTTATTATCAACAAACCAAATTACAAGTATAAATTTAGCACTGGTTCCCGAACTAGGCTGTATCTCGAGAACTACCGTGGGTATTGAAGATTTTATTGCAAAAAATAGTATGTATATATGTGTATTTTGGGATAAAGGGTACGCTATACTAACGTCCGGTTTTAGATAAAAACACTAGCTTTTGCCCATGGTTTCGCCCGCGTGAATTTCCTACGGGAACAATGCTTTTTATTCCGGGATTAAAAAGGTATCCTATGTCCTTCTCAGTACTTCTAACTATGTGTATGCAAAATTTAAGAAAGTTTGGTTCCGTAGATTAAGCGTGAAGAGATAAACAAACAAACTCAGTTTCTCATTTATAATTTTAGTTATGATTATTTGTTTGTCTGCTACGCTTTTATGACTAAAACATTTAGAATTTTGCACACACATGTAGTTCAAATGACCAAATTCAAATTCTATAATTTCATTCATCAAAGAACTTGGCAGGAACACGACATATCCTAAAATTTACATCAAAAATTGCACACTTGACATAAAATCTATGAACGAAATATAACCCATATGATCAAGTGTTATGTAGCTAACTACCGTTTTTCAAGAGTTCCTGTTATGATGAGCTGTTGACACTGTTTCATATGATACGGATTTCTTGCGTCACCTTTCATAATATATGTTCTGGAATAATTCAAAATAAAAATTCTTTATCGAAACTTGGCCTTCAAAAAAGGTACTTTTTCATGTCAAAAACTTATTATATAATCAGTGTATTAAAAGTCTAAAAGCTACAAACTACTATCCTTTCGGAACGACCACTGCTGAGAAGAAATGCCGAAAGAAACTCATGAAACAGTCTTATCATCCACAGGATTAGTCAAAAGAAATCAGAAAAGACATAAAGTATACTGTATACTTTAACGGGTCACTCACGTGCTGCATTATCGAATCCCTTGTCGGCAGTTCCTGACATATATCAGTACGTAAGTGATCTGTTGAAATATTCAGGACGTATTTACTTCATTCAGTTTTAATGATATTAAGATATCTCTCTCTTTAGTCGTATTTCCTCATGACTGAGGGTAGTGGTCATTATATGGAATGAAACACACACAACGGACTCTCTTGGCAATTTTAACGAAGTGGTTTGCCATTGCCTTCTCCATTTCACACACTAGCTGATAATCATCAACGAGTGCAGGTTTCTTCAAGATGTTTTCCTTCACCGTAAGCAAGTGGTGGTCGATGAAAACTAACATAGGTACATGAGTCAGATTGGTATACAAACTCATGTAGCACGGGCAGGATTCGAACCTGGGACTTTTGCAGCCATAGGCCCTACCACTCAGCTACCACCGCTTCAGTTGAAGGAAAACATCGTGAAGATATTAAAGGCATAAATACTTGTAAAAACCTAAAACTTAACTTTCAAGCACTATAAAAGTCATAAATAATGAATTATTATTATTTTATATATGGGCCTATTAAAAATTATGACAATGTTTACCTTGTACGAGCATATTGCGGAATTCATAAAACATTTTAATGTATTGAAAGTTGATTGAAAGTAACTGTTAATGTTACTTGAACTGTAAAAATATATTTATTCCGGTCAGTTTCCCAGCGTTAAAAACTACTGCTTGGTTACTTTTTCAACCGACTTCCCAAAAAAGGATTATATGTTTCGATGTATGTATGTTTTTTTTTTATGTATGTTCGCCGATTTCTACGCCTATAGTGGACTGATTTCCGAAATTATTGTTTTAATCGAAAGAGTTTATTCCCAAGTTGGTCCCATTTTAACCACGTCAGAATCTGTTCGGTAATTTTGAAGATACCTAACAAAATTTTCAAATTCAAACATTGGATTATAGAGCAAAAGCCCGCGACAGCATGCCCTTCCTTATTTTATGAAAACTCAAGATTCTCTATGCATGTCCCCAACACAGAAATAGCGATTAGCTACTATAAAAGTTGGATCATGATTGCTTAGGCAGATAATTTGTAGCAATCATATTTAAAGTGATAGCCCAATTTCCTCAAAGTAAAAGTTTTTTTTTAAGATTTTATTTCGAATAATATGAGAAATCATGACATCCATTGCCAAGCAATTGGTGCAGAAATAAACCCCTGCCAAACATTGTAACTTTACTAAATTATAGTTATATTTGTTTTATTACAAAATCTGAATTTTATGTTACTTTGGGAGGCCCCAAGGGTGCTTTTTATACCTATAATCATTCTTGCTAGCCATATTACCTGCATAAGCAACTAAGATCCAAACTTCACACCTAGTCGCTAATAGTTTTAAACCGTATATACCACGCAGAGAAACATTCAGCATTTTTAAAATAAGGAGGGTTTGGTCGTCGCGGGCTTTCGGTCTATTTATGTGCCAAAAATAATAGACAATTTGACATGTTCTGACATTTCAAATCAAACTGACCTAAAAAGTTTCGAATTCTTAATTCTTTATTTTCGGCCAGAAGAAAAGTTTAAGTTTTTATTAAAGAAAATATGTGTAGAATCACTAAAAATGATAAAATAAAACTTTTTTCCAAAAAAAATGAACTGACTTCCAACATAAAACTTAAAATCATGAAATAACAATATAGAAAAATGTATTGGCATGCTACCTACTGAATGAGGTGAAGTCGGTGCCGATAAAATTAAATAATCTAAATTTACATTAGAATCGTGTATGCATATATATATATGCCTAGCTAAACAATTACATAACACCCTTACTCCTGCACTTGGCACCGACTTCACCTCATTCAGTAGGTAGCATGCCAATACATTTTTCTATATTGTTATTTCATGATTTTAAGTTTTATGTTGGAAGTCGGTTCATTTTTTTTGGAAAAAAGTTTTATTTAACTAACTTTTTCTCGCGGTTTCGCCCGCGTCAATTTCCCACAAGAAAAAGCTTTTTCCCGGGATGAAAGGTACCTTATGTACTTCTCAGTACTTCGAAGAAGAATCTTAGAAGATTGGTTCAGTAGATAAAAAGTGAAGAGTTAACAAACAATAACAAACTCACTTTCGCATTTATGATATTAGTTAGAATTGCGATATAGGTAGGTACTTTGAACATCGTATTTTTGACGAAAGCAAAAAAGGGAGTGTTATTTTTCAGTAAGTTCCTTCCACCATTACTTATATAGAATCACGTCTTTATCCCTTACGGGGTAGACAGAGCCAAGAGTCGCCTTAACAGATATAGATGTGTAAGGTTTCCTTAGATTTCTTATGTTATCCCGTGTAACAAAAGCTATGTATAGAGCAAAAATCGCGTTTTTTTTTTTTTTAAATTAATTATTCCTTAAGCTAACTCAAAACGATGCGCTTTATACAAAGCGTTTTGTTACAACGCTCTCTTTTCAAAGAAAAAAAAAACAATACAATAACAGGTAGGTACCCAGACCTGTCATAAAATCTTCTTCACCTTGCGTAAACCCCGTTAAGTAATTTTAAAGAAAGTTTTTTTTATACTAACTCTATCATTATGAACATCTGTCGAAGATCATAAAAACGCAATTTTCATTAAACATCTGTTTCTTCTAATAAAAATTTAATGGTAAACCCTATTCGCAATGCTTTTTAACTTACCGCCGACTTTGAAAATACTATTTCTTTTTCATTTCTGTCTTGTTATAAAATGAATATGCATTTTAGGGGTCGAAATCTGAAAGGAGTTATCCCTTTTTGGTGAGAGAGTGACTTTTTATCCATTTTCTTCAAGAACTGCAATTTAATGCTTTTTGATTTCGAGCTAAGAAATGCAAAGAATGAATGGAAGTTACTAATTCAATGTATATTCGTCCACATATACAGTTATTTAATTGTAAGACATATGTTGTAAAGTGACGTCTTTGGAGAAAATGCAGCAGTGGAGTTTGTTGCGCCGCCTCTTCTCCACTTGCGCTTTGGAGGCGGTGGTAAACTTAGCTTTAAGTAATTTTATGACGTCAACTAACTAAAAAACAAGAAAGTGACGATTTATAAGTGCTATTTTTAAGCCAATATGAATAAAAAAAATTGACTTTGACTTTGACTTTTGACGTACTTAGTTTTTAAAGGTCTCGTAGAAAATCAAAGCGAATCAGTCAGTGTTGATTGAATATATACCTATATATATTGATGGCGATATTCCAATGTTAGGAAAAACCAAAACTGGTTTATGTAACATTGTAAACTGTTGAATTATATTGTTTAATGAATGGATAAATGAATAGAATAAAATGAATCCTAATCATAACTAATATTATAAATGCGAAAGTGAGTTCGTTGGTTTGTTTGTTACCTCTTCAAGCTTTATCTACTGAACCAATCTTCCTGAAATTTCGCATACACATAGCTGGAAGAACGCAGAAGGACATAGGGTACTTTTCATCCCAGGAAAAAGCACTGTTCCCGTGAGAAATTCACGCGGGCGAAGCCGCGGGCGAAAGCTAGTAAATGAATAATAATCAAAAATATTCCTTAACAATATGGACATGTATGGAGCACGCGTTTATATTGTGCTCTTATTTGTCGGGTCTTATTTTCAAAGCTGTCACCTTTAATCTAGGGTGTATTGTTGATCGAAGGTACATCAATATCATCATCAAATTTAAGAGCTAGGCTCTTGTCGGTGGAGTTCCTTCCATTTTACTCTTTTCATTGCCAACTGTTTCACTTCCTAATACGACCCGACGCTAACCTTTTCCTTTATTTGTCTTATGTAACTCTGTCTTGGTCTTCCTGGGCCTTCTTCCTTTTATCTTTCCTTCTATGATGTTTCGTACGTAGTCATCGTGTCGTATCAAGAGATCAATATCATATACGGATTTTTTTTTATGGAAGTTTGTTGCTCCTCCACGCAAAATCTACTTGTCGAATTTCAATGAAACTTGGAACTTAGGTAGAATAATATATGGAATATAGGACATAGTATACTTTTATCCCAAAATTCTCACAAGAGCGGAGTCCGGATGGCAACTAGTATCTGGCCCACTTCGTGACAAGCTCATCACTAGTGTTTGTCGCGCGGCGTCGCTTGCCGTCTGGTTAACGTTATTACACCCAATTAGTGCGGGCGCTCTCACTGCTCCTGTATAGTCCAGGAGATGGCAGATACTTTACTTACTCCAGTGGCTCAGTGACCCCAAAGTAGATCTTGGCCTCCGAGACGAGAGAGCACCATATACATATGTACTTCTATTCTACGCGGTGGCTCGCCAGTTAAAAAAAAGGAAAACAATTGGGAGTACGCGCAGAGCATTTATGTGCTGTTTGTGGATTTCGCAAAAGATGGCAGATAAAAAGTTATTTTTAAGGATATTATAGACACACGAAAATGGCCGATAGTTCTAATTCTAACGTTAATGCCTATTAATATTCTTGTTCTTTATTACGTTAGTATATTTTTCTTTATAAATTAAACAGTACGTGCATATTCTCAAGTTTAGTCTAGAGCCACCCATATACATTTAAAAAAGTAGACATTTGGTCCGCGGCCAAGATTTTGTACGAACAAGATGTCCCATAACCCGTTAATTAAATACAGAATATGAACAACAGAAACTGCTTCATTTTGTTAAAATAAAATTATGTTGTTGTAAAAAGGAAATGAAATTGAACATTTAAAAGAAAAAATAAATTAAAATGAACTAATAATGAGGCCAACAAGTTTTAAGTAAACAGATGCAGTTACTTTAAAAAAATTTCCAAAAAAATTTTCTAAAATTTATTTCAAAGTCAAAAGTCAAAGTCAAAATTTTTATTGAAACTTGGCCTTCAAAGAAGGCTCTTTTTCACGTCGATAACTAATTATTTAATCATAATATATTATGTTTCAAAGCTACAAACTACTAGCATTTCGGAACGACCACTGCTGAGAAGAAATGCCGAAAGAAACTCATTTAAAAATCTACTATCCCCTGAACTACGTTCCCGCTACTCTTATCAACAGCTATCTGACACTATCCTTTATTTCAGAGACCCTTTTAACATTCCTTATCCCGTGACGTGCTTTGAAGTCCCGAAGCTTATCCGAATTATTTATTTTGTGGCTGACGTATTTATCTAAGACTAGTTTTGGAGTAACGTCTTCACTTGGATCCAGGGATGGATTTATGCCCAGAAATAAAAGGGACGACAAGGCTTTTGCCCAATGTAAACCCATCAAATAGATGGACTTACGCCCAGGAATAAACGGGCAAATAAAACCGTTTTTTTCTGGCGTAAACCCATCTCTGCTTGGATCTGAAAGTAAATTTGTTTCTGTGACAAGCAGAAAACGTACATAGATAAGGCTGTTGTTGTCCAGATTAAAATTGTCACTTTGCAACACAATACAAGCAGGTGGACTTATATGCTTGGTTGATTCAGTTCTACAAAAAATATTTATAAGCGCTTACTTCCTCAATCAATTCCTTAAGGAACCCTTCTTCCCACAAAAATCACCGATACGGAACCAAGACGCCGCTTAAGGGGTAGTATTGTTATACGAAAATGAACCTTATTCGGTTAAGACGAAGCTGCGTTTCGTTTGACGTAGAAATAGCATTGTTTTCATAATTTTTAATGCCTACGTCAACACAATTTTAGGTGATTATTATTTTTAAATTTGATTATGAATCCTAATATCATAACCATTTATAAAAGCTGTTTTAAAAGAAAGAAACTAAAGAGCGCACAGCTGATGTAGTCCGGTCTCTATTAGAGTTTTTGTATGTATTCTGTTATACATACATTCATATTATCACGCCATTTTCCCGTGGCATTTTTTTAATTTTTTATTTTATTCTGTTATCCTTTCCAGTTAACTTCTCCAGGCCATACTCACACAGGTCTATAGTTTGTGAGTGAACGCAGGGTAGACCACACTTAGAATAGCACAGTGGGTACTTTTCACCCCGAAATTCCCACGGAAGCGAAGCTAGGGGCACAGCTAGTATATAAATATGTACCTAGTTTTGATTGGGTAGATACTTCCATTAATGACGACCTCCGTGGCCTAACGGTTATCACGCCAGACTGTCACACCGGAGGTCCCGGGTTCGATCCCCGGTCAGGTCAAGATGGAAAAATGATCTTTTTCAGATTGGCCTGGGTCTTGGATGTTTATCTATATATGTATTTGTCATAAAATATAGTATCGTTGAGTTAGTATCCCATAACACAAGTCCCGAACTTACTTTGGGGCTAACTCAATCTGTGTGATTTGTCCGTATATATTTATTTATTTAATAGCTTCCATGCTCGTCTGAGAGCGAAGAAAAAACATAGAATGTGCCAGCTGTACCTTCACTTATATTCTCCACCCATAGGCGATGGGCTAGCAACCTGTCACTATATCTGAATCTCTATTCCATTAGAAAGCCCACTATTCAGCTAAGCGTGGCCTTCGAGTCTCACGACTCTTGACTCTGTCTATCCCGAAAGGTATAAAGACGTGATATGTATGTATGTATGTAGGTACTTCCAGTGGTTATATAAGCCATACGCATATACAAAATAAAGACATAAATTGTATTTTTCTTAGAAACAACTGCACCACTCTGAATTAAATTTTTACGATTGTTTTATAGTGCAAAAAGGAATTCAGCTTCTTGTTATTGGCATATAAAATGGAAAATACAGAAAATAATTTTAAAATCGTATGTTGAGTAATGTACAGTCACTTGCACGGCAAGCTCAACAATTCGGGAACCTAATAAAAATGATTCAGTCACACTGTGCGACCTTAATCTTGATTTATTTATGTTTATTTATATTCTTTATACAATTTATATTTCTATTGTAAAAATGTATGTGCCTTTAATAAAAAACCTTAATTACAATTATTTTTTAATTCGAGAATTTTTTTTAGAGAGTGATGAGTGTAGAGGAAGTAAGAAAGATCTGTAAGGATCGTAGCAAGTGGAAATCGCTAGTCTCCGCCTACCCCCACGGGAAAAAGGCGTGATAATATGTATTTATGTATGTGTATGTATTAATTCGTTACAAAGATTTTTCTTATGTCGCCTAAAGGCATCTGACATGACTTGACAACTAACGCCATCTAGCGGCAGAACTATTGTGCAGGTTTCCTCACGGTGTTTTCTTCACCAGAAGCACGTGGTTGTCTATGAAAACTACCATACTTGAGTCAGATTGGTATACAAACATGTGGCACAAGTAGGATTTGAACCTGGGTCCTTTCGACCACAGTCGGGTGTCTTAACCACTGGACCACCACTGCTTCTTGACACAATCAATATATGCACTTTTATTAAATTCTTCCGTTACTGAGTGACTGACAGACAACGCACAGCCAGAACTACTGGGCGTAGGGGCTTATGCGCAAAATGTCGCTTTCGCGAAATGTCCCGTAGTCGCAAAACGCCTCTTTCGCGGAATGTCGCTTTTGCAAAATGTCGCTTTCGCAAAATGTCGCGAGAGGGACTTAAAATAAAATTTCGTTTTTCAAACCAAAACCATTTATTAAAGCCAGGGGGGTTACTACTACTATGAGCTGGCGTAGGAAGCTGAAATTTGGCATGTTATCTATACATATAATAAAACAGTAAAAATATTTTGTCTGTACATTTAATATTTTTGACTGAAATGGATAGAGGGAGACCTAAAAAGAACAATAGAAAGCAAAAAAATTTTTTTGGAATTTCTTGTCTGTCTGTCTGTCTGTCTGTCTGTCTGTCTGTCTGTCTGTCTGTCTGTCTGTCTGTATGTATGTACGCGTTTCACGCAAAAACTACTGGACGGATTTGAATGAAACTTTTTTGTTGTATAGCTATTAAGCCTGGGCAACATATAGGCTATAATTCATTTTGAAAACTGGAACACCTGATGAAGAACCATAACGGAACAGCTAAACTATAAGTAATATGGAAATGGTGCCTTAACAAAAATCGTTCAACCTGATGAGCATTTTCTGCCGACGTATAAAAATTGAAGATCTGGAACATCTGATGAAAAGCTCCAAGAGACCAGCTACACTATAACATATATGGAAATGGCGCCTTAGCAAAAATCGTTCAACCTGATGAGCATTTTCTGCTGACGTATAAAAATTGAAGATCTGGAACATCTGATGAAAAGCTCCAAGAGAGATTTTTCATCTAAGCGAAACTCACGCGGGCGAAGCCGCGGGCGACAGCTAGTAAACTATAAATAATTTGAAGAAAGAATTTACTTACTAAATTACAAAACATGATGCAAAACAAAGAATAAACAAAATTAGTTAGGAAGGTAATTTACTGTGTTTGTGTAATTAGGCAAATGAAAGTGTTTATTTTGGACTAATGTGCACATCTATTTATTTAATGACTACATTTCGAATTGTTGTCGTACGCAGTGAGGGTTTGTATTTGAAAAATCCTGATTAATCTCGTATTGTATACCCCATCCTCACAATAAAATAAACCTCAGAAAAATCTTGAAGTTCACATATTTTGCATGCTAACTTTAACCCTTTATCAAAGCTTTAACCACAGGGCGGGCGCTTCATATAGAATCGGGGCGTCAAATATACCTGCTATTACTACAAATGAGACTGTATATCCGTGATTAGCGTCCCACTACCACAGATTACTAAATAGTTACTTCATTAAATAAATGATACATCACTGAAAAACAGATACATCACTCCCATACTAAAGCAAAAATTGTATCGTCTCCGATGCGCGAAGCCGGCATACATATAACGCGTGGCCTTGCGCGACTGACGGACGCCTGCCACTACGCACAAGAACGGGGGAGAAGTGCGGGGGTTGCAGGGGTTGCTATATTGCGGGAGGGGCAGGGAGTTTCTTTTCTGTACGTAGTACTTACATATATTAATTCTGTGCTTTAACTTAATATTCAGAATACAAGCTACGTATAAAAATCGGAAGGAACAAAGAATATAAAACAAAAATCATGAGAAAGGAATGAATATGGAACAACCGGTGAAAATGATATATATTTTTAAATTAACCTATGTTGGCCCACTGCTGCACAAAGTTCTCCCCCACTTGCTTCCACCTATCCCTGTCCATAGCAACGCTCGACCAATCCGGCTGAAAAGCGACAAAGTCGTCGCGCCATCTTTTCCTTGGCATTCCTAAAATGATATGAAATTCCGTTAGTATAGTTAATTTTTGAGCTTAATCAGGCAGACATATACGACGACAGCTAGACATTGTTTATTATATATAGTTTTGAATTCGGCCTAGCTTCGTGATTCAGTGGCATTGATTCAAATCACATTCAAATGCAAATCCCTCCAAAGCAATACTAATGAATTCCGGGTTACTCCCACGGCACGTCATTTGACGGCAGTTGCAGTACAGCCACCGTTATAGTTTATATCCTGGGCTTACCATCGTCCTACTAACTTTGATTTATTAGACTTTTAGATTGAGCATTAGACTTAGATTTTGTTTGAGGCGCCGCTTCAGTTGAAAATTTGCCAACCTTCGTCATCATATATAGTACCTTAATTATAAGACACATAATGTTGTTAAGTAACGTCTTTGGAGAAAATGCAGCAGTGGAGTATGTGCGCAGCCTCTTCTCCACTTGCGCTTTGAAGGCGGTAGTAACCTTAGCTTTAAGTAATTTTCTGACGTCAACTAACTAATCTAGTTTATTAAGTATATGACGATTTAAAAGTACTATTTTTAAGCCTATTTAAATAAAACAAATTTCATTTCTTTAAGTTATAATTTTTTGCCCTACGTAATTTCATGATATCGCCATCTTTTCCTACTACAACTGCTTTAGGAAAACCGATGGCGATATTGTGGTCAGCTATATGTGGTCTATTGCTAAATACCCCTTTAAAGCTTAAAAGATACGGTCAATTCTATATCAAAGCAAACTCTTAGATAAACTATAAAAATGGAAAACGTTTCCAAAAATAGATTTACAGAGAAATAACTTTATATTTAGGTACCTAGAGGAATATAAGCGGTGGTAGCCAAGTGGTAGGCACCCGATTATAGCTGCAAAAGTCCCAGGTTCAAATTCTGCTCATGCTATATGAGTTTGTATACCAATCTGACTCATGTAAGGTTTCATCGACCACCACTTGCTTCCGGTAAAGGAAAACATCGTGAGAAAACCTCCGCTCTGGTTGATGATTTTCAGCTAGTGTGTGAAATGGAGAAGGCAATGGCAAGCCTCTCCATTAACATTGCCAATATAATCGTTGTTTGTGTTTCATCCCTTATCGACCACGACCCTCAGTCATGAGGGATACGTCTAAAGGAGGACATCAGTAGAATAAACAGCTGTTTCTTTAATTAATCATAATTTTAACACGTTTTATGCATTTGATCTACGTATAATTAAGCAGTAAATAATGAATCTGTGGTTGGTAGAATCACAAAAGTGTATTTAAAACTAATTGTGTTAAGAGGGCCAAGCTGTAGAATTATACCAATTATAAGCTATTATTCAGTACCGAATTATTTCTATTCATGATCCAACAATGAATGACAAGTAGGGTTCAATTCATCTTTAAAACACCACAAAAATTTAACCAACGTTTTAGCATTATCAACTCTAGCATCTTTATAATTATGCTCAATTTGCATTGCTTCGATTTTGTTTTAAATGCAGTATGCGTAATCGGTATGAATTAAAGTGCATTCTTTTCTATTTGTTATTTTGTCTGTTGTAGTTTGGACTTAAACGATGCGTATTAAGGTTGAAGATGGGTTTGTGTATGTCATTATTGGCTTAGTCATACTGTTCTATTTTGCTACATGTATACAGAATTACGGAAATAAAAATAAAATGTTACTTTTATTAAGAAAGTTAGTTATTTAGATCAATATTATATTATAATCAATACTAGAATATAACGTATGGCTCGGACATGTGAAGAGAATGGAAGAGGATCGTGACGTCAAATAAAACTTTTTTCCAAAAAAGTGAACCGACTTCCATAATAAAACTTAAAATCATGAAATAACAATAAAGAAAAATGTATTAGCATGCTACCTACTGAATGAGGTGAAGTCGGTGCCAAGTGCAGGACTATGTAATTGTTTAGCTAGGCATTTTGTATATTATGTACCTACATGATTCTAATGTTAATTTATATTATTTAATATTAAATTTGGCACCGACTTCACCTCATTCAGTAGGTAGCATGCTAATACATTTTTCTTTATTGTTATTTCATGATTTTAAGTTTTATTATGGAAGTCGGTTCACTTTTTTGGAAAAAAGTTTTATTTTATCATTTTTAGTGCTTCTACACCTTTTCATTTTCTTTAATAAAAACTTAAACTTTTCTTTCACTGGTGGCCGAAAATAAAGAATTAAGAATTCGAAACTTTTTATGTCAGTTTGATTTGAAATGTCAGAACATATCAAATTGTCTATTATTTTTGGCACATAAATAGACCGTGAGCACGCGACGACCAAACCTTCCTTATTTTAAAAATGCTGAATATTTCTCTGCGTGGTATATACGAGTAAAAAATATTAGCGACTAGGTATGAAGTTTGGATCTTAGTTGCTTATGCAGGTAATATGGATAGCAAGGATGATTTTTATAGGTATAAAAAGCACCCTTGAGGCCTTCCAAAGTAATACATATTAAATTCAGCTTTTATAATAAAACAAAAATTCAGCTTTTATAAATAACAAATTCAGCTTTTATGATAAAACAAATAATTTAGTAAAGTTACAATGTCTAGCAGGGGTTTATATCTGCACCAATTGCCTGGTAATGGATGGCGTGTTTTCTTATATTATTAGGAATAAAATCTTTAAAAATCTTTACTTTAAGGAAATTGAGTTACCACTTTAAATGTTATTGCTACAAATAATCTGCCTAAGTAATCATGATCCAACTTTTATAATCACTAAATGTTTGGAACATACACAGAAAATCTTTAGTTTTAATAAAATAAGGAAGGGCATGCTATCGCGGGCTTTTGCTCTATAATGCAATGTTGGTATTTTTATATTTTGTTAGGTATCTTTAAAATTACCGAACAGATTCTGACGTGGTTAAAATGGGACCAACTTGGGTATATATCATTACGAATAAAAAAACAATTTCGGAAATCAGTCCACTGTAGGCGGAGAAATCGGCGAACATACATAAAAAAAAAACATACATACATCGAAACATATAACCTCCTCCTTTTTTGGGAAGTCGGTTGAAGAGCATACGAGGGTCCACCGCGGGGCCGTCTCGACCAGTCGGGCGCCCTACGTACCGCCGGGCGCCCTAGGTACTCTATGTCCTTCACAGTATTTCTGACTATGTGTATGCGAAATTTCAGGTATATTGGTTCATTAGATAAAGCGTGAAGAGGTAACAAACAAAAAAAAAAATAAACGAACTCAATCTCATTCATTAGTTAGGATTAGTATAATTTTATTAAAGGTGAAGTTTTGTATTACTTCTTTAGACACTATCAATGCTTGTTCTTTATCGTCGATTGCTTTTCTTGGCTTTAATCACTATTACCAGACAGCAAGGTTTTCCATTTCAATGACAAATTGATAGTCAATTAAGACCGATAGATAATATTTTATCTTTATTAAAAGGATAATATAAAGCTTAAGAGATTGCTTGGACGCACTAACCTCTAGGATGCAATTACCTCTAGAGCTCAGACAGATTCGAAAAAAATATTTATGTGTTTGATCATCACGTCACATGTACAGTAAACCTATGGTCGTCATAACCACATCTTGAAATTTCAACTGGAATTAAGTCAAAAGGATGCAGCTTTGTTAGAATATAGAAACGTTTTAAAAGATGCAAATTGTCTACAATGTCCAAAATACTGTTATGTTTTTAGTGAAAGGGTCTGTGGGTAAAGAACAGAATTGAGGTAACTGCAGGTAAATTTCATCTTGGGTTAAATTGAGACTAGTTTGGACTTGCTCATGAGAAGTCAATAGTCGTTAGTTATGAAACACAAAAGTAAGGGCATGATTTATGATTGCTTGATTCAGGAAAATTGTACATTATCGAACCGTTTCTTATCTGAATGCTCTTAGAACTATTAAATATATTTGTTTAAATCTATTTTGTTACTAATGCCTATTCAAGTAAAATCTAGAATCACTTAACGCGGTAGTCAGTAATCTTAGTTGGAACAATGCCACCGGAATTGAACTTCCAAGTAAAAATAATGTGCCTAAAAACAAACGACTAATCTTACACCGTTCTAAGAAGGCAACGTAAGATGTAGGAGATATGACGATGATGTAAAAAAAAATAACATGTGGTCTCAGACAGCTCATGAATCATAAAAACACATAAACGCACAAGGACTTACGCTAACATGCCATGCAGTTGAAAACATTAATTAAGGCTATAATAAAGAAGCGCCCAACGAAAGCTCTATGCGTTCAGTTTATACTCCATTCTTATGAATGACAAATACATGTGTCCGACTTACTAACACAGATAAGAACTCATAAAATAGTTTTGATGATCAAAACTTGACTTTCAATGGTGGTGATAAGGTTGAAAATTTCATAAAAGCATCTGATAATGTTGCACATGGCGTATAGTAAACAGAGAGGGCAGGGAATAGACAGACGCCGGCGGCGCGAGCGCATATTCAGTCAGTCGGCATTCACAGTTGCAAGCGGTTGCTATTCGGTGGCACGCGCTCAACGATCGCACGCGTCGAACGAAACACGAAAATAAAAAAATAAAATACGGGGTTACGCAAGGGTGTGTTCGAGGACCAGTGAATTTTAGATATTATTTTTTTAAACTTGTGACACGTGAACAGTGCTTTGTGTGGTCCATTTGTGATGCTGTGTTGCATGGTGAGTGAATTTCAAGTGCGATCAATGCCACCATTGTTATGTTCGACTCGTCTTTTTTTTAAACATCTTGTATCAACACTTTCATCTTTCGTTTTCTGCATCTAGTTTAAGTTATAATTAAGGGAGTAGCAAGAAATAGTCGTAAAGATTTTATGACTTAGCTTGAAATGTTCGTTTTATAGTGCAGGATTGTAAAGCGTTTAGACGCACTTGAACTTCAGAATACTGTTTACATGCGTTATCGCATCGTCAGTCGGGATATTTGCGATAGCAAACTCTTTATTGGCCTGAGAATTTCCTAAAGCCATTAAAGATTGATGGGTTTTGTGTGACTTTCCTACATCGAAAGCATTATTTTCATCGTCTAATGTTAATATTTGTGTTGTTGTTAGAATTTTAGATAACGTAGAGATAGCGATAGCAACACCAATGACTGATACTGCACCTATAAAAACACCATAAACATTTCTGACAAAATTAGAGACGATTAATTTAAAAATTTCAACCATTCCTTTCTGTGGAATGTATCAACAAAGTAAATTGGTTTAATTTACCATGTCGAAGCATCTCGTAAGAAAAATATGTTCCGTTGGTCAGTGAAAAGAAAGTTTAATCTGATAAAATCTCACTTTTGTTTATCGATACGACAATTTGTGTAATTTTCATTAATTTAGATAGGTAAGATTTGTGTGTCTTGGTTATTCTTACTTTTTATATAGAATCATAACAGTATCTAGCCCTCTCCATTTTATTCTATCACTTAGTTTCACAGAAATTACCTAAGCTACTTTTTACCTATAAATTTGAAATATAGTTGTTTGTGGTGGTAGTTACACCATTTATAACTGGAGGACGGCTGGCATTATTGTCATGAACACGAGTAGAGTTAGTACTCTAGACTACAACTCTTTTTTATCCTTACATTTCTGCTGGAGTGAAACCAGGACAGACAATTTTAACTAAATAAAGAAAGGAGAACAACAAAAATTATACTTTTCAATTTTTTGCAACATCATATTCAATTTACCTATCTTATCATTAGGCTTATAATTTCGATTAAGATAAGTTTTAATTATAAATTGTTTGTGTAACTTTATGTATTTTACGTTTAATAAGTAGGTACGTTAATATCAACAATTTAATTTAATCATTACAGTTATCATCTTATTAAGATTGTATTTTTATCAAATTGTTTAATTTGATAACTTTAAGTAGAATCGATTGCTGGTTGTTATTTTTTTATTAGGCATTATTTACTTATTGCTTAAATACATTGTGAGCTATTTATCATAATTCTCACAAAGGCAATTTAGATAATTTTAATCTGACTCGTTAATCTATCTCTCTTTAAGTAGCAAAAGAATTTTGCACTTTCAATAAGTAAATCTTTATAATCTTAATTTATTTATATTTAATAATAAAGTGTAATTGAGAATATTTTCAAAAAAAAATTACCAAGGGGAGACTATATATCTGTCATAAATTTATCAGATCTCGTGTAGGTAGACTATAGTTTCTAACTCTACAAGCCCTTTTTTATGTTTGGATTTTTGAGCATCTCAGATGCAATTAGTACTAAATTACTCTCATAAATAGAAATTAGATATGGTGAAAACATTCCATGCGAGCAGGACAAGCCCTATTCACATACACCTTAGTCAAAATAATTATGAGAAATATATATTTTATGACTTATGACAAGGAATCCTCATATCAATTTTCAGACCTCTAGTATCAAAATTTGCAGAAGTCTCATACAAACTTCCATCCCAATTTCAAGCATTCCAAATTTTAGTTCTCACGATCCTCAGCTATCTTGCGAATACAATATTTGTCAGCAAATATGATACAGAGGTCGTTAAAGATAAATGCGTTCATTGGAACTGCTGTATCTGACAAGTCCTAGGTAGTGATAAAGTTTTATGCCGGGAAACCCTTGTTAGATAACCCCACTATGGCATTGACCAGAGTGTTAACAGAACTGAATCTAGGTACGATTATTTCAAACCGACACATAAACTTGACGGTGGATCCTCTCTGGAAAAAAACGGACAAGTCTGTGAAGATATCAGAAAAAATTAAACCAAATAGGATCATATAACAATAGATACTCTTCCTACGCTGGGTGACCGACAACGCACAGTAGAATAGAGACTACTGGGCGTAGAAATCTTAAATTTGGTGTGTAGATTCCTTGGGGACTGTAGAGAAGCACTAAGAAAATATTCAAAATTTTTACAAAAAACGGGACTTTATTCCACTTCTGAAGTAGGCAAAAGCTAGTTTAAATAAAAACAATATAATCAAATTAACAACAATCTGTTTTACCATTTTTCATGTTTCATCTGTTATTTCTCTATTCTTTGTTAGATCATAATATTGGCATCTGCATAATATTTAACTTAATACCTAGAAATGTATGTGTAATATATACCGTAGCCTTGGATGACGTAAACAACCAAAGCAAAGTCTCGTGCCGTCGTAACCTTTTCATTAATGAAAAAATTACAAGGAGGAATAAGGATTTTAGCAAGTAGTAATCCGTAACCTCTATCTGCCCTTGGGGGAAATGAATGTATAAAAGAAATAACTATAGCAAAAGTCTGTGCCGATTGACTTGTAGCTACAAGGAAATTAAGTGCGAGTATTATTTAAAAAGATACATTGCGCGAGAGTTTGTATCGATTACGTCATACAAGGCTATCTTATATTTCTAGGAATTTAGTTAAAATGTTTTACGGATTAAGTTACTGGTAGGTGGTTTAGTGTGGGAAGGTAATTTTATATTCCCAAGAGACAATTGTGAGCAGAAAAACAATGATCAGCAATGATCAGTGTCGCTACACACATATTATTATTATTATTATTTTTACATAGCCTATACTGTCCCACTGCTGGGCAAAGGCCTCCCCTCTAGTTCGCCACTCCTGCCTAATCAGTGCATGAGCCCTCCACTCTCTATCAGTCGCATCCAGATCATCATATTATTACAGATATAATTTAATAAGATGCCAAGTTTTAACTAAAATGTAGCAAAATAACATCTTTGAAAGATGCAGTCAATCAATAGCATAAACATACTTTATAACGAAACTATTAGGGTTCCTCGTCGACTTTGGAACCCTAAAACTAAACATGAGCATCCACATGTAACAGAACATCGTTGAGCAATTGTTGTTTGTGAATTTCGAAACACGTACAAATATTTTTGTGATCATTCTAGCAAATGCTCTAGTATTTACTAGACTGTTTGCTAGAACAACATTAATTATGAGCATTTGCTCATAAAAAATGATGACGAAACTGTTAGACTTGACGTTTAGTTAGCGTGTGCTGTCAAAATTGTTCGACTGGGAAAAAAATCGAAAGAAATTTACTGCATTCGCTGGAATGCTCACTAAAATCATAAAGAAAAAAATTACTACTTCAAAGCTAAAACGTTCGCATGAATACTAGCTATAGTATGCCAATTACACGTGTCTTTAGTCTATCAGCAGCTTAAATATAAAGCTCGTCGGTAAAACTTAAAAGATAACAACATTATCATAATGCAATGCAATTTATTTGGGCACCGATTGTGACATCGTTGAATTTGAATGAAGTAATGGCGATCAACGATGATTGAATTTGATTGAGCAGAAAGGCGCGACGCGATTCAGTAGGTCACTTCCTTACAGATTTTGATCAGCAATTGGTAGTTGACTCATTCCAAATGCTTGGCAGCTTGGTCCTGCCTCTGAACCTCGAGGTTCTAGGTTCGAGTCTTTGGACTTTGGACTCTTTACGTCAAATTATCTAAAAACATGTCATCTCAATGGTGGCTTTTTTGCTATACAAAGAAATCGATGGGATTTTTATGTGTCATTTTTGAGACATCATATTTGGCGGTCTCGAGTTTCGGCGATCTCGACTCGGTACTCGAGTTCGATACAGTGTACGACAGATATCTTAGAAAATGATGGTTTTCTGATCATTGTAGTGTCAGGAAACAATTAGTATAGAAACAAAAACAAAAAAAATCTTGTATTACTTCTAGGGTGTAAAGTGCTATAATTTTTGATAAAAAACATTCACACAAAGATCAAAGTCATCGCCAACCATCCTAAGATTAACTTCAAAAGGATGAGCAAACTAAACATTCTCTAAGATTAAATCCAGATGAACAATGTATTACAGAATACTGTATTTTGTAATCAAACAAACTAAGTTTATCTACTTCGATAGGCCAGCGACCGGGCGACCCAAAGAAAATTTTGCCCTCTGATACTAAACTTGTAAGAGTTAAAAAGTCCGCTTTTAGTCAAAAGGTCCCAGGTCTTAATCATGCCTCATTAGTAATATGACAGTCTGACTTATATATGATAGTGTTTATAGTCCACCATTTGCTTTCGCTGAAGAAAAACATCGTGAGGAAAACTGCAATCTGGTTGATGGTCTATCAGCTAGTGTGTGAAATGGAGGAGGCAACGGCAAACCACTAATATTGCCAAGAAAGTCATAGCGTACTACGTCTTTATTATTTACGGGGCAGACAGAACAAGAAGTCATGAGACTTGAAGGCCACGCTTAACTGAATAGTGAGCTTATTACTATTACATGTATAGTGACAGGTTGCTAGCCCATCGCCAGGAATCCCCAGTTTAAAGCCCCTTCCCTCGACTTTTACAATCTGCGCTTCCAGTTTATATAATTTTTCTTCGCTCCCAGACCAGCTTGGAAGACGTGTAGCGTATAAGATCCTACGTAATGGCACCGACAAGAGCGTATGCCTCAGGGCTCTTACCTAAACAAAACAAATCGAAGTTTATAACTTGCTCATAAATAAAGAGATTTCAATCGACAATGACGGAAGTCGTTAGTTCGTTATTTATCTTGGGAAAATGTCTAGACTAGCCGCCGTGTCAGACTAGTCGATTGAAAAATGAAGGGATTATAAGTTGCAAGACCGTAAAATCGAAACTAGCTAATATTAGTAACTGGGTAGTGCTAGGTCGCATTGAAGTACCTAATCCTATTTAATTTATTTAATAACCATCTATGGCCCAGTCCAGGGCAAAGGCATCTTTCTTCTTCTTCCAAGACTCTCGATCTAAGGCTGCATCGCATCACCCTTTGTCCAATTCATCGCAAGCGCATCCATGGTCGATCCGGCTGAAGTTACCTTCCACCACAAAATTCTGAAAAACATACAGAAGGGCCGCACACTGCGGCAGATACACACATAGAGTTAACATATGCATATTAAGGTGCATTATGTCCGAGTGGAGCACTCCTTCACGGCACACATCTTCATACTCCCATTCCTTTTCTGTTGAAGCAGTCAGGTTATGCAATCTCCTCTCTGTTGATATACGTAACTCTAAAACTATTTCTGTCTTTAAGAAAAGAGTGAAGGAACTACCTTTCTCTCTCATCCTAGTATATATTTATGTATAATTTGTTTATTCATATTCATATATATTTTTGTTATACATACATTGTATGTATTGTACGGTCTATTTGTATTATATGTAACTTGCGTGAATTTTTCTTGTGTTGTTTTTTTTTATCTGATATTAATCTTTATTAGCTATTTTCTTTTCTTTTTAGTACACGCCAATGCCTCTTTTTTTTTCCCTTTTTTTCTTTCCCGGGTCTACTGGAAGAAATTTCTATAGAAATAAGAAGTACCTTTGTACTTAGTTTTCCTATGTTTTAAGTTTCCTATCTATGTATTTGATGTGTACAAAAATTAATAAATAAATAAATGACGTCCAGGCTCAGCTTTCTCGTGGAAAGTGCCCCCTCGGAGATGGACCCAGCCCTAAACTCTTGCAGTTTAACCACTGGCTGGGAGGGCACAGAACAGAACAGATTGATTCTAAAATTTCTTTGCTCGAATTTTCGTTTGAATTTGAATATACAGATTTTGAGTCAGAGCGATGTACGTCCCATACTTAGCTTCAAGCAACAAGGAATTTCGCGCGCGGAGAAGCTTGTGTTGTTTTATGATTCTTAGGTACCTATATACATATTTAACAAACTATAAGACACTGTAAAACCATTAGATAACAAGTACCACGTGGATAATTGTCACTTCCACTTCCCTAATGCTGAAGAAAACAACGAAAAAATGGACGAAATCATTTGTAAACTTCACTATTGTTTCAGAGTCACATGGCTCTATTATTGCAAGAACATAGAAATGTGAATGTATGTTTGTATGCTGTTTGTAATTCACACACACGAATTGTGAACTGTTAAACATTTCAACTAAACACACCATAAAGGAACATAAATAAAAACCACGTTATTAAAGCGAATAAATAACAGGGGATCGGACAACTTTTTTTTTTGATGCTTCTATGAAATATCTCACAATAACAGAATCATTCGTAAAATAATCAAATCAATAACCAAAGTATTTCCTAAGATATAGCAACAAAACAATTTACATTTTCTAAGCGATGTTTGGACGATACCAAAACGCCCCTAACTAAGCGTACATTCATATGACGTCACGCGTAGAAAATGGACTTTCCCGAAAAGTTTGAACTCTAATAAATTAGCTCACGAGACTAAACTCGTGCTGAAAAGTCGCAAAATGTGTTGAATTATATGTATTATATCATAAAATTACATATTTTTAATAATTCTCATACCTTGTCCGGTCCCCTATTGAAGTCATAATTTTTTTATAGTGACAAGTAAAAAACCGAATCCTAGATGTCCGAATTAACCGAACTATCCGGGTATCCGATTTTATTTAAAGTCGGAGCGACAGATTTTTTCCCATACGAGTAGACAGCAACTCTGTTTGTTTCGTTTTCGTTTGTACTTCTGTTAGTTCATTCAAAATTCTGTGGTAGGTATGTAATCTCAGAAGAATTCTGAAGGTTACAATAATAAAACAAAATATGTGCGAATTCTACTGAAGTTTAGATAATAGTTTAGTGCTTGTCGACCTTCCAGCGACCATGTGCCGGTTTTAGGTCAAATATTAATTATTTTTTGCAGCTTTAAGTCATCAATATACGGACAAATCACTCAGAAGCTAGCTCCAAAGTAAGTTCGAGACTTGTGTTATGGGATACTAACTCCTAGATATCATATTCAAAACTAAGGTAAATAATTATACAAGAAATTTTGGTTCGTCAAATCAACCTTCACGGAATCAACATTTTTTAAACGCAACATTTTTTTATTAAAAAAAAAAATGCGAAAAGAAGGTTTTAAAAGGAATACAGATTTTCTTAAATTCCATCTCAAAATATATTCCCCTCACTAAGCTGGCCCTTACTAATAAAATATATTAGTATGTCGGTTCGTTACTTAAGTACAGTTACTAGACCAATAGGTACAGGGTTGTCTCTCTTTAATATAAATTAACCTATGTTTTTGTTTAATAAATATTAAAATACCTAAATAATTTTGTCATTTAAAAAATAAAAGAATACTTAAATTTTAAATACAGCATTTACGTTATTCGGGATTTTAACACTCAACTAAATCGGAAATCTACAAATTTATTATCAGAATAAAATAGCAACTTGAATGTTTTGTTAGAAAATTATATTCACTGTCTTTTACTATTTCTTATTCGTCTTAATCGACATATGGATTAAGGAGTTATCCTTAAATAAATGAAATGGACCAAAAATGTCCGATAGCGATAAAAAATAATTAAATAGCATATCTGAATTTTAATTATCCAGTTTTAATCAACATTGTATGCGGCGTTTTGATAACAGTTTGATAAAGTAAATCTTTAGTAACGTAGTGTTATTCTCAATCTAAGATTGCTACTGATTTCACACATTTTTTTTCAAACGATCCAGTGTTTGTAGTTTGTAGGAAGATTCAGTTAGAGTTTTGGCCAAACCTAATACGGACAAATAAATTCAATAATGAAATGAATTTTGATAATTTTTTTGTCTAGACTGTCGAGCGATGTTGCTAATTTTATGCTTCATTCTATCAATATTTTTATCGCTAACTTAATTTTACTGTTTGTGACATCCCTAGTAACGCCACGTTCCAACTTTTGATATATTTACAGTTGAAACCAGTTTAGACGACTGTCAAAGCAATTGACACTCTATAACCGAACAAGGTACCATTCCATTGCTTCACATGGAAACAGATGTAGGTAATAAAAAAAATACCTTCACGAGACGCCCAGCAGGTCTCAAAAACATCTGAGCATCGTATGATCGTGTCGTGCCACGGTCACGCCATTTTCCATCACGGCATTCGAGTCGATTTTACTGTTAATCCGCGCCAATAGATCTAAGTATGTACATATTATATGAATATGTTTAGTTATTATTGATGGTAAGCTGCACTATCGCATTAGGTTCTCCTGTAATGATAGTTGTAAGTTGTAAAAAAAAAAAAAATTTCATCAAAAATCCTATCAATAATATAATAACCATATAATTTGAAATATGGAGAGAAAAGTGCCTGTAAGTGGATTAATTTCTGAATAAATGATTTGAATTTGAAATCATCAAGAGCAATAAAGCCTCCTATAGCGTAGCTAACGTGTCGTACGCAGCTATGGAACTGCGGACTAAAATCTATGATACTTCCATTTTGACACTGTTTCTATCTGATTACGAAGTCCATACAAGATTCCATACAATTGTATTCCGCCATTTTATATTCCATACACGCGTCTTTTCGAGTTAACAATCTGTATAGCTTTTCAATTGTTTATGTATTATGAAAGTATTATGGACTTTTACTACTGCAAGTGACTGCAAGCATAATGTTTTAAATCTATGAGTTCTTAGTTATTTTCTAGGTTTACTAGCTTACAGGGCTTCGCTCCCGAGGAAATTTCGGGATAAAAAGTACCCTATGTGCTATTCCCGGTATTTATCTACCGGTATACCAAATTTCGTCGAAATCCGTCCAGTAGATTTTGCGTGATTGAGTAACAAACATCCTCACAAACTCTCAAAGTCACATCCAAGCTTTCGCATTCATATTTATTTATTTGTTTATTTAAATACATATTATAATATTAGTAGGATGTAAAACGATAACATTACTAGCTATGCTACGCAGATTCGTTCGCGTGGAAATTGCGGTATTCCTTATAGCTAGGGTTGCCATACGTCCGTATTTGACCATCCTTTCGTCGTCGTCCGGTAAAAATGTCATATTTAGCTTACTACAACTTATAGTAACCGTACTTAGTCTTCCAATCGACATATTTTGATTAAAATGTAGGATTTGTGAAGTTAGGGCTTGTAGAGTCAGAAGCTTGGCTCTACATGAGATCCGATAACATATAGTCTCGTCTTGGTAACATTTTACATCAAATTGCTACTTTAGAAGCTTTTGGACCAGGATGTTGAATTCTCACAAAGTTGCAATCCCAAAACGTAAAATTTCCCTGAGTGTTTTTTTTTTAGTTTTACAAAATGTTGAATCTTCATAATGTTGATTTTTTTGGTGGGATAGATAGATAAACACTTTATTTCACCATTTATAGAAAGAACAAACAAAGTACATCTTAGTTTAATTACCCGATATAACATTGAAAAACTAACCAACAGCCTTTTTATATCGGCAAATTATGATGAGACGGAAGATGCCTTATTTCACGAGGAAGCGAGACAAACATATCTGTGTAATATATTCAGATTCTGCGATAATGACATGACATGCCACAAGAAGTCGATTACTGACTTCTGGTCCGAAAACTGGATTTTGTCAAAGAGTCCTATATTTTGCCTGGGCCAATGTGTACATGGGGTGTATATGTAATATAGTATTTGATAAATCCGGTTTATGACTGACTTTTACCCAACTATAGTAAGGATGCATCGATCAAACTGGGGACTTCGATTAAATCAAATTTTGAGACTTTAATGATAATATTTTTTTTTTCTATTCAAATTTAATGAAATATTTAAACTTTGGATCCTCCTCCGCCGGAAGCAAACGGTGGTCTATGAAAATTAACATACATGAGTCTGATTCGTACATATAGGCACGAAAATTAGGGTTACTGTAAGTTTGCCACCAGTAGTATATTATTGGGCATTCTACCCCACTTCCGTTCTTCAGGTCACTTCGTTCCCTTCATCACTCCAGTGGCGTAGAATGCCCAATAATATAAATTAAAGCTAGTTACTTACATCATGACATCCAGTACACTTCACTTTGTTAAACTCACTTTACTATGTATATTTTACTACTAAGCTATATTTCGGACATTATAACTACCTATATGAAATGAGATGAGATGAAATTCAGATCAGATGGACTCGTGTTGTTTCACAGAAGCAAAAATCCCTTGACGCCATGTAGTGTAGGCCTCGTATGTATTCAATTTTCTGTGACCAGATTGGCTCAAACAACACCAAAACTTCAAATGCTCACATATTGAATGAGAGTTGAAATTCAGATCAGATGGACTCGTATTGTTTCACAGAAGCAAAAATCCCTTGTACTCTATTTCCTGTGACCAGATTGGTTCAAACAACACCAAAACTTCAAATGCTCTCATTTCACATATGTACCTATAAATAAGTAATATGAACTTCAGTTTTAGGCTGTACATACCCAAATCTTAAAATTCAAGTCAGGTCGACTGATGGGATTTACATACTTACGAGATCTTACAATTAATCGATTTCTGTAACCCATTTGAATTTTAAGATTCAGTTTTCATTAAACTTAAATTTGAGACTTTGCATCTTATGTCTTTCCACAATAAAAGATATTTATCTAATTTTGTGACCCAGATTAGGCTCGATTGACATCCAAATTTAAATTTAAAATAAAACACATACCTATCACCGACCGATCATAACCAACACTACTTATTAAATGGAAAAAAGCTTAATAAGCAAGCCTCCAGCGGCGACTACATGGGAACGCGATGTGTGAGCTAAAGGCTCATTCACACTGTATAATAAAATCAAATAAATAACAAACAAGCATACGGTCGCCGCCGGTCGGTGAAATATGGGTGCGCAATTGTTGTAGCCTATAGACGATAGTAAAATCTTGTGATGCAAGTGTTTATATCAAATCATAGGTACCGTATTTACTTTAACTATAAACTTTCAAATTAATCGGATCACGTAGTTGTTGTACATGCCTGTGGTATATCATCGAGACAATCTTTATACCAATACATGGCTTAGGTTAAACCAAAAAATATACACATCTTTACATACTATATAGTTTATACTAATTTATTTATATCGTGTAGAAAGACCTTATTTTTCGTGTACGAGTTGCATGTTGTAGTCAATATAAAAAATAGTACAGTGGATTTATCGAAATAATATTTTCTACTTCCTAGATTTTCCGTCCATATGTACACATATGATCACAAATTTTAATATTATCACAAAAGTCATTGTAGCCAAGTGGTTAGATATGCTGTGACCATTAAGTAATGGCCGCAGGTTCAATTCCCATAAGTAAGTATTTGTAATACTTAGGTAAATAGTTATTGATTAAGGGTTTCACGATTCATGACTTTTTGTTTCAAAATTTGATAATAAACCATTTCATAGTTTTACTGCAACATCATGTAAGTTTACACTTACATATGTTGCTGTCATAGCATAAACCATAAAATAGAGAGAGTATAGAAGTAACATGACATAATGTAATGTAAATAGAATGATTATGTAGGTGAAGTTAGTACAAGGTTACTCTTCTGTATTCTCAATGATTACAAATAACTGCTAACAATGCATATCATTTTCAGGGTTCTGTATGGTGAGAAGGAAATCATCGAAATGAAAAATGTGAAATGGAATTATTTCTTCGTAAGACAGTTACATGATTTATAAAAATGAAACAAAATTCTGATTACACAAGTATTTGCTGTTTATTTCTCAATGATACATTAAACATAACAATTAAATTCACTTTATAAAAATTAAATCGTCTAAATGATGACCGAAACGTTTACGACATTCCTCAAATCTGGATCTTAGGTTTCGGAATACGCTCTCAAGTGTTTGTCTTGAGATTGATTGCATTTCATTAGAGATATTCACCTTTAATGCATTTATTGTTTTTGGATTATTATTGTACACTTTGTTTTTCAAATATCCCCATAGGAAAAAGTCTGTAGGTGAGAGATCCGGACTCTTAGCAGGCCATATGATGTCGCCTCTACGAGAGATCACCATCCCAAGTGGAAATACATCTCTAACCGATTCCATACTAATATCAGTTATATGGTAAGCCGCCTCATCTTGTTGAAACATAGTGTCGTTATTGTAACCCGTCATTTTCATAAGTTCTGGGTGCAAAAATTTGCGTAGCATCTTCGCATATTGTTGTGAATCAACAGCTCTGCTTTGGCTCCCGGAATTTTCGAAAAAATAGGGACCTATTATACCGAAGCTAGATATACCCGCCCAGACTGTGACTTTCGAGGAGTGAAGTGATTTTTGATTGTTTGCATCGCACCTATAACGACAATTATGCTTACTCACTGTTCCATTTAAAGAAAAATGCGCTTCACCAGAGAACAGAATATTGTTAAGACTTCGTAGATTTTCGAGCAATTCTATAGTAAAAATGAATCGAGATTGAAAATCTTCCTTCTGTAAATCTTGCACCAGCTGTATTTTGCTCTGCTGAAACTCTGAATGGTTTGCTGAAACTCGAAGTAATGAATTATTGACCGAAGGATCTTCGAGCACCATTCTGTTATCTTTTACACGTTCGTTTGTATTACAGGTTCTTTCACGATCTTTGACCAGAACCCCAAATGTGGATCCACAATTTTCAAATCGTTTTACCCATATCTTGATTAAATTTACACTGGGACAGTTTTTATTATTCTTTAAAGCATATTTTGAACAAAACAAGTCACGAACAATTACGTAAGAACGACTATTTTCATAAAAGGCACGAACACAAAAAGCGCGTTGTTGTCCCGTGAAGTGCTCCATAGCGACTAAATTTGAAGTAAGTAAGTATGTGATAAAAGTAATCGTCACGTAAAATAAGTGATAAGTACGGAACACTTCTTACATTTCTTATTCGAACTTGATACCTAGTAATATTGGTTTTGTTTAGTGGAATACATGTGAATTGTCGGTTTGCTTTGTAATGGATTCCTATAATTTATAATTACACGGTACTCAGTCTTTGTAATATGATTCTACCACAACTGTAATTTGTGGGAATTATAGTAATTTACATTCTATAACTTTGACTAAATTAAGTTATGATGCCACAGACAACCGAATGGCTTGGACTTAAGATTCAATTTAATTAAATTATAATTATCTGCTGACATGATATATTTCTTCTAATAAAACCAATATTTCAGATCACAAAAATACATTTTTTATTCAGCTGCTTCCGAGGTGACATACCACCAACGATATAATAATTTTATTTTCTACGTGACTTAAGTATCAGCTTACACTACTACTACTCGAAAATGTAAGTAAGTAATATCTTTATTTCCTGTCCTTATTCTCTGAATTAATGTAATAGTGATTTATACGTGTGTATTTTTCTTATAAATTTAAATTTATATTCTTCTTTTATTATATTATCTTCAAATAAATTGCGTTCAAATAAAATAAAGCATAGTTTTATAAATAAAGTTTTTGTGTGTTCTATTACAGGTCGGACTACGAAAGTGACTCTTTTGAATCTGTGAGGACAGCGCCGCCGCCGCCCACAAAGTCTAAAAAACAACAGGCGTCGAAGCGCAAAGCCTCAGACTCTGCGAGCACCAGTAACTCTGGATCCAAGACGAAATCAAGGTACTTATTTGTCTCTTATTTATCACTAGTAGCTTTAAACTTAGTGGTAGCGTAGTTTTCCGTAGAATCCACAGTTTTTTTATTGGTTCAGTTGTTTTTTTGAGTTTGTCCATTTCAAAGCAAACAAATCTCTCTATTTCTAATAATAGTAGGTATAGATAGTGAAGATTTAGTTCCGTGTTAAGTGTGCATTGTGGTTCCTTTTTTCAGTATACTTACTTCCAAGATATAAACTAATATAAGTAAAAATAAAATTAAACTACAATTAAACTAAATTTAAAAATAATAACATATAAAAATATTTAATAGGATTATTTAAGTTTAATTTGTGATGTGGTCATCGCTAAGATTACTGTGATTTTCTTACTTTCAGGTTTCTACCGATTTATATTTTTTAACAAAAAAAAAAATTATTGTTTGTTTACAGTAAAAAAAGAAACGGATCGGATCTGTTCGAGTTGGAGGGTGAAATTGAACACCGTTTGCCTATCAAAGGCGCTGACAACCTGACATCTTCCTTGGTGAGCCGTGTTGCCAACGGTAAAGTTAGAAGAACGGCTGACTTAGCAGGCGAATTCTTTATAGACGTGAAAGTATACCACAAGGCGGATATTGCTTCCATTCGTCCGGAAGATCGGTGGAAGAAAGCAACTGTTACGCTGAAGGTGCAGTTAGATAAGAATACCCCTCCATGGCACGAGCTGCAATCGTTCATGCGCCGGGCTCACGAACTTTTTAACGACTCGGAGCCGGTATTTTATAACGATAAGATTTAGGTATTAAGTATTTTAATATAAGAATATACTTTCTATATTTTAACTTGAACGATTTTTTTACAAAACCTTTCTTATTTAATTAGAGTACAATGCCTTTCTGTACTATTTGTAACACAGCTGTTGAGCGCAGTCATTGGACAGGTCACCTCCGCAGTAGCAATCATAAAAACAAACATGTATCTTATTTTTGCGAAGGCGTAGAAAAAATAAATTCCGCATTTCGGAACCGTATAGCTTCGTACAGAATAATAGATATAAACGAGAAATGTTCATTTGAATCGTTCTTTAGTGATTCTCGCGAGAAACTTAAAAAGTTAATAGACATGTCTCTAAATGATCATACTTGTGTGAAAATTAATTTAGAATTTTTTGCTATGTTTTTAATGTTTAAAAACGATAAACAGGAGATAAAATCATTTCACACAAAAAACTATACACTCCATCAAAATTATGACTATGATTCAATAATTTCAGAAATAAAAAATACTCTATCAAAAAAGATGGAAGAGTTTCAGGACCGTGACAGTGGTTGGACTTTTTTGAATAGTTCTCACATAGAAATTAATATAAATAAATATCAACCTTTGTGTGGATCAAGTTTCATCGAATTGCCGCCAGCGATAAAATCAAAACGAGCCTGTGTCAATATTCGTAATAATGATCAGTATTGTTTCTTATGGTCTATTGTTGCTGGTCTTTATCCCGCAAAACATCATCCGGAGAGAGTAACATCTTATCCCGATTTTCGAAATGTGTTAAATATAAATGATTTATCGTTTCCATTGAATTTATCTGATATTGCACGATTTGAAGTTAATAATCCTAATATTTGTGTATATGTTTATGGATTAAAAAATAATCACGTTGTAGGACCACTTTATAAACCTAATATATTAAAGGAAAAAGTGATTCATTTACTTTATTTAGAAAGTAATGGATTGTCACATTACTGTCTCATCAAAGATTTACCTCGACTTGTAAGGAACCAAATAACAAAGCATCATAGTAAGTTACACTTTTGTAATAATTGTTTAATGTTTTTTAATTCAAGTAATGAGCGTGATATGCATAGTTGTGGAGGTGTTGCTACCGAATTACCTCCAAAGGGTTCTTTTACTCAATTTGTAAATTATAATAGGAAGCAAATTGTTCCGTTCGTTATATATGCTGACTTTGAAACAATGTTAGAACGGTTCCAATCGTGTGAGCCAAATCCAGATAAGAGTAGCACGGTGACGCGACAGCGACATGTGCCAGTAGCTTTTGCATATCATATCACTTGTAGGCTAGACAGGAATTATAATCGTTACGTTTCTTATCGCGGCTCGGATTGCGTGTCTGAGTTTATAAAGTCAATTTATCGAGATGCATTAGAAGTTCATGATATTTTAAAAAACAAAGTGCCTATCATATTTACTGACGAAAATGCTCGTGAATTCGAAACTGCTACGATGTGTCATATTTGTGATCAGTTCTTGTTGGGTGATAGGGTCCGCGATCATTGTCACGTGACTGGGAAATATCGTGGAGCTGCTCATAGCTACTGTAACTTACAATATAAACAACCTAATTTTTTACCAATATTTTTTCATAACTTATCGGGTTATGATAGTCACCTTTTTATAAAAGAATTAAGTAAAGCCCCAGGATATATTAAAGTTATACCTAAAACGAAAGAAAGCTATATATCTTTTACAAAGTTTATTCCTACTTCTAGCGATACATTTATGCAACTTCGTTTTGTTGATTCTTTTAGGTTCTTAGGAACTAGCTTGGCTAAGTTAGTTGGTACTATGAAAAAAAAAGATTTTAAACAATTAAAACGTTATTTTCCCGAAGAAAATAAATTTAATTTGCTTATCCGTAAGGGTGTATATCCTTACGACTATATGTGTCAGTGGGATCGTTATTCAGATTTTTGCTTACCATCAAAAAGTAGTTTTTATAACTCTGTGACTGATGAAAATATTACAGACGAAGACTATGACCATGCTCAGTCTATTTGGTCAGTGTTCAATATTCAAAATATGGGTATATACACAGATTTGTATCTTAAAACCGACGTTTTGTTATTAACAGATGTATTCGAAAGTTTTAGGAAAACTTGCAAAAAACATTATAATCTCGATCCCGCGTGGTATCTTACGGCACCTAGTCTATCATTCGATGCAATGCTTTTAAAAACAAAAGTAAAATTAGAATTAATAACTGATGTTGCTATGTTTAAAATGATACAGGAAGGTATTCGAGGAGGTATTTGTATGTGCGTTAAGAAACATGTTAAAGCTAATCATAAATATTTGGAATCTTACGACAAATCTCGCCCAAATTCATTCATTATGTACTTAGATAGTAATAATTTATACGGTCACAGTATGTGTCAATCACTTCCCTATTCAGAGTTTAGATTTTTAAATAGAGAGGAACTGGATAACTTACAATTTAATATTACCAATATTAGTGATACCGCAGAAAAGGGTTATATTCTCGAAATTGATTTGACATATGATTCAAACCTTCACAACAATCATAATGATTTCCCGCTTTGTCCAGAAAAATTTAAGCCTCCTGGTGGATCTAACAAAAAATTAATTCCAAATTTGTACGATAAGTTCCATTACGTTATTCACTACGTGCATTTAAAAAAAATCATAAAGCACGGTTTGATATTAAGAAAGATCCATCGCGCCATTGAATTCAATCAAAGTGCTTATTTAAAACAATACATTGATCTTAATACACAGTTACGTCAAAAAGCAGAGTCTGAGTTTGAACAAGATTTTTTTAAGTTGTTAAACAACAGTATTTTTGGTAAAACTCTAGAAAATAATGAAAAAAGAATAGACGTTAAATTCGTTAACAAATGGAATGATATGACCCATAGAACCAAAAAGAGTACTTGTGCCGAAAAGTTGATCGCGAGCCCATATTTTCACAGTGTATCGATATTTTCAGATGACTTGGTAGCAATTCAAATGAATCCTTCTCGTGTTATTCTTGACAAACCAATTTATATAGGTTTTGTTGTTTTAGAATTATCGAAGAGTCACATGTATGATTTCCATTATTCTATAATGAAACCATTTTATGGTGATCGAATTGAATTATGTTATACCGACACTGATAGTTTAATTTATAATATAAATACAGACGACTTTTATAGAGATATTAAGTTACATTTTCTGAAATACTTTGATACCAGTAATTACAATCCTTCTAATGAGTATAAACTACCTTTGATAAATAAAAAAGTCCCGGGTTGTTTTAAGGATGAAATGGGTGGACGAATTATAACTGAGTATATTGGACTGCGCTCAAAGGTGTATTGTATAAAAACATTAAATAAGACGATACAAAAGGCTAAAGGAACAAAAAAATGTGTTACAAAGAAATTTAAAATGTTACATTATAAAGATGTTTTATATAACTCTAATGTAATTCGCAAAAAGAATGTACTGTTCAAGTCTATTAAACATGAGATATTCACACAGAATGTAAACAAAGTTGCACTTTCCAGCAATGACGACAAACGGGTGCTATTATCAGACCAAATATCTACTATGGCTTGGGAAATGAAGCCATTACCTTGTAATGTAAATTTTGTTATAAAATAATTAGTTTTAAATACATACTTTAAACCAATATTTGTAATGCATTATAATCATAGGATAATTTTAGTATTATATTGTTCACATCAAAATTTAAATAAATCCCAGGGTGATCAAATTATAGTTGTTTTATTTTAATGTAAGGCTCATTGCGCAAACGAAATATGACCCCGCACAGGTGTCACAGCTATCTAAGCAAGTTCAAACTTCAAATGTTAATACATATAATATTAAATGTATACCTAGATATATTAATTCCTTACACTTGCAATCATTACGTTGGGTGAGGACGTCTTGATATAACACGTGTGTGGTACTGCTCGTATTAAATATGTAAGTATTGAAAGTCTTAATTTTATTATCCTACTAATATTATAAAAACGAAAGTTTGTGAGGATGTTTGTTAATCAATCACACAAAATATACTAGACGGATTTTGATTAAATTTGGTATTCTGGTAGAAAAATACTGGGAATAGCACATAGGGTACTTTTTATCATGAAATTCCCACGGGAGCGAAGCCCCAGGGCGCGGCTAGTTTTCAAATAAGTATTTTCAAAATAACTTGTAGTAATTAATGTTTAATTTGTTTCAGATAGTCATAATGACTGAATCACCGGATATAATTTTTTCCCAGTGCGGTCAAGGCTTGCCAGGATTGTTACCATCTCACAGTTTGAGCTGGCATATTCCTGAAGAACAAGGACCCGCTTTGAAGAAAACTAGGACAAGACGAGAACCCCCAAAGCGGCAGCAGTCAACATGCCAGTCTTTTGTTATAAATAATGAAAAGAAGAAGGGCATCAGATTGATCCAGATAAAAGTACTGGACATAAGTGATCGTCAAGCAGCTGCAAGTGACAGCGAGGAGGTCGTAGTTTTGAATGCGCAGTATGTAGTGAGTGAACCTGTAGACATTATAATGGACGAAACTCATACGTTAATAAATAAAATTTCGAAAAAATTATGTGATAATAATAGTTATGATTATATATAACTAGCGTTCGCCTGCGTGAATTTCCCACGGGAACAGTGCTTTTTCCGAGATGAAAGGTACCTTATGTCCTTCTCCGTACTTCTAACTATGTGTATGTGAAATTTCATGAAGATTGGTTCAGTAGATGAAGCGTGAAGAGGTAACAAACAAACAAACTCACTTTCGCATTTATAATATTAGTTAAGATAATTAAGTTAAGTAAAGTTATTAAGTTAGTAAAGTTAGTATATTTCGTTAAATTGTTAAGCAAATTTATTAGTACATATAATTAAAAAATATAATTTCATATGCCTATGTAACAACCAAACTAACTTGTAAATAACTATGTAACAATAAATAAAATAATACGATTTTAATTAAATGTTAGTTCTGTATCATAGATTTAGCAAAATAATAAACTTAATGTAAGATAACACTATAATAAAAAACACTACAAATATAAAGATTGCATTTTATTTAAAGTAAATCACAAATGTAGTGTAAATTAGTTGTATTAATATGGTTAAAAAGTATTGATTATATCTGTTACCACCCTGCGGATAATGGATAGGGTTATATATTTGTATTAAAACATCCAAAATACATTCAAAAGAAATTTATTAATGGACAATATTAAAATAGTTTAAACCTAGACATATTATTGTCATAGTACCACTTTCGAATACATACAGCATTATTTAACGCACACATTACTTTATGATTCACACAATTATAGTTTTTATTTTGGTTGTATGTTTTTTTTAATGTTGTTAAATTAGGGCTTCCTTTTTCACCTATATCAATCACTTCACAGTCTGCACACATCAATTTGATCCACTTGATTTTTCTAAACCTTTTGTTATGATCTTCTTATTTTTTAAATATGGTAGAATAACTCGTCGAAATTCTTTATAATCTATATAGCCTTCGCTCCACTTAATATCTCTGTGTTTTTCCAACCATCTTACTCTTTTCTTTTCTTCTTCCGTCAGACAATGGAAAGGATATGGTGGTTTAACCAGGAACATCTGCGTATTTTCCTCAGTGACAACAGCAACTTCCTTCACGATAAAGTTATTTTGAATGTCTAAAAACCCTTGAAGGTCGACTATGATTATATCCGCATTCATTTTAATCACCAAATTTCAGACGAAGTCTACAAAATGACTGATGAAATTTGCCATAATACTCGTATAATAAAGCCTGATCGAGCTGCGAGTTGCAACTTGTCAAAACATGTTCCTTTTATTTCATTACTGTGAAATTTTCTTTACAGTACTACTAAGTGGTTTGTATTCCACTACACAGTCATTAAGTATTAAACAATATGCAGACGTGAGATCAGGTAAATTTATATCAGACTCTAACTCTACCCGAACATCAACTACTGGTCCGGATTTTACATGATCGTTTTGTCTTGAACAGTCAATTACAAATAATGGCGCTTTTTCTACAAAGTCTTTTTCACTTAGAAGAGGTTCTGCCCGACGATTGTAGAAGGACTGTTGAAATCTAGCATACTGTTCATATAATATAGCTACATTTTGTTTCGAGAAACAGGAATTAAGATTTTCGTAAGGATAGTAATTAGAATTAAGGTATACTTTAACATTTCTCAAATCACAGTGGTCAAATTGAGACATGTCCTTTTCGCTTTTATTTTTTCGATCTGTTTGTAAACCAATAATAACGTATCTCGGTTTTTCAACATGAGATGATGATTTAATTGACCAAGTATGTTTCGAAGTTTTAGGTAATAATGGATATTCGTATAAGTCCCAATTCCGAAAAATCATTTGTATTGATCGATCTCTCTCAGTAAGTTTAAGAAGGTTAATCTTTTCTTTATCTGATACCTTGACATGAGGTACTCGCCATATTATTTTGTTTATTTCAATATTTTCTACAAATTCTCCACTGCTGAGTTTCAAAGCATTAAGGTCCGTATTACTTCGTAACAATATCAGTTCATGTTTACAGTTAATGACAATTTTTTTGTAATCTTCAGCAAAGCCAAGAATATTGCACAGGGGAATAGAAACTGAAAATGATCCCCCTTGCGGATTTGTTGACCCGTTAATATCCCAACCCCAACTCTTCGACATCCTTGATTCACTTTCATTCATAGATATTAAAGACTTTATTGTGGTAGTAATGCCAGCATTTTTTATTTTATCTATTTCGAAACCATTAAGCTCGTATCGTATGTCTTGGAATAGGTAAAGAAAAGGGTTATTAGTACAGTGAACATTTAATACCTTCTCTTTGCCATCACCCTTTTTGACAGTTATTGCACCTTCTAAATAAAGTGTACTTGCAGATGGTAACACGTATAAATCTTGTTGATTGATAGGTATGCGAATTTCATCACTTCTATTAAAACTTGTCACATATGGTTTGTAAGAATGAAATTCAACACCATCTATGGTATTATCTTGAAAAGGTGTAGAGGAAATATCTAATATACTCATTTTATTAACCCTAATTGTTTAAGAAATTCACTGTTTTCCTTTGTCAACTTTGTTTTCTTTTTATGTGTTCTCTTATGAACAGACCGATAAGAACTAGTATTTTTCGTCTTGCAAGTCATATATTTATCGTAAACAATCATTTTCTTCTTAAGTGTAAATATAGCTGCACTTCTTCTCCACGCAAATTAATTAAATTATTATTTATGTCAAGCAATCTTATATTCAAACTGCTAATGTTATCTTGATTAACAGGAAAATATACTGGATTTTTTGGAATTTCTATAATTCTATAACCAGGGGGAACGTTGAGAGCGAATTCATAAATAATATGAGCTGGTTCACTGTTGATGTAAGATCCGCTTATTATATCACATTCAACTCTGATAACAGTTGATGATAAAATGTTAACAGGATGTAATGATTCGTGTAATTTATTTGCTTCCAAGGTTTGAGAACCAAATCCTAAAATCCTTCCTACAGATTTATTTTTCTCAAAGTGTATGTTTTTTGAACAAGACACATATGTTTTCAATGTATTGTTGTTACACAGTAAGTTAAAAGTACCACCTCTAATATTGTTTTTTATATAATCGCAGATATCTTGTAACTCGTATGCACCTTCTGGTATTTCAACAACTTTATCAATATCATAATAAAATTTATTATTGTTATTATCTATGTTTGGGATCGAGTTGAATGTTGATAAATACAAAAGAGCACATTCATATTCGCCCTCAAGTTGTAATGAAGGAGAATAATTTGTAAATAGTGTAGACTGATCACCTGTTATAGAAAGTGTGAAGGACATTGTGTTGATCAGTACTTTTTATATTTTATTTTATATGATTTTTATTTTTTCTCCAAAACGACCATAAATATTTTAGGCATAGATGACCGCAATTCACAGTGTTGAAATTTTGGTACCTATCGTAATTGTAGAAAATATCCTTTTTATTTAAATATCTTCTGAGTTCTAACGGTGGTTTCAAATCTCCAAAACTATCGAAATATTCACAATATTTATTTATTTTTGTGTAAGCTACCCAGTGCGTTCCATCATTTGCTGAATTATCTAAATTCACAATTCCACATTCAATTCGTTTCACTTTAGAAGGCAATTCGTCTAACATAAACACACCTCGAAAATAAGGTATGTCATTAGCAAAATTCAAAATATCTATATTCGTAAGTGCACGTTTAGGTAGCTTCCTAGTTAGTTTTTTGAATGATTTATAAACAGCCCGTGACCTTTTTTATATGGTTTAATATACAACCCTCTCCCCATAGCAATCGATTCCATGACTTTGTTGTGACGTTCGGATTCACGTAAATTACTTTGTGATGACTTGTAATCATTGACTGTTTTAGCAATACCTGCGGCACCTCCTGCTAAAGCTCCTAACGCTGATAACCCAGCAAATATTGGTATCAATGGTAGAATTCCACCAGTTTTTGGTAGTGGTATCACTCGAGGTAGTTTTATTAGTTTATTTTTTCCAATTAATTTCTTTGCAACCAAATACATACGTTTTATTGCGGTATTAGTACACTTCGGTCTTAACTTTTTTACGTGTGATCTAATTTTAGAAACTAAAGACTTAAACGTTTTGACACCACCACCCGCCTTAACTTTCGCTTTCATGATTTTTTAACTACCCATGATGCAATTTTTTCACCTTTTCCTGCATCTTTTGATCGAAGTCTACGTTTAGCCATATTTATCAGTTTCAAGTCTGCTATATGACGATTTTCTAAATCAGAATGGTTTGCATATGCTATATCGTGATCTTTACAAGCGTCGTCTAATGGATTGATTCCCTTATCACCACGAAGCAACCGCTTTTGAAGTTTTGTTCCAGGTCCACAATAATTGTATCCCGGTAAATGTAACTCTAATGGAAGGATATTTATTAAATTATTCACAAGTCCACCTCCTTGCATTGCTTTTTACATACTAAAAATTCTAGTCAACAACATCCTTTTTATCTATCCAGCTATTTTTTCTATCTGTGAGTCCCAACCATTTTACCAATAGTTTGTTTCCTTTTCTCCTTATAATCTTTTCGACTAAATAAATATTTGGGAATTTTACCTTTTGCAGTTCCTCTTCATAAAATGAACCGAGAATTGGTTGTTTATGTAAATCTTCGAGGTGAAAAGTTGTAGGATTTGAATTAATTACTTTTTTTATAACGAATATTTCTGTTGACCAGTTAGGTGTATAACCCTTTGCGAAACAACTTTTATATTTACTGATTCGTACTTGATCACCCATTTTAAATTTCACAATTCTTTTCTTTTTGGTGCATTTATGAGAGTTTTGAATATTTCTCATAACTTCATACTTATTTTGCTCATTAACATCAACTGGTTTATATTTAATAGTTCGATGCTTTGAATTATTATAAGTCCAATTGATTGACAATACTCTTAAAGATGTTATATCTTTAAGAGTATTGTCAATCCACTTATAATTACCATTTAAACTAAAGCATTTATATAATTTGTTTTTCATAGTTCTAATAAGCCTCTCTACTATAGACGCCTTTTTAACAGAATATGTGCTATAATGGTTTATATTTAATGACTTCATTAGCTTTTTGAAATCCACATTGTAGAATTCAGTACCATTATCTGTTTGTAAATTTATAGGACTTCTCATGCTTGATTTAATAATATGGTTAAATGCAAGTACTACATCGGACTTTGACTTAGTTTTAATTGGTAAAGCCCAAGCATATTTTGAAAAACAATCAATAACCACTAATATATATTTCATACCACGATTACTGTTTTTATAACTTTGCATGTCTATCAAGTCCGCTTGCCATAAATCATCAATGCCTTTTAAAATCACTGATCTTCGGATAAAATTTTTTCTTGCTGCTTTGTGTAATTCATTAACGATTTGTTGTTTCATCATTTCACGTACTTATGTGATTCTCTGCTTTATGTCCTTTTCCTTTTAAATTAAGATCAAACTGACTAAAAAACCTCATTATATCTTTTTTTAAAGAATCTAACAAAACTTTAACTTCATCTTTACTAAAGGTTTTTCTTTGATCATTTTATCCGTATCCTCTACACTGCAAAATTTTTTAGTTAAATCATCAACGTATTTCTTATTAACGGCCTCATCTTCTGCTAATGGTTGAGGAATACCTCGCAATGATGTATATCTTAAATTGTAATCACCAGCTTCTGTTTTTATAAGAGCTTTATTTGTAATATCTAAAAAATCTGATAAACGAGATCTTTTATGTACATGATGACCAAATTTGTCGACATTCATGTTTTAATGAGTTGATTTCTGCAAATAGATCAGATGATAAATAATACAAAACTGAAAATGGGGCTGTATTTATTGATTTATAATACCGCTTTCACGTAATTCTTCGATAATGGAAATAATTTCGTTATTAACACCAGTGTTGCCAGCAGCTTGGGATGCAATCAACAGTCTTAATCTTTCCACCAATTCGTTCGGATCATCCCAATAAACATAATCAACGCTTGATTTCAATTGTTTTAACAATCCTGATCCTTGGTGAGTGCTTCCATCAGTACTTACTGAATCGTGACGTAACTTAAATAAGGGTTTTATAACATTAAGATACTTTCTACCTTTATTGCTTTTGATTGGTTTACTTATATCATAATCTCTACGATGCGCATTTGTGTCCAATAACATTTGTTTATAATTATTTCTATCGTCTTGCTGTACTAAACTCAAATCCGGAACCTTCTTAAATAACAATTCCCATAAACCAGATGTCAACTTGTACTTTCGTCCTCCAACATCAATTATATTATCCTGTATAGCTACACGCCCTGTGCCCATCATAAGCTTTCCACGTTCATTCCGTACACCAAATGGAACGTTTTGATAAACTTCAGATGAAAGTGACCAAGAAGATGCATCTGGTGTATCTTCTGTAGCTGAAGTGTACGATAAATTTGACTCATCGAGGTCTGAATCAACTTCATCACTATAAGTCTCAGGATCAAGAGGGATGTCCATCCCCTCATCAGATTGCCGTTTCAAAACTGTTTTATCAGTGTCAGCAGAACTATTTAACTCATCATTCTTTTGGGACTTAAATTCAGGTACCGTATTTACTATTTGTCTATTTTGTTTGGGCTTACTTGCATCTATAACTTGATTGAGAGGTTCCGTTATTGGTTTAAAAACAGTTTCCAATATTTTATAATTATGATTATCTATATCCTGCATGTTTTTAATTTTTCTTTTAACTGCTTCAGCGACACGTACAATCTGTTTTTTTAATTCTTTTTCCATTTTATATAATTTAAAAATGAACGCACATGTGCTAGGAACTAACAGATCAGTAATGACCGCCTTAATAATTACATAGGTTAATATAAATATTTCAGTCCAATACAACAAAGGTATCAAATTTCTTACGGTAACGACCTTTATTTTTATCACAGTCCTTATTGATTACCAAATAGTTATATGGTTCACACCATATTTTTAGAACACATCTCCTTGAATTTAGCCCAACTCATATCTGTATTAACATGTTCTTCATATACATGTTTCATATTTAATTCATCTTGTTTAAAAAGAACTATTAAATTAGCATTATCTCTCACTAGTTGTTTAGGAATTTTGCTGTAAGTTTGATTCAAATAAAAACAATCTATATATTTATGTCTACCCATAGCAAAGTAATCTCGCACGTTGTTTTGATTTTCACATGCTACGTCATCAAATACTATAACGGAATAACATTTAGCATTTTTCGGATCCAAAATATTCTCATTTTCCTGATATTTTGTATATACGACTTGTGGTACCATTTTTAAAACATTTTCTAGAAATGCATACTTCGGTTGATATAGTGTTTTCGAATACACATACACATTACGAAATCGTAATCCATTTTCATGTAATAGTAAACCAATAATCAAATTTGTTTTACCGCAGTTTGAAGGCCCGCAAATTAAACACCGGATAGAGTTAGGTAACAGTTCTCCGTTACGACTAGAACGCTTATCAGGTCGACTGTCAGGACATACTGTATCAACATGCAACGATGTTGGCTGTTCAATAAATTTCATTGTCGTCTAAATGACACGAATGATACAGCTTGAATGACAGCTTAAGTAATATAGCTGTTTTTTATTGTAACAGGTTCGCAAGGGTTCGACGGTTTGTGTGCATGATACTGTCATGAAGATGAACGGAGAACGAATATTATGAGCATTATACTACCGTAAGAGTCGTAGAAACGCATAGATGGAGACTTGACGTGGATGAAGATATATTATTGGGCATTCTACCCCACTGGAGTGATGAAGGGAACGAAGTGACCTGAAGAACGGAAGTGGGGTAGAATGCCCAATAATATACTACTGCCACCAGAGTCAATTTGCCATCAAAGAAGTATAGCAGTAGTAGTGTGTAGATTCGTCACCAGACGCCATTTTAAAAATGAATTCCCTATTTTAAAACTGAGACTTCAACAGCGAAAAAAAATGCCCGTGGCATTTTGCCGACTTGACACCCTATAGTTACGCCACACATATCGCCGTACGGTTGAATGTCCACTCGCTTCCCAATGAAGCTACAATTATCAAATTCCCAGTAAGTACATTAAGATCTGGTAGCATTTAGGACAATTCTTTTTAATAAACTCGCGTCTCCGTTAAATGGTTTATATTAGGGCTGGCACATTCTATTCAGTCCATTTCTCAGTAGCCTACATACAGCATCATGTAAACGAAATGTGTTCTATGTTTTTATTTAAATTAATCAGCATTTCCTATTTTACGATACTAGGTATTTATTTTTTCTTTTATTAGGTATTCAAATTATACTGCATTATTAAAATGCAGCAGTGGAGTTTGTTGCGCCGCCGCCTCTTCTCCACTTGCGCTTTGGAGCCGGTAGTAACCTTAGCTTTATTTTATGACGTCAACTAACTAAAAAAACAAGAATGCTTTTTTTGCCCATTTAAATAAAATCATTTTCATTTTATTTTATTTTCATTTCATTGTTATTTATTTCTGTATTACATAAACACGCATAGAAACTAACGGTATTACTATTATTAATCATTTATTCCGCATAACTATAAACAATATACACTTATACAACATAGATAGGTATTTAAGATTCCACATTATTGATTATACTTTTCTTTTATCCACATTTAAGTATATCCGGTATAGGCATTTCGGCGAAATGACACATTTCTATAATAAAATTGAATATAAATTATAAATTAATACAGAAGATTTGAGACTACTGAGAAATTATAATTTTTAATTATGATAAAATAGGTCTTAGGGTTAAGATATTAAAAACTAGCTTTTGCCCGCGGCTTCGCCCGCGTGAATTTCCCACGGGAACAGTGCTTTTTCCCGGGATAAAAAGTAGCCTATGTGCTATTCTAGGTCATTATCTACCTCTGTACCAAATTTCATCGAAATCCGTCCAGTAGATTTTGCGTGATTGAGTAACAAACATCCTCACAAACTCACAAACTCACAAACTCACAAACTCACAAACTCACAAACTCACAAACTCACATCCAAACTTTCGCATTTATAATATTAGTATGGATGAAAGTTATTTTAACTTCCTCGCAAATATTTTTGTTTTCAGATTTTTATTAGCACTCCATGTATCTTGTATCAATGCACAGAGAAAATTAAAAGTTATCAACAAAAATCTCGAGTCTGCGTCTTGTTTTAAAATATAGCTCTTTTAAAGTTAAGCAACGAACGTTGAGATTCATCGAAGTTTGGGGGTGTAAACGTAGCATAAGGAATCTTCCTCGTTGACAGCCCTACTTACTTCCAATTTACTGACGTCATCCGAAAACAATCGCTTTTCGCGTTAACTTATCTGAACAAATTGTCGTTTTACTATCCGAAATAGGTTTTAAACTGACAAACAATTAGTTTAAATATTTAATACGTTATATTGTTAAGGAATTTCTAACCGGTCCTTGGAATTTATTGTATAGGCGCCGAGATATTTACTATAGCCCAAGTCTCTGAGTCCTAATTTTTAACGGAAGATGAGGTTCTTAAACTCCGACGCTAAAAGTGGAGCTAAAAGTTTGACGTGTCTGGATTTTTATGTTTCTTTGTGGATCGTAGCTCCCAAATTATGAACCAATTTTGATCTAGTTTTTTTGTTGCTAGAAAGGAGACTTAAAAAAAATTGTCTCTTTCGCGTCAATTTTGCAAATGGTCATTTTCCCAAAACGTAATGAGGGATTTTCCGAGACCTAAATTAAAAAAATAAATTGTTCCAGATGACTTTATAGGTAGATAGCGCTTAAGTAAAAGGCGAGAGAAAAAGTTTTATACAAAAAGCGAAAATTCACCGGATTGGCACTTAGTAAAAATAACAACTAAAAAGTATCAATATTGTGATTTGTGCAACTGTCAAACTGTTAGGTGATTTTTTTTTGCTGCCTCTGGTTGACAAGAAAAAGCGCACCATATAGGTTCAGGCATTATTACGACTCGGCTTTCATAAAACGCTATCTGTTGAGACTTTTTTATACTAATTTTTTTTCTTAATTTAGCTGCCAGAAAATCGCTCATTTGCGCACAATGTCACTTTCGCAAAACGTCATTTTCGCAGAATATGGCCGCGGAGCCATGTTTGTTTAACATTAATTTTTGATGACATTTTTGCGAAAGTGACATTCTGCTTCAAGACCCGTGAGCCTCCATGTCTCCGCAACATGTCAGTAGTCGTGTCTCATGAGACACCATTGAGAGACACCTCATTAGCAGAATCGTCACCCGGTTGACTGTACCAAGAAATTTCTTTGCGTATCTCAATTCGAGATGTCGTTATCTAAAACAATGGTCAAGAATGCGTGTCGTCATCTATTGTAGTATTGTTGTTATTTCTTTTTACAAACAACCCGACGGACGGACAATGAAGTAGGACTTTATGCAGAGCAGAACAAATATTTTCTTTTATTTTTATTTGTTTGTTATATTAATCAACTTCTGGTGTGGCTGGTGTGGTAACTTTTCAAGAGAGAAACGGAAAGTGTAAATAAAATCTAAGTACATAGCTGTTCTACAGATAGCCGTTGGGGCAAAAAAGTTCTCGAGTGGCGACCACGCACCGGAAAACGTAGTGTTGGCAGGCCTCCCACTCGGTGGACCGACGACCTGGTGAAGGTCGCGGGACGCGCATGAATGCGGGCAGCGCAGGACCGGTCGTTGTGGAAATCCTTGGGGGAGGCCTTTGTCCAGCAGTGGACGTCTTTCGGCTGAGAGAGAGTGAGTGAGAGAGCTGTTCTACGGAGCTTTGTTTCCGTGGGAATTTCAGGAATTTCAGTAGATAGACACATGTCTTTCAGGTGCCACACCAGGTGGTATTCTACCTGTGCACCAAATTTCATCAAAATCCATCCAGTGGATTTTGCGTGATTTTGAAAGAAGCGTACTCAATCTCTTTTAAACTTTCGCACATTGATATGTAGTTATACAGGATTATTTTTAATTAACTAGAATCTTTCCTAGGGGTGAAAGTGCTCATAAATATGAACATCTTTTTGTACGGGACCGACTCTGAAATCTTAAAAAAAAATCAGCTGTTCCATACATTTTAGGCGAGTAGGTATTGCAAACTGTATAGAACTGCTGATTTTTTTTAGTGTATGCAACTGCATATAATTAGGTATTAAAACACTCGTGTAATCCTATTTTGAAACTCGCCTGCGGCTCGTTTCAAAAAACTACACTCAAGTTTTAATACTCTCTATTATAATGACAGTTGCATAAACTACTATTTTAGATTTTTGTGCTAAAACATATTAATATTAGGTATACTAGTATAATAAGTCTATGGCTAAAACTAAATTTGAAAAAGTCAATTTTTCCAAGACCCATTCCTGTCACGTCAAGAGCCTGGTGTCTGAAGCTGACAAGCCTGTAATCGGTGACAGACAGCCGCACAATCGCGTTAAGGCGAAGTGATGACTATATTGAAAACATAAATGAGTTTGCATCTAACTTTGTGGGTTCCGTATATATACATTGGAGAAATAGCAACTGATATGTCTTTTAACACAAGAATATTTACGAATGGTCATCGCTGTAATATTGCTCACTTTCGCAGAATGTCACTTTTGCACTTAGTCGTTTTCGCAAAGTCACTTTCGCGAATGGTCATTCATAGCGTCACAAATTATTATGATTTTATAGAGAGACTAGCTTTTGCCCGCGGCTTCGCTCGCGTTAATCCTTTCTTAGAGGATGCCTACGTCATAACATCTACCTGCATGCCAAATTTTAGCCCGATCCGTCCAGAGGTTTGCGCTGTGCGTTGATAGATCACTATGTCAGTCAGTCAGTCACCTTTGAGTTATATATATATAGATGTGGTTTTGTTGGTTTCTTTTGAAGTAGCGAATCCTAAAACCGGTTCAAATTGGTTCAGAGCGGAATAATTTTTAATTATAATTCGCAATGGTTACGCTTACGAGCAATGTAATTCCAACTTAATGTCAGTTTTGTAATGTCACTTTAATTTTAAATTCTAGATCTGTATCATATTTTTGTATTAATGTAATTGGATATGTTTGTTTATTACTTTTAGTTTAGTTTGTTCATGTTCATTATATTTTTTTTATACAAGCTGCGTTCCGTGGCTCAGTTTTATGGGAAGTTTCGCATTATAAAACTCGCATCTCCTAATTAAAGTTTTAATCTAACTATGGGTGGAATTTTATGGAATTTGGTTAATATAGTTTTATGGAATTTGGTTAATATACATAGTTCGCTGGAATGCTTAGAAATTATCACACTTATAAAAGAAGATCATTAAGATTACTATGCATTTGTAATTAAACAAAAAAAAAAAAACTTTGTAAGCTTTCGCCCACGGCTTTGCCCGCGTGAATTTCCACGGGAACCATGCCTTTTCCCGGGATAAAAGGTACCCTATGTCCTTCTCCGTACTTCTAACTATGTGTATTCGAAATTTCAGAAAGATTGGTTCAGTAGATAAAGCGTCAAGAGGTAACAAACAAACAAATAAACCAACAAACAAACAAACTCACTTTCACTTTTATAATATTAGTTAGGATTAGGATTTGAATAAACAGCAAAAGCTGCGGGCAGAAAGTTTATTTTTTAAAGATATTTCCTAATATTAAGGTGTCAATTTAAGTGTTAAAACATTTTTTTTTCTTTTTTCAGATAATCGTCACGTATGAAGAGTTTAATTTGTAAGTAATTTAAAATTTACAGTCTTTTTCAACTAGCTTAGATTAACAAGCGATTAGCGTGTTCAAGACTTCCTGTCTAAAATCATACTGTTTCATCTATAATAATACCAGTCTAAATAATTCTATTATTTTTGTTTTCGATAAACAATTTGGATAGTTTTTTTGTTATTGTACATCAGAAATTCTTCATTGCAACTTGGCCTTCAAAGAATGCTCTTTTTCACGTCAAAAACGAATTATATAATCATAGTATATTATGTCTCAAAGTTACAAACTACTAGCATTTTGGAACGACCACTGCTGAGAAGAAATGTCGAAATAAACTCATGAAACAGTCTTGGTCGCCTAAAATGCCCGAGGGGCTATTTATTATCTTTATATATATATACTAGATTATGTACAGTCAAAAATAAAATAAAATATAATTAATCAAATATAATGTAATATATATATTTTTTTTTTACTTAAAAATATATAGGAAAAGTGTACGGATACTTGGCCTTAACAAATTAATTATGGGGCGTCATGGATTTGGAAATTTTAAATAAGTTCGGTTGAGTTACGCCAGTCTCGATTAGATGTGCCACGAGTTTCCCTTGGAAAAAGACAGACAACTTTTATTAAAGTAAAAAAAAAAAAACAATACATAGTTACTTAGATACTGGCAACTTGATTTTACAAAAAAAGTTAATTAGAGAGACTGTAAAACGACTTCATATTCATATACATATTATTTGAGTAGGTAATAATTTTCTTAACCCTACTACTAACTTAACCTTAAAATTGACACTTTAAATAATTTTAATCATTAGTTAAAAAAAATAAGAAACTTAAGTTATAATTTTTATTGTACCATATTTTTTAATATAAAACATTTTATTTATCTATTATTAAATGTATAGATCTTACTATATCATAGAAAACACAGTCAAATTATTACAGTCATACAAACTTATAACATTATAACGTTATAATTTATAACATTTACAAACCAAGATTTGGGCACGCGTCAATCTTTAAAAAAACCTTAATTAAGTTTGAAAACTTTCAAACGCAGACCTCACTCAGACCACACATTAACTTTTAACTTTTTAATGTTATGTTTAAAAAATAATTTAGCTAATTCCTAACTTATTTGTATTACAACAGGGTTCAATTTCAATATTTTCATTTCTTTAATTTATAAAAGGGTGTCCATCAAATTAAGGACTATTTGAAGAAGTGACTACGCATTATTTCTTTTAATAGACTTTTATAGAGACACTCTAAAAGTTGACAAATCATAAAAATATACCTTATAATTTTTAACAAAACAAGCGATTTTCAACCCTAACTGATTAGGAAAAGACTGAATTAGCAGATATTTGGGAATGATCGTAGAGTTTGAATTCGAACTCCTTTGAAATTTTTTCGTCCTAGGTGGTCCAAATTCGGCAGTCGGAATTGAAAAAGTTTGATGTCTACAAGATTTTGTATTGTTTTTTATTTAATGTCTTTATAAATGACAGCTGCAGTGCGTGTGATTTGGTGTTATGACGATTTTTGAGGATTATGGGTCATTATGTTCTTATTTTTTGTTTCATTTTTGGCGTGAGAGATGATATTTTTTCTCGCGTGTGACATCTCATATAAGTTGTTTTAAGTTTAGTTAAACTTTTTGAACAAAGACTTTAATTTATTCAAGTTTGATAGATCTTTATTTCTTTTTTGTATAACGAATTAAATAGTCTAGTTTCTACAGCCACAAAACGTCAGTTTATTCTTCAAATAATAATATACTTTTGAAGGATATAATAATATATAACAAAATTATGAAAAAAAGACCCGAATATCTGAATACTACTTACGAAATATAGAATAGAAATAATTAAATGGCAGGATTTTTTTTTATTTTTAGGAATTTACCCCACTACCAATTACTATCAATTCATAAATCTTTATTTAATTACCTACCATTTAAATTTAGAATTAGAACACCTAAACTCTTAAAACCAGCAATTTTACGATATTGTCTAAATTTACTTCGAACTCTTTCTTACATAAATATACCGTCAATCTCTTTAATAACCCAAAACAAGACATAAATATCAAAAAACTGTGGAATCCAGTTTGTTTAACCAACGTTTAACCCAGATAACCACTGATTTAACTGGAAGTTATTGTGTAAACATTACGTCTTTGGAGCTAAATATATTTCGACGAATGTAAATACTCTGATTGATTTGTATAACAAGTCTTTCGCCGAATATCTAAACCTGGGGATTTTATGGTGGTAATCGAGCAGTTAAGCCATTCGTCTATGGCGCCACCTGTGGTCGAATGGTCTCAGGTTCCATGGGAGTAAAAGGGGTGGAAAAATGAACTACGCGGACGAAGCCGAGGGCGCTAGTTTAGGAATAGAAAGAAATCTTCAATATTTTTATGAACGCTGAGATCATAAAAATATTTTTTGCTAGTCTTGTAAAACATAGCACCAACATAAAATGAAGTTTACAAATGTTATGTTAACAACTTAATTTGGTATATTCTAAGTAAACTCATTATCATGGATACAAACATGTTTGTTTTAAACCTACTATTGTTTCACATAACTACAAGATTACCCGCACTAAACTATGATAAATTCCTATTTAATGGGGCTGTTTAGTATAACCACTAAGTTACTGTGTTGATTAGCCCGAAGAATGTAATAATCGTAAGATCAAAGATTATTATGAGCTACTAATTGCCTATGCTTTAAGCGAGGCATTCATTAACTGTTGTTTAATGTTTACACGCCAAAAATGGAGTGTATTTAATTAATGATTACACTCCATTTTTGTCGAAAATAATTACTAAATTAGTAATTTTTAGTTGCCATTTTCTGTCTTAATGTGAATTGTAATTTATTTTTGTTATTTTGTGCCATAAAGTTATTACAAACAAACAAACAAACAAACAAACTCAATATATTTTGATCGACATTGCAAATGTTGTATTATTTTATTTTTATTTGCGAATGGTGTATTTCAGCTAAGTTAAAGAATTAAAAAGGGTTAAAAAATGTATAAGTAAGATAGATAAAACAATACTGATATACTTTTTTTGAAATCTAATGCTTTGGAGGCTTTTATCTTGACAGATATGTCCGCCCCATCTACTGAAATACTAAATCTTAAAAACGAATTAAGTAGGTACTGCTAATTACTACTTAAGTAATAATAATACTTAAGTTATAATTTCTTGTAAAATAAATAAATAAATACTCTCTCCACTAGGTTAGCCAGCCTTCTTGCAAGGCAGCAGCTTTTTCGCACAAAGGATTAGCTTTACTATCCAATGTGAGATACCAAAAACGATGTCTGTCTTCTAATAAGCAGACATCATGAAACGCCAATACTACTCGACGGGAATCGACACACGTATCCCGACCACAGAGCATTTATAGTAGAGCTGTTCATAAGCTAGTAGACCTGTCCCCAGTCGACAAACTTGAGGCTTCTAACTATTGGCCACCAGACGTCACTATTGTCGCATTCGCGGAGTTCACTTCATAGTGTCAACACGTGCCGCAGATGTGTCGAAGTTACGCGAAATTTTAGATTGTGCTCATTAACAATGAAGTGCTGTATTGTGGGGTGTAAAGGTAACACACACAACAAGGAATCACGCGATAAAAGTATATATTTTCACTCGTAAGTATTTTTACGTAATTATTCCCACAGCGGTGGATACGCGCCTGTCAGTACAGCCATCTAGTGAGTAATAGCAGAACTCAAGAGAATTAATAAAACAGTTTGCGAAAATAATTCTGCTACTGGCCAATAGGTGGCTATACAGTTTGTAAAATTAGATAAAATAAGTCGTATGTCTATCCAATAAGAGATCATTTTTTAATTTCTGTCTACGGTAAGTATACGTCCCCCGCTCCCCTCCCAATGCGGACACTGTCTTTCATATGTAAAATGCCTATGCGCATCTCCTCTCCATACATACTTCGTGATCCCGACTCTTTGTTTTTTTTTTTAGTCGAGCAGTCGGTCGCTAGCTCGTGTGTGCTACGTACGTTCCTTTAATACATGGTTTTGCATATCTTAAAGGACTTTCTATCTAACAATTTGTATAAAATAACTATTTGTATTAACGAAAATACTAATAATAAGTAATGCTTTTTTCTATTTCCCATCCTTCCTTCCTTACCAAACAGACAATTACAGTCAGCAGCACATCGACCTACACAAATTACAAATTCACCTCTATTATGGCATCTATGGCATTTTGACTTGCCGACTGTACTCACATAAAACCTTCAATAGCCTTCATAGGTAAAAACGTCAAAACAGTTGTACACAAATCGGACATTGTTTACCAATGAATGTCCTGCTTTATTCCCTTTTCACGGCCGACATGGGTGGTTCAGCTATTTTAAAGCTGTGTGAATGGTTAGAGTTAACTCTTAAACTACAGAAGTAAAAGTGTCTGAAACCGTACTAGCGGTTTCGCCCATGTGAACAGTGTTTTTTCTCGAGATGAAAGGTACCCTATGTCCTTCTCAGTTCTTCTAACTATGTGTATGCGAAATTTCAGGAAGATTGGTTCAGGAGATAAAGCGTGAAGAGGTAACAAATAAACTCACTTTTCCATCTATACTAATATTATAAATGCGAAAGTTTGGATGTGAGTTTGTGAGGATGTTTGTTACTTAATCACGCAAAATCTACTGGACGGATTTCGATGAAATTTGGTACAGAGGTAGATAATGACCTGGAATAGCACATAGGCTACTTTTTATCCCGGGAAAAAGCACTGTTCCCGTGGGAAATTCACGCGGTCGAAGCCGCGGGCATCAGCTAGTTTATAATATTAGTTGGGATTTGTCCCCATGGTTTAGTGGTCAACAAGGCCGTTTGAAGTCAGGATGTCTGTTGTTCGATGCCTAAGATATATTTTATTTTTGTGATTGATTTCATAGGCTGTCTACGTTTTTGGGTTGTTCTTGCTTCTTTGTTTGTGTATCATCGAGTTGGTCAGTCACAATTTAACATACGTTGCATTTATCTATAAATAACCCGAAAACATATCTAAACTACCAAATATAAAAGTCTTCTTCTTATCGAGTGTGTTATTACTAACACTGGTGTCGGATTTTATTCAAGTCGCCTAAAGGCAACGAACATGACTTTTACGACTACCGCCATCTAGTGGCAGTAGCCGTATACACACTAGTAAACTAAACAGTCAGCCAATGTGCAGGTTTCCTCACGATGTTTTCCTTCACCGGAAGCAGGTGGTGGTCTATGCGAAAACTACCATACATGAGTTAGATTCGTCTACAAACTCACGTGTCACAGGATAATATAAAAGTGGAGAAGAGACAACGTAGGTCTTTCTTTCCTAAATACTAAGCGTAGAAGAGAGACAATGCAGGACATTATTTATATACTAAGTATTTAGGGTTCCGTTCAATAATGAAAAAATGGAACCCTTTATAGGATCACTCGTGCATCATACTTTTTTGTACTCATTTACCAAAATTTTACAAAACAGCTTTGGCAGTTATAGACGTGGAAAATAACCTTAGCACAAAGTTTGATCCGAAATTCAGTAACAAAACATACGAACATTCTAATTTCTAAGAAGAAGTAGTAAGTAAGAAGACCTCATTTAGTTTTCCAAAACAAATATAAATCTAGTCTATATTTAAATCAGTTTTCTATGCCTGGTCCACATAAAAATAGACGTCGAGCCGTCTGGCCTGAGTTTGCGCTCGTAACTCGTAAACAGCTGATAAATAAACATACATAGTACTTCGCCATTTTCGCAATATGTCACATTTGCAACTGGTCATTCACATTTTGTACCTTAACAGAATACCTTTAGAAATGTGGTCTTCATATGGTGGTATGGTGGGGTATGGTGTTGTTTTATGTGATGTGGTTCTTTTTCTACTTCTTGTCCAGTCGGAATGGGTATTAAATTAATTTGGACCAGTATTTGGCCACGCTAATTGCTCTGTCGTTGATCTCGTTTTAGTCCTCTATTGTGGAGGAGGTGGGGCATTTTGGACACGATAATAGGTAAACCTTAAACGTAAAGCCGAGAAGACAGAAACAGAGAAGTGTGGCGTATACTCCACCACCAACAAGAGTCTTAAATAAGAAGAAGTAGGTCATGGATTCTGGTCTGCGTGATCGAATCAGAAATGAGGGAGATCCGTAGGAGAACTAAAGTAACCGACATAGCCCGCAGAATCGCGAAACTTAAGTGGCAGTGGGCGGGGCACATAGCTCGTAGAACAGATAGCCGTTGGGGCAGAAAAGTTCTCGAGTGGCGACCACGAACCGAAAAACGTAGTGTTGGCAGGCCTCCCACTCGGTGGACCGACGACCTGGTGAAGGTCGCGGGTTGCGCATGGATGCGGGCAGCGCAGGACCGGTCGTTATGGAAATCCTTGGGGAGGCCTTTGTCCAGCAGTGGACGTCTTTCGGCTGAGAGAGAGAGAGAGAGGTCATGGATTGAATGTCACCACAGGCACACAGATCTTTGCTAGAGAAGTCCCACTTTTCGGTAATGGGGTAGAAAAGCTTGAAATGAGCAGTTGCAAAAGTGACTTATTGCTTAAATGACATGAATACTTAATTAGCACACAAGATTACATTTTAGATATATAATTTAACTTATAATATAACTAAGAAAAAAGAAAGGAAGATGCGCAAACGGCGGCCTTATCGCTTTCGAAAGCAATTTCTTCGACGAAAAGTGACGATTTGCGAATATGACATTCTGCTTAAGTGACTTTTCGATGACCACTTGCGACAATGACGAGCTTTGTCACAACTATGTCGATGCATGGAAGTAATAAGTACTTACCTACTTATTACTTCCGTGTGTCGATGTGAGGAGATGTTGGAATCCACCAATAAGGTTATATTCAATTTAAAAAGTTAACAACGCAATCGAACCTCGCGACCGGAGAGGTTTTCTTCTGTTCGAAAAAATCAGTCTGAAAGATCCTCTCAACAAATTACTTTTTTATATAATATAGGGCGGCAAACGAGCAAGCAAGTTTGACATTTGACATTTTTCAACTTTGACACAGTAACCCTGGTTAGACCATGGAAGTAGTAGGGTTAGACCATGGAAGTAATAAGTACCTTGTACAACAGTACTTACTACTTCCATGGGTTAGACAAAAAGACTTGCATCACTTGTTGTTCCGTTTTCAACGTAAACTTCGTTTACTTTTCAATTCGAATTTCGCGCGCGTTATCGACGCACTCGTCAATCATCATGATTCGTCGTGCTGCAGGCGATTTAGCCAATGGAGCGCCCGGATTACCGCCGGCGCATGTACTATCCTACCGGCGTCTTGGAATACAGCGCCATAGGCTGGTGGCAGAACCAGTAAACCATTCTGAGTCTGGACGTTGAATCGAAGGCGCGCGCGCACCAAACATTACATCTTTTTTACTCAATTATCCTAATCAAACTTCAAGTGCTCAACAGTGTTTTTGGAACTTTATAATCGTGTGTGGCTGGCCGGCCAGGTGTCTAAAGGAAGAACTATTCGTGAGGAATCGTGCTCGAAGCCTGCCTACATGGTAAGTGATCTGTGCATTGTTTCTATTGTCTAAATCGTCTGTAACGCATATTAACGGCGAATGCTCCCAGCATTCGATCCAATGTGGTGATTGACAGTGTACAAGTGCTATTTATCGAGTCAATTTAGCCACATTTTTTGGTGCCGAAACCCGGGACCTTTGGATACCTACCTTCAGTCTGCCGCCAAATACCAATTCGATTTAGTAATTGCTACTTCATTTACCGTATTCCACGCTTATTATACTTACTAGTACAGCTAAAACGAATAAACATAACACTTTGTTTCAATTACTAATCGGAAAACAAGTCTTTGTTCCATTTTGTTTTGTTGAGTACCTTACCTACCGTTTATCGATTTAAGATGGCTTCCATAAGTTTCTAGAATATTTGTTGAAAATAAATTCTTTTGTCGTTTTATACTTATTAGCATAAAATTATCTACCGTTTTACCGTTCGCAATAATACAATATTGCAAATCCACCTTCTCATAATTTTATGTTGATAGTTCGTTATAACTCGACTACTTTTTTCCAACCGTTCAACGTTTCCTCTTGATATTTATTTATCGAAAATTTATTTCGTTTCAAATTACGAAATATTTTTTATCGTGACGTTGTATCGTTTATCGTATCATATTTTCAACGAATTTTGGTGCGTTCACATTTTCATTATTACCGTTTTAGGTTAAAAATCATAGTTTTTTGTTTTTACAAAAAAACTGATTTTTATTTTTCCTATTTACCGTACATTAACGAATATCGCAAACCGTTTTTAGTGTTCCTAACGCTCATTTAATTCATCCTTATCAATTTAATTTATTTCAATTTAAAACTCAGGTGACCGAGGTGACAATATTACCTGTTGTCGTGTAATACCGCCCCAGTGATTCTCGTCGATTCTTGTGAACGCGGTCTCGCTGAAGACGTTCGCAACTAAACTTTTTATCGAATCCGAATATTTGTTGCTATCAGGTTTTATTGTTTTGATATTAATTATGTCTTTATTATCAAGGCGTAAATCTAAACCTACTATTAAAAAGGGTATCGAAAATACGTACACTATTAATAATTTGCCCAGTTTGCGACGTAAACGAACTATAGCATATAATCGCTTAACGAAGGCTTTGGAAGTAGGTACCTTAGCCAATACCGATGAATCACAAGTAGGGTTATTTCTTTCATATTGTCATGAAATAAAAACGATTGCTGATAGTTTTCATGACTCCCATTTTATTATTTTGGACCTTCTTAAGGATGATGCCGATGAGGAGGACGATGAACTTCAGGATCGATTTGACGAATTGTATTTTCAAGTGTTGGCAATTCAACGAAAATTTGAACAACGTTCATCTCAACAAGCTGACACTTCGAAACATAATTCATTGACCGGTTCGCACAGTGGAAATATGCGGTTACCAAAAATTTCGTTGCCAACTTTTTCCGGTGCTATCAAGGAATGGCCTGAGTTCATTGCAACTTATAACGCGTTGATACATGATTCTACCTCCTTATGTAATATTGAGAAATTTCACTATCTCGTGTCAGTTTTAAGTGGTGATGCTTTATCGTTCATTAGAACTTTTCCTGTTGCAAGTGAACATTATTTAAGTGCGTACGAGGCTCTCAAGTCCCGTTATGAAGATAAACGCGAATTAGCGTTTACGTGCTGGCGTGATATCTTGGACGTTAGTTTAAAGACTTCGAACGCTCAAGATTTTCGACGCGCCTTAGACACGATCGATGAGAACTTAACAATTTTAAAAACTTTAAAATTACCTACCGATAAATGGGATTTTGTTCTTTGTTATAATGTTCTGGCCAAACTCGATACCAAATTAAGACGCGAGTTTGAGGAAAAACATACCGATATTGAGCTTCCACAGTATAACCATTTAAGGGCATTCTTACACTCTAAAGGTGAAGCATTAATTCGCGACACGCACTTTTCGAATGTTACCAATAAAACCGCTAACGTTTCAAAGGACACACCGGGAACTTCACAGAAGTTCAAGCGACATAACGTCACGCATTCGCTTGTCGCTCCCACCGTCACTACTCATAAAAATGTTGGTGATAAACAACAAGCGAAACCTGCTCACAATTCGAGCACTCCGATTCGTAAATGTGCCTACTGTCGCAATGAACATCACATCTCGGCCTGTAATGATTTTTTGGCAAAATCAATAGATGAGCGCATGGCTGTGGCCACTGAAAAGAAATGGTGCTACAATTGTCTTAACGCATCCCATTCAGTGCGAGAGTGCACATCAATGTTTTCATGTCGACAATGTAGACGTAAACACCACACTTTGCTACATAAGGAGCCGGCGGCAAGCTCGGCGACCTTAGTGGCTAAGGATTCGTTAACTCAGTCTGATCCAACCGTAACCACAACCGTGTTACTGGCAACAGCTCTCGTCCAGATTCGTGATGCTTCTGGTGAATTTCATACATTTCGCGCGTTATTTGACACCGGCAGTCAAAACAATTTTCTCACGGCTCACGCCGCTCAACGATTAAATCTAAAACCTATAACTGGTAATATCAACGTTTATGGGTTAGGGGGCAGCCCTGCCTCAGTCAGTGGCTTTGTTACATGCGACATTGGCACCAACTGTAACGTAAAGTTTCGTCTGGGAATGCTCGTCATACCGAGCATTTGCGGAGATCAACCGATAGCAAGGCTAAATACGAAAGGATGGGAGGAGGTCAAAACACTACCGCTAGCTGATCCTGGTTTTGACATCCCTGGTCCAATCGACGTCTTGTTAGGTGCCGACGTCTTTGCTGAGTCACTTCTCGAACAACGTCTGAAGGGTAACGCCTCTCAACCGCGAGCTTTCAACTCAGTCTTCGGCTGGCTTCTTCTTGGGAAGTCCAGACTCGCATCGTCCAGTCTACTAGGAGTAGCCCCTTCTACCGTAGACGATAGTTTAAACAAAATTGTTCAACGTTTCTGGGAAATCGATAACGTTCCACAATCTTTCCGATTGACCCCAGAAGAGCAACGCTGTGAAAATAGTTTTCTCAGTAATCACTACCGTGACGAGACAGGTAGATATGTAGTTTGTCTCCCCTTCAAGGACGACGAGGAGCCAGTCTTTGAAGGTTCTCGAGAGATAGCCTTACGACGCTTTCATGCCATTGAAAGGCGTCTGTATCGCGATCACAATTTAAACCAACAATACGTGGAGTTCATGACTGACTATATCGACAGTGGTCACATGACTCTAGTACCTGCCAAGCAAATGGGTCAAGGCAAGTATTATATACCGCACCATTGTGTGCTACGTCCCGACAGCGCTACAACGAAGCTTCGCGTTGTATTCGACGCCTCGGCTAAAGATGCAACTTCCAAATCGCTAAACGACTCGCTGCTGACGGGACCGAAGCTACAATCAAATATCGTAGAGATCCTTCTTCATTTCCGTGAGCACGCAATTGTCTTCATGGCAGACGTGCGCCAAATGTACCGTCAAATCAACCTAGCTCCTCAACATCGTGATTATCAACGTATTCTCTGGCGAGCTCACCCAGATGAGCCTCTTCAAGAGTACGTATTAAATACCGTAACGTACGGAGTGTCTTCCGCTCCATTCCTGGCGTGCCGCTCTATTCAGCAACTGGCCAACGATGAGGGTCACAAGTACCCAAAGGCCAAAACCGTTTTAACTTCCGACATATACGTTGATGACGTCATATCCGGAAGCTCATCGCTGAAGGACGCCAGAGAAATCAAAACTCAACTCATCGCTCTTTTCGGTCTTGGCTCGTTTGAGCTCCGAAAATGGGTGAGTAACCGACCCGAGCTACTTAGCGATCTTCCCGCGGAGGCGTGTCTTTCAGAAGCAATCACTTTTACCGAAACTGAAGACACAACTATCAAGGTTCTGGGCCTTAAGTGGGAGCCTGCTTCGGATTCGTTCGTCTTTACCGTTAATCCATCTAATCAACCGTGCACCAAGCGAACGATTTTGAGTGAGGTTGCCAGAATTTTCGATCCTCTGGGTTTTCTATCTCCTTTGACAATTCATGCCAAATGTCTTATTCAAAAGCTTTGGATTCTAGGTCTTTCATGGGATGATAAGCCCCCACCGGAAATTATCTCTCAATGGGAAAAGTTCTCTGAACAGCTTCCTCAAGTTAGGAATCTTAAAATTCCACGTAAATACGCTACCGATAGCGCTCAATCATATCAACTGCATGGATTTTGTGACAGCTCCGAAGCAGCATATGGCGCCGTTATATACCTGCGTGTTATCGAGTCTGACGGCTCCGTTCGCGTCTTTCTCGTATGTGCAAAGGCTCGTGTAGCTCCTTTAAAACGTCAATCGTTACCTCGCTTAGAGCTGTGTGGTGCAGTTTTGCTTACAGACCTTATCAAATTTGTCAAGGACACGCTGCGGATTCCTGTCCATGACACTTATCTGTGGTGTGATTCCACCGTTACCTTATCCTGGTTGCGAGCTCCTTCTTCTCGCTGGGTGACATTCGTTGCAAACCGCGTAAGTCACATTCAAGATATCGTACCGACCGAGTGCTGGAGGCACGTACCATCTGTCACAAATCCTGCAGATGTTTGTTCGCGTGGGCAATTGCCTCACGATTTGCTAAACAATGCCCTATGGTGGGCGGGCCCAGAATGGTTGTCTCAACCACAGTCTGAGTGGCCAATCGATACATCGAGAAATCGTTCAAACGACGACAATGCGGTGCTCTCTGAGCAGCGTCGCACCACAGTTCTCGTTTCGGATCAAATCGAAAGCGTAAACCAAACTTCTATAATTGATCGACTATTCGAAAAATATTCTTCTTTAGATAAAATCTGTCGCATTATCGCTTACGTTCGCAGGTTTTGTAATAACATGCGTAACACTGTTCCGCGATCAGATAATCTTTTCGTAACGGACGCTGAGCGTCATCGTGCGTTACTAATTATCGTCAAACATTTCCAACATCGTTGTTTTTTGGATGTCATATCCAAATTACAATCAAAGATACAGTTACCTCGCAGTTTTCGTAAACTAAACCCGTTTTTGGACGAGCAGGGTATACTCAGAGTAGGCGGGCGCCTATCGCGCTCCGATCTTGACTTCGAACATAAGTATCCCGCATTATTGCCCAAAAAGAGTGTTCTTACATCCGCTGTAATCGAATCTATTCATCGAAACAATTTTCATCCCGGTCTGAACACAACCAACTATCTGATCTTACAACAGTTTTGGATACTCTGGAAAAATGAATATTTACATGGGTTAACTCAGCGAGCAAAATGGACCACGGACTCAACACCGTTAACTGTAAACTCAATCGTACTTATAAAAGAGGACAATCGGCCTCCTCTTCAATGGGCATTAGGACGAGTTGTTTCTTTGCATCCTGGCCCTGATGGGGTAGTTAGAGTCGCAACCATTAGAACAGCCAGAGATCACTCGCTTAAGAGACCTTTGGTCAAACTATGTCCTCTACCATCCGTATAATCGTTATAACTTAGCATTTCTTAGCTTTTAAGTTTAGGATAGTAACTTAAACATATTTATCGTTAATTACCGTTTCTTATTCTTACTCTGGGAAAATCCCATTGGTATTTTGGTGGGCGGAATGTTCCGTTTTCAACGTAAACTTCGTTTACTTTTCAATTCGAATTTCGCGCGCGTTATCGACGCACTCGTCAATCATCATGATTCGTCGTGCTGCAGGCGATTTAGCCAATGGAGCGCCCGGATTACCGCCGGCGCATGTACTATCCTACCGGCGTCTTGGAATACAGCGCCATAGGCTGGTGGCAGAACCAGTAAACCATTCTGAGTCTGGACGTTGAATCGAAGGCGCGCGCGCACCAAACATTACATCTTTTTTACTCAATTATCCTAATCAAACTTCAAGTGCTCAACAGTGTTTTTGGAACTTTATAATCGTGTGTGGCTGGCCGGCCAGGTGTCTAAAGGAAGAACTATTCGTGAGGAATCGTGCTCGAAGCCTGCCTACATGGTAAGTGATCTGTGCATTGTTTCTATTGTCTAAATCGTCTGTAACGCATATTAACGGCGAATGCTCCCAGCATTCGATCCAATGTGGTGATTGACAGTGTACAAGTGCTATTTATCGAGTCAATTTAGCCACACTTGTCAAATAGATGACAAAAGTAAACGTAACTATTACCACCCATATTTTTTACCTTCAATTTTCAGTGCAACTAAGCCTAAGCCTAAATCGTTTAAAAGTTATCCAGGGCAGGAAATCATCAACATATTCAACCCACATCTACCCACTGCTGGGTATAGGCCTTCCTTTATTCGCCCCACTTCTTACGATCCTGTGCCAGTCTCATCCATCGCAGGCAGGAAATATGAAGCACAAACGATATATTTCATGCTAGTATCGTCGGTCAGTCATTGACTAACATTAGTTACTCAACGTGCGAATTTCATCTGGCACACATCTATATTTAACTGTATCGAAATAAACCGGGATGCACAAACGGACAGGTTGATTTTACGGTTCTGATGATGTATACTGTTATGTAAGATAGTATTGTATAATTTATTTTTATTCCTAAATCGCACAGACAACGCACGGAATAAACTACTGGGCGTAGGAAGCTGAAATTTGTCATGTAGGTTCCTTAGGGAGTGTAGGGGAGCACTACTAGAGGATTTCCCGAAATTCCCATGTGATCAAAGTCCCGGGCCCATACTAGTATATTATAATCCGTTTATATGCGTGCTCTATATATTGCTTTAGTAAAATCCGCTGCATTCTATGCCAAATATAAATCCGAATTAACGAACGCTAAGCTCCACAGCCTAGCTCATCGTCGAAAAGTTGCCTGCTTGTCGGTTTTCTACCGATTGTACTTCGGAGAGTGTGCTCATGAGCTGCATGAGCTCATACCGCCCGCCCCTTTCTTCAACCGGACAACCAGACGCACTGCGGGCTATCATCCCTTCTTAGTTAATATTCCCCCCGCACGCACCAAGCGCTTTTCGTCATCATTCTTGATGCGCACAGCAAAGCACTGGAACTCCCTACCTGCGTCTGTGTTTCCGAGCACATACAACCTGACTCTCTTCAAAACCAGAGTGAATAGGCTGCTTCTGGGTAAGCTCGCTTCATCGTAGACCTCATCTCTGTCCTCGGGCAAGATTGTGGTCAAGAGCAAACCCATATTTAATAAAAAAAAAAAAAAAAAGAATTTGAACGTCCATAATATTACAACAAAATACTTAAACACGCCCATAGATTGTGTTACTCGTGTTACTCTAACATTTAGGGATTACAATTTAGCACATTTGAATAGAATTTTGGAGCTTTTGTGCGAACTTAGAGCTTTTGTAAAGCTAATAACTGTCTCTTTAACAGCGAAGTACAAAAGAGGCTTAAGGCCTATAAATTATTATAGTAATATTGCACAGATGACTATCATGTCAAATGAATAGAATATATAATTTTAATTTAAGACGTGACTTGCAAATAGAGAAATAAAATTAACTAACCAATTTTATGTACTTGTAAATGAATAGATACAACCTACCTACTAACCCCTTTAAGTGGCGATATTAACTGGGAATGCATTAATAAAGAAAGTCCTGAGAATTCATTGAGACGATAAAATAATCATCATTATCATAAAATTTAAGAAAGATTAAAATAGAAGGAACTCCATTGACAAGAGCCTCGCTTTTAAATTTGATGATGGTGATAAGCCGAGGGCTAGTATATATTACATCTAATATAATCTAAATCTATGATTATATCCTTAGATCATGTATATCCAAATTATCCAAACGGTGAAGGGTCCACTGAAAGCATAAAGTTAGAAGAGATTTTTTATGTCTATATGAGTGAAAGAAGTATCCTAAGTTTTAATCTTTGTGGTGTATTTATAAACAGAACTGGTTCATTACCAGTCTTGATTTTCACTCCAACCACGCATATATAGACATATCCTCAACTAGTTTGCCTGTATATGACCTAGTGATCTATCTGTATGTTCTTCCGTGTATTTATATGTAGATAACCTCTAAATTGTGTGCATGTTTATGCAAACTAAACGATGAAATACATTAATGCCGTATAACATTGCAAAATGTCTCATGGGTTCCGTAGGTATTTATTTATTTATTTTATTTATTAGGAACAAAACAAAATAACAACAATATTAGCAATAGTAAGCCACTTAAAAGTTTTCACAACTAGAACCATATTGGTTGTCTATAGTCGACGAACTAAATTAATTACAGAGGCAAAACAAAGTAATTTCCTAAAGAAAAAAAAAATACAGACGTTCTCAAAAAAAAAGAATGGTATGAATTCAAAAACAGTGATTAAAGTCGAAGACGCAATCATTGTTCGTTAAAAATAGTAATATGTAGATAATATTAACATAATAATAAAAAAGAAGAACAATAACAATGTTGTGTAAACATTTCTAACTGAAAAATTTACCAGTGAGCCTACCCTTTATCACACTGACACTGTCCGCAAAGATATCAAACTCCACAGATCGTGATAACTTATTAACTTTGTCACTTACTCGCAATAAAAAGGAATTTTGTCTATAAATGGAAAAAAAAGGATAAAAATATTTTTTTTCTAGCCTGTAGGTGTTGTGGGCAAAGACCTCCCCTTTTTCTTCCATCCGTTTCTCTCTGTTCTCACTCTCTGTTTCTGTGGCCACTCAGGTAAAAATTGTCTATGTCATCCCGCCATCTCCTTCTAAGTCTACCTCCGGGGTAAAAAGTACCCAAAAATACACATTTATGATGTCAATAAGGTACAAAACAAAGAGGTAGTCCACTTAGAGCACTAATCCGAACAGCACAGACGCGAACAGCACAAGACCTTGTCCACGAACAGCACAATTTAATATTTTGGCATGTGCTGTTCGTGGATTCTAATTTTTATTTTATTTTGGTCCACGAACAGCACATACAACTATTATACTTATATTATGTATATTGATTTGTAAATACTCTTGGAACCTAGTGCTGTCTGCTGAATGTGTTCCTTATACAGGCGATATTATTCTGTTACTAAATGTCGCCTAGACATATTTCGTATGTACCAACGAAAGTAGGTATGTGTAATTAATAAACGATCAAATGATGTTATCGATATCTTTTATTTAATACCGTCCTGTATAAGGAACACATTAGCAGACAGCACTAGGTTCCAACAGTATTTACAAATCAATATATATATAAGTATAATAGTTATATGTGCTGTTCGTGGACAAAAATAAAATAAAAATTAGAATCCGCGAACAGCACATGTCAAAATATTAAATTGTGCTGTTCGTGGACAAGGCCTTGTGCTGTTCGCGTTTGTGCTGTTCGTATTAGTGCTCTAAGTGGACTACCTCAAAACAAAATCACATGCGCCCAGAAAAGTTGAAATGTTGCTGTAACCTTGTGTGTTATCTAGTTATTAATTCCAGTAAAAACCATGAATTGTTCATCATCATCATCCACAGCCTTCCGTGACCCACTGCTGGGTGTAGGCCTCCTTCTGTCTACGCCAACCTTCTCGGTCCTGTCTTCTATTATTATGGATAGTTATTTATGTTACATTTCCAAATTTCTCATAAGCACGCTACCTTGTTACCTAACTTGTAATTGGCGATTGTTCATTAACAATATAAGGTAAATTGCACCAGTGGCGATGCTGGGCGCAAAATGATGAAACTATTTCCTTGGGTTCAATAGTTGTTAGGGTCGAGTATTATCAACAAATACCCTCGACATCACGTTGAAAAATGCTGATTACTTCTAATCGGCTAAACCGATTTCTATGAGTCATTGCTAAAAACTCTCGATTTTATCTAGTATGTAGTTTTTTTTTAAATTTTGAAAGACAACAGAAAAAATAACAAGGTTATTTTGGTTATTAATAGTGGATTACAACCTTATAATACTGCTTTCGCTGCTTAGAACATTTAACCACCAGGAGGCGATGTGAGCGCAACTTTCAATGCAAAAAAGTATGCCACTTCACACAAAGGTGAAGCAGTTCAATAGCTTTAAAAACTATGCAATAACTAGCAGGCCATTGATTCTACAAGTTACATAATTACTTTGTCGTGTCTCAGTTATGTCTCAAAGCCAAAGAAATCGTACTAAAGCATAGAAATCTTGCAGAGATCTCGCTTTAGTTCAATTTCTTTGTATAGTTGCCTTCACTTAAAAATTCCGCTGGCGGTAAGCTGCGCAGTAGGCGATATATTGGTCTATGCGGTGAGCGGGGGTTGGGCGAGTCTCATCCGAAGCGCGCGATTGGTTCGTCAGTCGTACCCATGTGCTAGTTTCACCCCTCCTCACACTACCAGCGGCCTTTTTACGTGATGGGAAGTATATCTTGAGATATAATTGAGACACGACATCTACGTTTGTTATTAGTAGAATCGGCCCCCAGATCATATGAAATTTGGCAGAAAGGAATGCTTTTAGTGGCTTCTCCAATTGTTATATGGTCTAGTGTCGCTGCCCATTCATCAAACAATTTGCGTAAGTTTGCTGCAGCCCTAATAAATACGGCCTGCTCAATCGAGGTCTAACAAGGTTAAGTATAACAACTTGTTTTCCCACGCAGCTTTCTATCACTTCTAGGAATACCTTTTTTATTAGCTACAGCCGTAGATGACCATGGATATTTGAGAGTTTCGTATTATCCTATTATGCATATACTAATCTACTAAGGTAACAAAGTTTTTGTTTGTATTTATGCGCTTATCTCTAAAAGGGGATTGAAAAATTCCACGTTAATTTTTTTTTTCAATATTGTATATTTACATTATTCTGGCTATTGGTTTAAATAACTGATATACTAAGGTTGAAAAGTTTGTTTGAATGAGTTAATATCAGAAACAGTTTTAAAAAATAGTAACATTCAGTTGAGAATGGCGGGAATTTCGGCATTCCCACAGAAGCGAAGCCGCGTAGCTTATCATCATACAATAAACAACGATTTATATGATAATTTATATTATATAAAAAATTCGCTGTTGCCGTCTGTCCATTTTTGGGCTTAGTTGCACCAAAATTGAAACTGTAAAAGTTAGTGTCAAAGCAGTATGACTTTGGACCGTTTTACAGTTAGCAGTTATTTCCATGCTTTTGACATTGACGACTTCCGTGGCGCAGTGGTAAAGACCTTGCCTCTGAATTAGAGGGTCCCGGGTTCGATCCCCGGTCGGGTCAAGATGGAAAATGATCTTTTTCAGATTGACCTGGGTCTTGGATGTTTATCTATGTATTTGTTATAAAATATAGTATCGTTGAGTTAGTATCCTATAAGCAAGTCTCAAACTTGGGGGCTAGCTCAATCTGTGTGATTTGTCAGTATACTTATATTTATTTATTGACATACCTACTATAAGAAATTGGTGTAATGCAACTCATATTTTTCCTAACTGTTACTGGATTTTCGGTTCGGTTAAAGTTACTTTTACTGTCAAAGTAACACGGTGCAATGCACCTTAGAATAGTATGATAGTTTAAAATAGCGTTTGTAATAAAATATCTCTAACATCAGGGTTTACGGTCAATTGACCTGGCTCGACAAGAGAAAATAATGTATAATAGAAACATGTGTGTAAGTACAGGCGCGTGTCATCAACGTCTAGGGTTCGATGTTTGTATTCCATATCTGTGAATAAATTTCGCGTGATAAGCTCAAGTTTCATACTTTCGCATTTCTGTTCATTGCATATTACTGGGATTCGCATTGAATTGAATTTTTATTACGAAACGATTACTATAGTTTTGTAATAAAAAAAATATTGAATTATGTTAGTTATGAGTGCGATTAAATTTATAATATTAGTGATAACGGATAGTGTGAGGATGTATGTTAGTTACTTAATCACGCAAAATCTACTAGACGAGTTTTGATGAAAAGTGCACGGATAGAATATTACATACCTACGATACGAGCTAGCTTTTTTACCAGTCTAAAAATGGTGGCTTTACCAAGTTTAACAAAAATGTTAACATACATGTGAACACGCAACATGGGTGTAGCTTTTATCCGCGGCTTCGCCCGCATAAATTTCCCACGGGAACAGTGCCTTTTCCCGAGATGAAAGGTACCCTATGTCCTTCTCAGTACTTCTACCTATGTGTATGCAAAATTTCAGAAAGATTGGTTCAGTTGATAAAGCGTAAAGAGGTAATAAACAAACTCACTTTCGCTTTTTTAATATTAGGATAGGATATTGTGTAACATATATCATGTTACTTTCAAACGTTTCAAAAAAGAAGAGACGTACCTACGACGACGGTACTTCAATCATACGACATTCGAAAACGTTTCAATAAAAGTATAGGTACGAATACGAAAATGATTCGAATGCGAAATTGACAATCACCGGTGAACTCAAAAATAGAGCCCCTGTCTTGAAGATTATAATACATAGCTTATAGAAGCTTGTTTCTACTTTTACTTTGCTGGTGGCGATCATGAGTTTCTCTTTCGAAGGAAATGTAGCTTTATCTAGTACGGCGCGTGCCTTGACTGGTACCACAGAATTAATGTAAGTACTAGGTACTAGTACTAAGCTAGTACTTAAGTACAGCCAATTGCATAGGTACTAAGGTACTCTGTTAAGGTTGACGTATAATTTGCATTTCGCAAAATAAGCACTTGATGGGAAATGAGCATTTCGCCAAATGTGCTTACATCTTACATGGTCGAGTGCATGATCTGTACCATAGAGCTAGTTTTTTTTTTAAATGTTACTTAGAGACACAGACAGCTGAGGAAGCGTGATGTCAGATATGGTTTTTGCCTGTGTTGGTGAAGGACAGGTAATATCTTCTGTGAGGCTTATTTTTGTCAAGTTTGACATTTTTTGTGTGTTTTGGTTCCATAGAATTTATGAACAATCTGTAAAGAAAATTGAATTTGGAGCACACTATTATTTATTTATTTATCTTTATGAACGTTTTTGGGCTTCATTTGACAATCATGTTTATAAGTCTATTAAAGAATGATTTTTTTTGTTTCTATGTCTTTAATCTGTACAAAAATTACCCCGAGAATAATGCCGGGCATATTTTGAGAAGGAGGGCATCAATCATCATGTTTTTATGGGTCACCCTTTGCTTATAATTTATACCATTTAAAAATATCAGAAGAAATTCAATGCCAAGGGCAGCCAAGCTAAAACACACTATTTCTGTATCAAACCGCTTGTAAACACTTGAAAAAGATCCGTATGTTTTCATTTCTCGTTCAAACAAAATTGTTTGCTTTTCAAACAATTAATTGGTACCTAGTATTGTTTGACATAATAATACTGAACTAATATTGGAAGTAATTTGCAAATTAAATAGCTTTATGCTTTGTTATATTCATTCTAAGATGACACTTCGTTACACGATTTTAGGCAGACTTAGGCAATCTTGAAGAAAATAAGTAAATAAAAAAAAATGCTTACATGATGGTCTGGGAGCGAAGAAAAAACATAGAATGTGCCAGCTGCTTTTCTTCCCGCGCAGATTCTAAAAGTCAATTGAGGGAAAGGGCTTTAAACTGGGGATTCCTCCACTCATAGGCGATGGGCTAGCAACCTGTCACTGTACTTGAATCTCCATTCCATCAGAGAGCCCACTATTCAGCTAAGCGTGGCCTTCGAGTAACACGACTCTTGGCTCTGTCTACCCCTTAAGGGATAAAGTGTAGAAATAATGTCTACGGATAAATTACACAGATTGAGATAGCCCCAATAAGTTCGAGACATATTTTATAGGATAATAACTCAACGATACCATATTTTATAACAAATGCATATATAGATAAAATCCAAGACCCAGGTAAATCTGGAAAAGATCACTTTCTATCTTGACCCGGCCGGGGATCGAACCCGGGGCCTCCGGCGTGATAGCCATTAGACCACGGAGGATATAAAAAAATCTGTAACTATAATAATATTGTTATTTAACACTCGAAACCCAAAACTCCTATGTGAGTGCAGCCAAGGGATGCAACTAGTAAACACTTCATTATACGACCAGACAGACAAAGGTGTATTGTATATACAATATCAATACCATATCTCAAGCAAAGCCACACGCAAAGATTAGTACTTCAAATCGAAAGTTGAATGCATTTTCAAGTGGGCGATCGTTATGCGATATTGGCCGTTATTGGGACTGCATACAGTGCATATTGCATTCTCAAGTGCAGCATAATAATGGTAGCTTTGAGAGAAGTTACTGACACTTGACACGGCGCGTGTGTCCATTGTTTTTGGCGATACGACATTTAAAATTGGTAATGTTTTTTTGTTTATATAAAACTTTTTTCCAAAAAAAATGAACCGACTTCCATCATAAAACTTAAAATCATGAAATAACAATAAAGAAAAATGTATTGGCATTCTACCTACTGAATGAGGTGAAGTCGGTGCCAAGTGCAGGAGTAAGGGTGTTATGTAATTGTTTAGCTAGGCATTTTATATATTTGTATACACGATTCTAATGCAAATTTAGATTATTTAATTTTTTCGGCACCGACTTCACCTCATTCAGTAGGTAGAATGCCAATACATTTTTCTTTATTGTTATTTCATGATTTTAAGTTTTATGATGGAAGTCGGTTCATTTTTTTTGGAAAAAAGTTTTATTTTATCATTTTTAGTGCTTCTACACTTATTTTCTTTAATAAAAACTTAAACTTTTCTTCTGGCCGAAAGTAAAGAATTAAGAATTCGAAACTTTTTATGTCAGTCTGATTTGAAATGTCAGAACATGTCAAATTGTCTATTATTTTTGGCACATAAATAGACCGAGAGCCCGCGACGACCAAACCCTCCTTATTTTAAAAATGCGGAATGTTTCTCTGCGTGGTATATACGGGTAAAAATATTAGCGACTAGGTATGAAGTTTGGATCTTAGTTGTTTATGCAGATAATATGGCAAGCAAGGATGAGGTTCATAGGTATAAAAAGCACCCTTGGGGCCGCCCAAAGTAACATTAAATTCAGATTTTGTAATAAAACAAATATAACTATAATTTAGTAAAGTACTCGTCTACCAATCGTCGTAACAATGTCTGGCAGGGGTTTATATCTGCACCAATTGCCTGGTAATGGATGGCGTGATTTCTAATATTATTCGGAATAAAATCTTTAAAAAACTTTACTTTGAGGAAATTGAGCTACCACTTTATATGCTATTGCTACAAATTATCTGCCTAAGTAACCATGATTCAACTTTTATAGTCGCTAATCGCTATTCCTATGTTGGGGGCATACACAGAAAATCTTGAGTTTTAATAAAATAAGGAAGGGCATGCTGTCGCGGGCTTTTACTCTATAATGCAATGTTGATATTTTTATTATTTGTTAGGTATCTTTAAAATTACCGAACAGATTCGGACGTGGTTAAAATGGGACCAACTTGGGAATAAACCTTTTCGAATAAAAAACAATTTTGGAAAACAGTCCACATTTGGCGGAGAAATCGGCGAACATACATAAAAAAAAACATACATACATCGAAACATATAACCTCCTCCTTTTTTGGGAAGTCGGTTGAAAATGCCTCTTTAATTTATTACTATAGGTTTTGTCAATGGCTTCGCTAGAGTGAGCTTCGTTTTTGGACCATTTTACCCCCTTAGGGGTGGAATTTCCAAAATTCCTAGCTCACTAACGCGATACAAAGAACCTGACTGCGAAATTTCAAGTTAATATTTCAGCGGTTACGTCTCTGCGTTGATATAACTATCAGTCAGTCAGTCAATGCCCACTTTTGTAAATAAAATTGATATTTACTATCCTAATCCTCCTTTTGTTTGTTTGTTACCTCTCCACGCTTTATATACGGAACCAATTTTCTTGAAATTTCGCATACACATAGTTAGAAGTACTGAGAAGGACATGTAGTTCCTATTATCCCGGGAAAAAGCACTGTTCCCGTGGGAAATTCACGCGGCCAAAAGTAAGTAATATAAATCTGAATAATGTAATAGTCTACTTCTATCACATTAGTCTATTTATTTAATTTATTTTATTTATTAGGAAGACCAACAGCCATTTATGCAACAATAGGTTAACACTTAAGAACTAGAGAAGCCAATAAAAATTAAATTAAATTAATTACAGGTCCTCACAAATAGAAGAATGATTACATAGGTGAAAACGAATTTGAACATTTTTTTACACTAGGTACTTAAACAAATACAGTGGGTATATATTGCAATAACAAAAAGAAGTAGATGTTCTGACAGAAGTCGCTTAGCTCTATTCCCATTTGGTCTATTTACCCATTTAATTAATTTAACTAAAGTTCCCATGCCTAGTTGTTAGATTTGTTGACATTCTCATTAAAGTTAATTATTCATTAGTGGTGTTTGCATAAGCTCGAGCTAAATGACAATTTTACTTTAGTTAATAATAAAACAAATGAACTATATTCAAACCTACTCAATGAGTTTCTTGAAAAGTGTGCTATTATAGCGTTTTAATTAAATTTTTTGTACGAATTCCATCCAAATACATAGAATTTTTTTTATCGGATCTTGTTGATAGATAAGCGCGTTTAAACAGACAACAATAGCATGACTTTGTTCCCGATGGAATTTCCTCTCTTAGTGCTCCCCTTGGGGGAGGCCTTTGTCCAGCAGTGGACGTCTTTGGACTGAGAGAGAGAGAGAGAGAGAGAGTGCTCCCCTACAATCCCTAAGGAATCTACACGCCAAATTTCAGCTTCCTACATCCTCCTGGGTGGTGGGGTTTTGGCTGTACGTTGTCTGTCTGTCACTCATATCAGTCAGTAACGGAAGAATTTTATATATATGTTTATAGATAGAAAAACAAGGATTTGTAGGCTGTTAGGTAACACTACAGCGTAATTATTAAGGGATTTGTGTAAGGGCAACACTAGGTGTACAGCGCCGCCACGGCTACTGCGGAGGCGCTGGGACAACTCTCGCTCCCTCGAAACGCAGGTGAAAAAAAGATGGCTGCGTAGCCGGCGTTTTTATTTATATTTAATAATACCTATAACTCCTATAAGAACATTGAAGATTGAATATTTGAAAATTGCATTATTCTGCAAATATACGCATAGAAATTGTTGATGCAATGAAAACATACAAAGCGAGAGCTACCTCTGTACATTCCACTTGCAAGCTCAATCCTGATCGTCCAAAGCTGCGTACACACTGACACAGATTATATAAAATGGCTGCATGCATCCTAAATGCGCGTGATCTTTGTCAAAAAATTGAGCTATGGCCATGTATCCGATAGTGGAGTATTTGCTTACATATTAGGAGTCCAGCACTAAATAAAACAATGTATAATTTACAAACATCAATACATATAATAAAACTGTAACTGTTCGTGTCTGTACATAGAAGATTTAAAAGAACAAAACTATTAGGGGTCTTCATAGGGCCTATCATTATATTTCTATGGGGCCAATATAGAAGCCAAAACCATTTTTTGTTGAATTTTTGTCTGTCTTTCTGTCTGTATGTTTGTACGAGCATCACACAAAAACTACTGGACCAAATTTGATGCGGTCTTCACTGTTGTGTTGTCTATCATAAAATCTAGCGTAAGTTTCATCTTGATATACCGCGTAGAACCTGAGATATGCGCGGACGAAGTCGCGGGCACAGGCTAGTTTGGTATATCTAATTACATTGGTATATACCTTATTGACCGAGCGAGCGCAGCGAGCGAAGCGTCTCAGTTTCCACTAGCCGAAAATTCTTTTGTCTGTCCGGATGTTATCGCCTACAGGTCGCATTTCTGAACCGATTCTCATGAAATTTTGTAAGCAGGTTCGGTAATTTTTTAGAATTTTTTAGTCGAGCCAGTTTTTCGAAATTTAAAAAAATGGCGGAAATATATAAAAAAAACCTCATATCTCAGCTATTAAAAAAAAAAAAAACAAAAATGTCATTAGACGTTTTTTGTTATTTGACCGAGCGAGCGAAGTGAGCGAGGGCTATAATTCAAGTTGGAGCGAAAAATACATTGTTTGTATGTATGTATGTAAGTATGTATGTATGTATGTTTGTTCCGCGATAACTCTCGAACCGTTGTTCCGATTTTGATGAAAGTTGGAATATATGTAGGGATGGTTAATAGAATTTTCAAGTTCGTTGGGCATCAAAATCGGTCCAGCCGTTTTTGAGATATTTAATTTTTTGTGAAAATAAATATTGTATTTTAATAGTCGCGAGGTCTACGTTCGCAGCGAACGACTAGTCTTATTAAGACGCAACTTTTCTGTCTGAACAACATAGTGAAATTCAATAAAACCGCTATAAATTTATATATTTTAAATTCTCATACGATAGTTCACAAAAAAATCAATAGATGGCGCAGCAAAGCTTTTAATACTCGCAAATTCGCTTATTGACGTGGTTTTTGCATATTTATCTATATATGTATTTGGTATAAAATATAGTATTGTCAAATTAGCATCCCGTTACTTATATTAATTCTGTGATTCCGTAAAGTCTTGAACCTACGTTGGGGCTAACTCAATATGTGTGATTTGTCCGTATATATTTATTAATATTATTTTTTATATTATTCGAGGCAAAGATTTCAGTCAATTTTTTAGTTGTATTGACAACAAGAACTTGTTTGGCCTATGTGTAAAATATGAGACTTTTTACTTTCTTTCCAGCATTGGTAGGTTGGTTTCAAAACTTTAAGCCGTGTCCCTGCACGGCAAAATATCGGTTATTTCGTGAAAGGGCTCGCGAGGTCTACTGTTCTTACAGAACAACTAGTACATAATACCTATACCTTATTATACAGAGCAGTTTTAGTGATCAATAAGAATTAGATAAATGGGTATTAAAATCAACCAAATAGCAGAACATTTTTTTTTTAGCCCATTGTGGACATTGCCTTACCGGACCGGATTACTTCTATCCCGTTTGACTATATAAAGATATATAATAAACATATATACCTCGTAAATGGTGTAATTTATAATGATAGACACGTTTATAGCTTATTCGATATCATTCGAGTCAAATACAGCTTAGTAGCAGCTATGAATGAACCGACTTCAAAGAAAGGACAGACGTGATTTGAGAGTCAGATTTGATTTGTACATTCAATAGCCGTACCATCCGTCACAAGTTGAAGTTTCATCCATACCATCTGGATGACTGGCTGTCAACCACCGTACGTTTTAAAAGATACTTCTTGCCACGTACAACCAAACTGTGGAACCAACTTCCTGCGGCGGTGTTGCCGAACCGATACGATATTGGAACCTTAAAAAACGAGTCTACATCTTTTTGAAAGGCCGGCAACACTCTTGTGATACCCCTGGTGTTGCAGTTGTCCATGGGCAGCGGTGATCGCTTACCATCAGGTGACCCGCTTGCTCGTTTGCCGCCCTATGTTATTAAAAAAAAAACAGCAAATCAAGGTATACACTTCTATTGCAAATACCGCTACTATCTCTGACACATTTTAAGATATCCAGAAATTGGTAAGCACTTCTTCTGTGCACGAGTTGCCAACTATCGATAGTTTATATCTATCGATAGTTGACCTCAAGGACTAGTAAAAGTATCGATAGTATCACTACTTAGTTTACTTTTAAGAATAGTTTATCGATATTATTAGACAACTCTAAGCTATGCTATCTTCCGAGAATTTATATTTTAAGTACCAATAACTACTTCAAAAAGCCTTTATTATCGTCGAGTCATCCTACTAAACACATGCGTTTATTTGAAGTCTGAGGGCAAAATGTATCAAATTACTAACGGGAACCGTTTACTATCAGACAATCTTATGATTTAAGCTTACAGCAGGATTCGAACACAGGATGGTATCATCTTTACTAATATAATAAACATCTTTATTTCGTTTGTGTAAATACAGCGGTGGTAGCCGAGTGGTAGGGCGCCCGCCTGTGGTGCAAAATCCCAGGTTCGAATCCTGCCCGGGCTACATGAGTTTGTATACCAATCTGATTCATGTTAGTTTTCATCGACCACCACTTGCTTCCGGTGAAGGAAAACATCGTGAGGAAACCTGCATTCTGGTTGATGATTATCAGCTAGTGTGTGAAATGGAGAAGGCAATGGCAAACCACTACATTAAAAATTGCCAAGAGAGTCGTTGTGTGTGTTTTATTCCATATAATGACCTTGAATATAATGATCTTGTTAATTTGTCTAAATAATTTTTATTTGTTTAGTTTTAGTAGAAGTTGGTTGCCACACATTGTAAACTTTTTATATATTCACTCTGTGGATAGCGCTGTGGGCGGCATTACTATTAAGGATTTTTATGTAAACTTGTTTATTGTATATTTGTAATGTTGCTGTTTGCTGTCTCTAATAAAATAAAATAAATAAATAAATGACCACGACCCTCAGTCATGAGGAAATACGACTAAAAAAGAAATACAGCACATAAACCGATCAATATAGCTCTCTCTCTCTTTCTCGTCTGAGCGTTTTCCCGGTTGCATCCTCAGCGTACGCGTCGGAGCCCAGGGTCCGCTTTCCTACTTCTTCTTCTCCACTTCGCACGGTCTTCGGCATCCTTGGTTGTGAGACCATTGGCACGCATACCCTCCTACCAGCTCTTCAGATATCAAGTCAGCTCTTCTTCAATCAATATATCTTTAATGTACAGTCAAGAGGCAAAAATGCAGTCAGAATCTACAAGGCATTATGATCATTAATGCTAGGCGATAAAGCACTTATGACGCTTACGTTAAATTGGACGCTGCTGGTTGACTGATTGATACCTATATCAATGCAGAGACGAAACCGCTGAACGTAGAAACTTGAAATTAGCAGAGGTTCTTTATATGTATAGCGTAAGTGAGCTCTCAGGAAGGAATTTTGGAAAATCCACCCAAGAAGGGGGAGTAATGGGTCACGCGAGCGTAGCCTAGAGTAAAAGCTAGTAATCTGCTAAGGTTTTTTTTTTATTAAAGATGGGTTTGCTCTTGACCACAATCTTGCCCGAGGACAGAGGTGAGGTCTACGGTGTAGCGAGCTCACCCAGAAGCAGCCTATTTACTCTGGTTTTGAAGAGAGTCAGGTCTGTTTATTATGCCCATAATTCCAAACCACCAACGCGACTGTAAATCATTTTGTCAGAGTTTTATCACTAACTCGATGTTGTTAACTGCAGTTAGAATTAGAACGAGTTAAGAAAATAGTGACTCATCTTCGAATTGTGTCACATTCCTAAGTTTGTCTTGCCATCTATATTATTACTAGCTATTCCCCGTGGCTTTACTCGCGTGAATTTTCAATGGGAACAGTGCTTTTTCCCGGGGTGAAGGGTACCCTATGTCCGTCTCAGTACTTCTAACTATGTGTATGCGAAATTTCAGGAAGATTGGTTCAGTAGATAAAACGTGAAGAGGTAACAAACAAATAAATAAACGAACAAACTAACTCACTTTCGCATTTATAATATTAGTTAGGATTGTTTTTGACATTTAGAAAAAGTATTAGATTTAACTTGTCATCTACCCTATGAACGAGAGCGAATTCGCGGGAAAAGCTAGTATTTATATTTTTTTTAAACTTACGCGATGAGTGATGAGCTTTCTTCTGTTGAAAACGTATCTATTTCCAATTTGAAGTCACAAGTCAGGGGGTCGTCCACCATTGGGTTTTGACAGTTCAGGCACGTACTTCGTTTCACAGATGGATGGATACACACCATGTACACATACAATGATTAGATGTGTGTGTATCCGTCCACACACACTATTATAAAAAACATTTGGAATGTATAGACAATACAAAAAAAAATATATTGGCAAACTGTGTAGGGATTGCATGAGTAATTAACCGGCATTTGCCGATAAGCTCAATTTTTAGAGAAATATGTTAAAATTTTAAGATAGGTACCTACATTATCATTTCCTGAAGTCCGGGGTAATCTGTGTATATGATTCAAGTAAAATTAAATTATAATTTTGCTTTATGAAATCTTTGCCGCAATATGGCTTTATGAGAATAGTTTTATATGCCGAGTAAAATATGAAATTGTATATTTAAGTGATTCCCTATTCAGATTTACCAGAAATTGAGGGAGTTAATTTGAGAATGTTCGATTCGGGTTATCGTGAGGTATCTTTCGTTTAAACTCACATCGTTTTTTCAGATTAGATAAAATATTGAATATGTGCTTTTTTTTCAAAAAACAAGTACAATTTTATTACCAAAAAAAGTTTGTGAAAATAATTACATTTTTTTATTTTTTTATTTATTGCGACTAGAAAGTCGCGGTTTGCCGTGTTGACCGCTATACCACAACAATTTGTATAAAATGTTCTGTGTTACCTATTTATGAATTGTACTTACTCATTATTATTCAATACTAAGGGGTAAATATTTAATAGCTGGCAACAGTGAAGGTGTCAAGAGTCAATCCATCAAAAATATGTCAAGAAAACTAAAATAAAATGATAAAGTAGGTTCCTACCAAAGAAGTTTTATACATTTTATAGGTATCTATCATAGAGCAACACAGACTAAACGCGAAAGTCCTTGTATAGTATCAACCATGGAACGAATAAGAATGTATCTAACTCTAACTCCACAGAAATAAAAATATCTACAACAATTTTTAAGCTTTTCACAAACAATTATAAATATAACAATCAATATAATCAATGTAGGTTCATAAAGATCAAAAGAAGAGTTACAAAATGACTATGCGCGTTTTCTACCACAGATTTTTTTTTCTACATAATATCATAGATAATGTGCGATACTATACTTCGAGCAACAAGGACTTCCGCAGGCGGGAATCCGGGTATCCATAAAGTTATTATATTGTACCCCCATGGGTAACATAATTAGTTATACAATACCAGTAATATTCATATATTAGTTATAAAATACCTAGCGGTCACAGAAATATTTATTTTTTAGATAAAGTACTCTTTATTTAATAATTTAAGTCTGTGCTACCCACAGAAATATATATAAAAAAATTGTTTCTGTGGTGCTACCGGTATAATAAGTTTATGGTTGTCTGCTTTTTGTAAAAAGAAAATACTCTATTGAAAATTCTAGTTTGGAGAGATTGCAACCGGTATTTATCGTTAAAGACTTTGATTCGTGAAATATTCATGGCTGGAAATAAAATATCATCTACAAAAAAATACATTAAATTTTCAAGGAAGACACAATGATTGTGCGCAGAGAATCCGGACAAACGAAGTGGCGGGAAGAATTCTGTACCGGAACTTTACCGGGAAAAAACCACCGGTAAAAATAAGTACCGGGAAAAAATCTCCACGCGGCACCACGTCTGTCCGACTAGAATCTAACTTAAGCTATACGCAGACTGCTACCACCGTAGCTTATATAGGGAGCTACGGGCCCTATGTACTAATAACTAACTAACTAAATTTATTATGAAACTCACCCAGTTGACTTCTTAATCCAAGTTGGGGTGTCTTCGGAGGAGGTGGTGGTTGGTCCCTAAATCACCCAAACTACCCCCTGAGATCTCAGTCCCCAGAAAAAATACCTGATCCGTCTAGCAGTTCCACTCGGCAACAGGTTTCGGCGTCCCCAGGCAGCCACGTTTCGCATCTCACAAGAAACAGTCAAAGTAAAAGGTTTCACAAACACAAACGTTCAATAGTTATTTAACAAACAGGAAATTCACAAATATAACTCAAACTAATTAACAATCAAAGGACGCGGGACCTCTCGCGTATTAAAAATCAAACCGATATCGCACAGGACAATGGCGACCGTCCGCGACCCATTCGCACGAGCAATGTGAGAACCCCGAACGCCTGGCGGCGACAATAGGAAACGCCTGCGTTTAGTTTCACCCATTATATTACAAACATCCCCCGTCCCGGTCTGAGAAGCAGACCGCTAGCTTACTCTACGGGAAGGCGGGCGAGAGAGGTCACACCTCTCCTTAAAATCGAACCGTCGACCAACACCTCAGCCACACGCGGAGTGCCATCTCCGCCAAGAATCAAACGTAATATGCGAGCTCGTCGCCAAAGCAATGAGGGCAAATTTGCCTCTTTTAACAATACTAAATCACCCTCCCTGGGAGGCTCAGTCCTGTCTGTCCACTTCACTCTTTGCTGCAGCAAATGCAAATATTCAAGCGACCAGCGACGCCAAAAGTCCTGGCTCATTTGCTGCAACATTTGAAAACGCGACAACCGATATACGCGTTCGTCCTTCCACGGGTATTCGGGCAGGGCATTCAAAGGCCCTCCCACCAAAAAATGACCAGGGGTGAGAGCTTCCAAGTCATTTGGATCTGGAGATAGCGGACAGAGAGGACGAGAGTTGAGGACCGCCTCAACTTTACAAAACACCGTGGCCAGCCCTTCAAAAGTTAGAGCCGTTTCTCCGATAATGCGGCGGAGGTGGGTCTTTGCGGATTTCACAGCCGCTTCAAAAATCCCTCCCCAATGGGGGCAACTTGGGGGACTAAACTTCCAGGTTATTCCCCTTTGGGCAGCAATTTGACTTAAACTAGTACAATTTTTATCAATAAACACAGAAACATCCTTAAGATAATTTACAGTTCCCTTATAGTTTGTGCCATTATCAGACCTAATAAGGGAAGGTAGACCTCGACGCGAAACAAAGCGATCCAACGCGGCGACGAAGGCCTCCGTAGTCAGAGCCGATACCACCTCCAAATGGACAGCCTTGGTGGCCAAACAAACAAATACACACAAATAGCCCTTCACAATACGGGCATTACGAAAGGGAGAAGCCTTGATCGAAAAGGGACCGGCAAAATCGGTTCCAACGCCGTCAAACGGTCTCGAAGGTCGGATTCGATCAGCGGGCAAATCACCCATCTGTGGTTGCATCGTGGATGCCTTCAACCTATAACATGCAATACATCGAAACAGAACACTACGGATTGCTCTTCGGGCAGACAATATCCAAAATTCGCGTTGCAAAATAGCCAACAAAGCATTGCACCCAGCATGGGCGTTACGAATGTGTCGATCAGACACCAAAAGCTGCACCAAGGGTCCGCCCTTGGGCAACAACAGAGGATGGCGAGTCTCATATGGAAGATCCGCCTTCCGGAGCCTGCCTCCAACCCGAAGAAGCCCATCCGAGTCGATGTACGGGTTCAAACGAGCGACCGCGCCCTTCAACTTAGCGCGTCCGTCGCGCAAGATACGAAGCTCTGACTCAAACCGTCCGGTCTGCACGACACGGACCCAATGCAACAATGCGCTCCGGCGCTCTTCTGCACCTGCAATCGGCTCCAACCGCTTTGCCTGTGGGTTTCTACAATTATGCATGAAACGCTTAATCCAACTGGTAACACCCAGAAGCTTATCCAAGCTGTTATACCGAGCAAGTAGCCAATCCGGCTCCGACGTCGTCTCAGCGACTACAGCATGTACACGGAGCCCAGTCAAACTCAAAGAAGTAACATCTGTCTGACAGACAGGCCAAGAAGTTTCTGATCCCATCAGCCACTCTGGACCCCACCAGAGCGGGTGTGACACCAATTCTGGTGCCGTACAACCTCGGGAAGCACAGTCCGCTGGGTTAAGCTCTCCCGGCACATGTCTCCATGTTATATCAATTCCGATATTCTGGATTTGGGAAACCCGATTTCCCACAAAAACCTCCAAGGTATGTGGGGCCGCGCGCAACCATGCAAGCGCGACCTGGCTATCCGACCAGGCGAAGATGTCTCGTATCTCGACCGTGGCCGCCAGCTCACTGGCAACGTGATGCAACAATTTAGAGAGAAGGTGAGCTCCACTCAACTCAAGCTTGGGAATAGTCAGCCTAGTCCTGATGGGGGCGACCTTGCTCTTCCCTAACAAAAGCGAGACATTGACCCGGCCATCGGCGTCAACTGTCCGCATATAGACTGACGCGGCGTAGCCTCGCTCCGACGCGTCACAAAAGCCATGCAGGCTGGCTCGACATTTCCCGGGGGCAATATTCGACGAGGCAAGGCAATCCGATTGACTTCCTTAATCGATGAAAACAACTCGAGCCAATCATCCAATGGAGGACCAAACAGCGGCTCGTCCCACGAGACGCCCAAAGTCCAAAGTCTCTGAAGAAGACACTTCGCAGAGAATATTACTGGACTGATCCAACCGCTTGGATCAAACATACGAGCTATTACGGACAACACCGTTCTCTTAGTCCAGACTTTTGGTATTTCCAAGTCCACTTGGAATGTGAAAATATCGGTTAGCGGCTGGTACTGCATGCCCAGCACCGCTATCCTGTTGGGATCATCCACATCCTCAAACAGGTGAGGGTTCTGTTGGTGATCCTCCGGGATCCCTTCTAGAACTTTAGGCTCATTGGACAACCACTTACGTAGCTCATAGCCACCCGTTTTCAATATTTCAATCAATTCGTCCCGCAGTAGGAGGGCCTCCTCAATACTTTGGGCTCCGGTGCACACGTCATCTACATACAAGTCACGTGACAGCACGGAAGCCCCACGGGGAAAGCGGATCCGTTCCCGCTCTGCCAATTCAAGCAATGATCTGATGGCGATATAGGGACTAGATTTCAAACCATACGTGTTTGTGTTGAGTTCATACACCGTCACAGGATCCTCAGGGCGCTCACGCCAGAGTATCAACTGGAATCGCCTGTCCTCAGGATGTATGACTGTCTGGCGGAACATCATCCGGATGTCCGCGCCAAAAACCACTTGATGTCTTCTAAAGTTCAAGATGATGTCAATTATGTCCCTATGCAATTTGGGACCTGAATGCAAACATAGATTCAACGAAACTCCGTTCGAAGTGGGTGCGGACCCATCAAAGACAGTCCGCAACTTGCCCGTTGAGGCCTTCACCACCGCGTGGTGGGGCAAAAAATAATGCTCAGTTGAGCTCCAATCAACTCGAGCCGGAGACATGTGACCCAAATCCTCGTACTCGCGCATAAATTCAATATATTTATCGCGAAGTACGTGGTCACGCTGCATACGTCGCTCCATGGACAGCAGTCGTTTCTCCGCAAGCGCCCTACTTTGCCCTAGGCTAGGACGAGAGGCAACAAAGGGTAACCTAGTTACAAACCGACCGGAGGGCAACCTCTCCGTGGTCGATCGAAAAAGGGCTTCGCACTCAGCGTGTTCCGGATCCATCCTGGAACTCATAGGTGGCTCCTCCACCTCCCAAAACCTTTGCATGGTCTTGGCCAAGGACGCAGATGCGACGACCGGTGGCTCCTCCACGGTGCTATTATCAAACACAGGGCCCATCAGGGCGAAACCAAAGATAGTAGACACTGCCATCAGTGAAGACGAACCCAGAGCTTTCTGGGTACCCAACAAAATCCAACCCAATACGTCCGAGCCCAGGAGCAAGTCCACTGGGCCGGGATGAAAGACAAAGGGGTCGGCCAAATCCAGACCCGAAACCAAAGACAACACACCCGGCGGTATGTCTGTCGAGGGGTGCCAACCCGCAATGGTATCCATTACCATAGCCGAAGTCGTGATCCTCATTGTGGAGGACTTCAGCGAAGAAAAGGTGACAAGTGTCTGGCCCGTCAGACACTTCACCTGTATGCCACCAACTCCAAGAAGTGGCACAGGCGAGTCTTCCACGACTAAACCTAACTGGCGTGCCACTCGAGTGGTAACCAAACTGCTTTGAGCCCCTGAGTCCAACAGAGCTCTCAAATTCATGGCTTCCCCCCCACGACCCCATACGCGGACCACCGCGGTAGGGAGCAGAACCGTCCGCGGCTCTGTCCCAGCACGGGAGCAAGCTAGTTACGGGCTCCCCACTCTCTCCACACCAGGGGCGCGCCACTGACCCGGATAATATGGCGGGCGAGTGCACATCCCCATCTGAGGGGGGGCATAACCCGCGGCCCGGCCATACCTATTGTACGGCGGGTGGTACTCCAGCCGTGGGTACTCGTGCAGCGGCGGAGAAAACCGCTGCGGCTGCATGTGTTGGGTATTGGTAACCCGCGTGGAGGGGGGTGTCCCCACTCTCACGTCCGATCTAGGGCCCCCGCCCATGGGGGCCCTATCCGGGGCCTGGCCAGCCACATACTGGCCATGACCTTGGGTCGCGTGGTCCCGGTCCGCCAAGACCCGCGCAGGTACGCGACCCCCCTCCCGAGGGGGGGTGCGACGAGCGAAGCCGCGTCCTCCGTCCGGTGGTGGAGGGCTTCGCGCAGGAGCGCCCCCGCCCATAGGGGACCCCTGCCTCAACAACCGGGGGCCATCCCCGTTCCGGTTCATGCAGAGCATCACGTGGTGCAGCCCACGGCATGCACTGCATGGTATGGCACTGGGACAGTCACGTGCATAGTGACCGCCCAAACAATAAAAGCAAAGTTCATGCCGCTTTGCCATGCGGCGCCTATCTTGTACTGGCAGTCTCTGCCAGTCCCTGCATTGTAGCAGGCTGTGGCCCATCCGGCCACATTGCAGGCAGTCCGCGTCCCTCGCGACTGCTGCCGTGTGCGCAACCCGCACACCAGCTCCACGCGGTGGCGGTTGCCGTCCCTGTTGGGGCTTCCCTCGCCATGAGGGTTCCAAGGGCCTACGTTCAGGCGCTCTGGATGGCGCTGAGTCCGTCATGGTATTCTCAGCAGCCCGTGCCTCAAACTCCAAAAACTTCACCAAGTCAGTGAATGTTGGTAGGGTGGTGCTATCCCGCTCCGCATTTTCGCGCTCAAACCGCGAGCGGATGTCATTGGGCAATTTGCCCAATACAATGTGCACCAACAAAAAAGACCATTGGTCCACCGGCAGCCCCAGTGTGCGGAGCGCGTTACAGGCCACTGTAACGGGCGTGAGCAACTGCAGGCGCAACTGTGCCCTGTTGGCCACCTTGGGCAGGGCCATCAACTGTGCGGCGTGCGCATCCGCTAACAAACGTAAGTTTTGGTAGCGGGAGTTCAATAACTCCCAAGCCGTATCGTACTGGTCGTCCTCCACCCGGAGGTGCTGGATGAGCGACCGCGCTTCATCCTCCAGAGTGGAGAGGAGGTAGGCCATCTTCTGGGCCTTCGACAAATCCTGTCGTGCTACGACCAGGGACTCAAACATATTTTTATATGCCATCCACTCCTCCATCCTACCCCCAAAGTGGGACAGCTGAAGGGTGGGGAGCCGACCAGTAACCGCTGGTCCTTCCTGTCTAACAGGTGTGCGAGGGGCTGGTCCGCCAGCCTGTCTCGCCCTTATTGCGGTCGCCGCCTCCGCGATATCATCGTGCAGACTCAGGATCTGGTCCATGTCCGCCATGTGACCTGCGTAGACCTCCGGGGCAAGTTCGGCTTCGGTAAGCACCACCATGGCCGCTTCCGCGCTAATCAATCGTGAGTGGAGGTGATCCGCTCTTAGCAGTATGGCGCCCTCCCTGTCCTTCCGGGACAGGAGTCCTCCGGCCGTCACAAACCATCTCAATTCGTTGGCGAGTGTCGCCCTAGCATTGGAGACCTTCGCCATCGCGTCAAGTCACAAACAAAAAATAACAAAAGGTAAATAAAAAACAACAAAATCAAGCAACTACACGAAGAACCGCGGTAGGTATGAGAATGGCACAAACCCGGAACGCACGGTACAAACCGCAAACAAATACAAAAAAAGGTTACAAATATTCTTATACAAACAAACTAAGAAAAATCTAATAATTTTTACAAACAATTAATTATTTTTTACAAACGAACAAATAGAGGGTAGATAAACTACGCTCTGCTACCAGAAAATGTGCGCAGAGAATCCGGACAAACGAAGTGGCGGGAAGAATTCTGTACCGGAACTTTACCGGGAAAAACCACCGGTAAAAATAAGTACCGGGAAAAAATCTCCACGCGGCACCACGTCTGTCCGACTAGAATCTAACTTAAGCTATACGCAGACTGCTACCACCGTAGCTTATATAGGGAGCTACGGGCCCTATGTACTAATAACTAACTAACTAAATTTATTATGAAACTCACCCAGTTGACTTCTTAATCCAAGTTGGGGTGTCTTCGGAGGAGGTGGTGGTTGGTCCCTAAATCACCCAAACTACCCCCTGAGATCTCAGTCCCCAGAAAAAATACCTGATCCGTCTAGCAGTTCCACTCGGCAACAGGTTTCGGCGTCCCCAGGCAGCCACGTTTCGCATCTCACAAGAAACAGTCAAAGTAAAAGGTTTCACAAACACAAACGTTCAATAGTTATTTAACAAACAGGAAATTCACAAATATAACTCAAACTAATTAACAATCAAAGGACGCGGGACCTCTCGCGTATTAAAAATCAAACCGATATCGCACAGGACAATGGCGACCGTCCGCGACCCATTCGCACGAGCAATGTGAGAACCCCGAACGCCTGGCGGCGACAATAGGAAACGCCTGCGTTTAGTTTCACCCATTATATTACAAACAATTATGTTTACCCTAAATTTCAGGAAAAGCGCAAAATTATTGTTTAAATGTCCCTAAGTCCGAAAAATATAAATCCAATTTTTTATAAACATTTTTCGCTGCTGCCCGGTAACACTTTTATTGAATTTTGCATTCTATATATTCTAACAGTTTTTTTTCTTCTAACTAGCTTATCTAACTTTTAACTAATATTATAAATGCGAAAGCCAATCTGTTTATCTGTTTGCCACCTCTCCACGCCCCACCCACCTGACCAACCCTCCCGAAACCCCGCATACACACAGTCAGAAGACCGGTAGGACCAGAAAGACATGGCACCCCTCATCCCGGGAGCACTGTTCCCGTGGGAAATTCACGCAGGCGAAGCCGCGGGCAAAAGCTAGTAAATTATAAATTCCAAAAAAGCAAGTAATATTTATTTGAATTATATTATACACTAGCCCTTGTACGCCGCCCCGCCCGCGCGACCCCCCACGGGAACAGCGCTTTTTCCCGGAACAAAAGGCACCGGAGGCAATTCTGGGGTCTGCGATATAATATCAAATTCGACATTTATCGAAAAAACATGGCGGATATCGATAAATATCGAAATTGCGTATTCTCGTGATTTCAAATGTGACATTTATCCAGCGTCAGCCCTCGATACGCATCGAGTGGTCGAGCGTGGCCGATAACCATATCGTGTGTGATATTTGTTGCTTCAAAGCTATTGAATAACATAATATTCATACTTTACAAGACGCTTTGTATTTTTCTTCAGCTATGGTTTAGTAAAATATGAATGCTGATGATTTTGTATTCAATTTTATTGGAAATCGTTGTTTATTTACATAAAATTATTTTATTGAAGCCTAATATAGAGGTTTGGATAGATACATACTTTGCTTTTTTCTGCCTCGAGTACCATACCTTATTTGTTTCTCGATTCAATTTCGTAAAGAAACAATATCATACATAAGAATATAATTGATACTCCGATAACAAATATCACATAACCTCACACACACAATAAACAAACAATGACAAGTATCCTCGCGTTCCGTTCTCTCCATCAACTCTAAAATATTTCATTTTCTTTGCATTTTATAAATTTGCATTGGAGCTTATTAAGTTACATAAAATAAAGTATTATAACTATTTTTACATAAATTCACTATTAAAACATTGGTTTTATATAAAATATTTAATGAAACAAGTAAAACATAAATTTCTCGATTGTAGTTAAGTACAATCGAGAAAAAGGAACGTGTTTTCAATTAGAGAAGCCCTAGTTTTCGATATAATATCGAGTTTTATGTCGAATAGGTTCGAGAATACCATTTTGGAGGATTTTGTGATAATTTTGTTCGATAAAAGAAGTTTGATATATTATCAAATTCGATAAAATATCGCAAACGCGAGAATAGGCCTCCATATATCCTTCTTAGATTTTCAAACTACGTGTACCTATGCGATATTTCAGGAAGATTGGCTCAGCAGACAAAGCGCGAAGAGGCAACAAACAAACAAACAACTAACAAACAAACCCACCCTCGCACCCATAATACTAGTTAGGATAGGATTAGGATTAGTTAGGATTTAGGAAGGTACGTAGTATTGGATTAGTATATTCTCTGGACAAAATTGACAAACCTACAACTTATTTCATTTGTAATGCTTGGTAATTTTTTTAAAGAGGTTGCCACATTTGACTGACGTGATTTGACCACAGACATAAAATACTCTAAAATAAAATATATCCAAGCTTGATAATATGTCATAAAATACATTTAACCCAAAACATTTTCAAGTAGCAAAATATGTTAATGTAATTGGTTATTTACCTACATTTTACCTAGTACATTTATAAAAGATAAAAATAAACAAATATAGCTCTATTTCAAGGTGGAATGCATAGATGGAATCAAAAGCTCGATGTAACATTAAACCATTGCTTGATTCATAAAATTACAAGATTCAAGAACTGATTTATCTCCTAATTATGGTCTAAAAAGAGAAGGAAAAGGCTTTGACTATTCTTCGTAACAAGAGATGTATACACTTATACCTATTTACTGTATATATACATCATGTTTTTAATAAATAAATATATGTAAAATATGACTTGTTATTTATTTAAGAAACCTACTATGTAAATATGATAAAAGTACAAAATATTGTGCATTGAAAGCAAATGCACGTAAGCCTTTCCTACGATAATATTTGATTTATTATATTCTTTCTGTGTAGTGATCAAGATTATGGATTAGCCACTTGTTAGGCACTATAGGCTATTTTATTTAAATTATGTACTTTCTCCACGCATTATTATAGTCAGGCGCTAGAAAGTGCTACTAGATTGACAAAAGCTTGAGAACAATGCCTTTATTTATTGATATTCTATATAAAGTACTCTCATATAGAAATCAGATATATAGTACTAATTGCATGCATCTGAGATGCTCAAAAATCCAAAAATAGATATTTTATAACGTCTAATAACGTACCTAACTCAATGATATAAACATATTAGACGTGACGTATTAGTTGGCTGTTCTCGATTACATACAATATTTTTCAATTTAGTAATTGAAACAACCAATCATAGGCCAAGAATGAAGGTTCGTTTGCTGCACGTAGTTGCTCCGCGCTATCTTGAGCTGACGGAAAAATATCATTGAAAGTGCTCGCTTTTCCGTATCTTTCGTTGTCAAAAGCAAATGACAAGCTGTCGAAAAATGCAGTTGTGTGTGTAAAATTTTCTGAGATTCCTGTGATTGGATGATCGACGATCGTTCGGAGTGGTGTGTAACTGTCTAATCGACCCGTGAGTTGAGGTTGGATGCGGTTTTGTGCTTGTGTGTATTCGGTAGGAATACACACAAGCACAAATCACGTGGTTTCACGTGTCACGTCCAGCACGTAAGGCACTTGGGAGACGACCTTCAGGTCGCAGCCACCCAGACTACGCTACGCGGTATCTGGTGACAGATGGACGGACGGACGGACAGATCGGATATTTTTATAACTGTAATAAAATAGATTGATACGAGTATCCAGTTTTGAAATGCGTTTTCTGTTGTGAAATATTATTATATTTTATATTATTTATGTCATATTTTTGATACGTAAACAAAATGGGTATAAATATGACCTAAGATTTTTTCTGAGTTTTAAGTACATACTAACTTTTATATATATATAAATAAATAAATACAGACGAATCACACAGATTGAGTTAGCCCCAAAGTAAGTTCGACACTTGTGTTATGGGATACTAACTCAACGATACTATATTTTATAACAAACACATATACAAACATCTAAGACCCGGGTCAATCCGAAAAAGATCATTTTCCATCTTGACCCGACCGGGGATCGAACCCGGGACCTCCAGTGTGACAGTCCGGCGTGATGACCGTTGGGCCATGGAGGTCGTCTAAAGAGAGTGTGAATTTCGCTTTCTACCCCATTCAACCAATTAACAATTTGCAGTTGTGGCTAAAAAAGGGGGAGGCATTTGCCAAGCAGTAGGACAAAACACCTAGACTAAAAAAAAACAATTGGCCAGTTTCAATCATCTTTGTGCCTTGTAGAATTGCAACTATTTGCAACTTGAAACCTGATAGACTGCCTATTATGCATTTCATAAAAACCAAGCAAGTGTCAAAGGGATAAGGGATAATGTTACATCTTGTATGACAGATAAAGCTGTCACGCTGACGTTTTGTAAATATGCACTACGGACTACGGTGCACACGGTGCATTTCCTAAGTGGAGCTAATACTGGCCATCTGTACGTACATTCTGTACAGTTGAGGACTGAAGTTATTTATAAATTGATTTAGGTGCGGTTTGAGTGTGATCAGATTTTGACGGAAAATAGATTGGCACATTACGATGGCTAATGGTCGAATATCGAAATTTATATACTAATCCTATCCTAACTAATATTATAAATGCGAAGGTGAGTTTGTTTGTTACCTCTTCACGCTTTATCTACTGAACCAATCTTCCTGAAATTTCGCATACACATTTCAAATTACTGAGAAGGACATGCATACCTTTTATCCCGGGAAAAAGCTCTGTTCCCGTGGGAAATTTAGGCGGGCGAAAGCTAGTATATTTTAAATGCGAAGTTTAACTATTTGTCTTTAACTTTTACGGCTAAACTGCTAAAATTCTCTGCATGACCCAAAGGTTGGCTGGTAGATAATGCCTTAGCATGAAACCCTTCTATTATACATTTACTTTTGTACAATAAAGGTTAAATAATAATAACCAATTTTAAAAGTTACTTTACACAGAACTAACTTTTCGAGTCGCATGTCCAAAAACTTTTTGCTTCAACTCACAAACGCTTCCGTATTGACACAATGGAATGTTTCAACGAATTTTACACATATGGACAATATGGACATTCACAATTGCTTCTCTAATTTTCAATCATAACACTCTAGTAATAGAGTTCAAAATTGTACTGAACGTTACTAAGTTGCATCTTAGAACATCTGTTGGCAATATTTTACTGTTAGCTGTAAATCTTTTTACAAATACTTTACGTAACTCATCCAACTCTTTTGTTTTATAGAAAAATGCTTTTCAATGTCATTTAAAGTTTTAGACTTTTTATTTTTAATTTCACCTTTCTCAGTGACTGTCTCTAAGTATCCTACTTCCTACTAATATGATAAATGCGAAAGTTTGGATGTGACTTTGTGAATTTGTGAGGATGTTTGTTACTCAATCACGCAAAATCTACTAAACGGATTTCGATAAAATTTGGTATTCAGGTAGAAAAACACCGGGAATAGCACATAGGGTATATTTTACCCCGAAATTCCTACGGGAGCGAAGCCTCGGGGCGCAGCTAGTATAATACATCAAGTTGAGGATTTTTTTGGCTGTAGGCGGAAACATATGTTTACCTTAACTTACGCTACACGAGTTGTCAAAAACTTATCGCATTTATCAAGAAGTATTGACGTACTAGCTGTCGCCCGCGGCTTCGCCCGCGTGAGTTTTGCTTAGATGAAAAGTCTTTTTGTGTTCCAAACAGTTTCAGATGTTTCGGATCTTCGATTTTTATACGTCTACAGAAAATGCTCATCAGATTATTGAAGATTTGCTAAGGCTCCATTTCCATATATGTTATAGTGTAGCTGGTCTCTTGGAGTTATTCATCAGATATTCCAGATCTTCTATTTTTATACGTCAGCAGAAAATGCTCATCAGGTTGAACGATTTTTGCTAAGGCGCCATTTCCATATATGTTATAGTGTAGCTGGTCTCTTGCAGTTCTTCATCAGATGTTCCAGATCTTCACTTTTTATACGTCAGCAGAAAATGCTCATCAGGTTGAACGACTTTTGTTAAGGCACCATTTCCATATTTCTTATGGTTTAGCTGTTCTGTTATGGTTCTTCATCAGGTGTTCCAGTTTTCAAAATCAATTATAGCCTATATGTTGCCCAGGCTTAATAGCTATACAACAAAAAAAGTTTCATTCAAATCCGTCCAGTAGTTTTTGCGTGAAACGCGTACATACATACAGACAGACAGACAGACAGACAGACAGACAGACAGACAGACAAGAAATTCCAAAAAATTTTTTTTGCTTTCTATTGTTCTTTTTAAGTGTCCCTCTATCCATTTTAGTCAAAAATACTAAATGTACAGACAAAATATTTTTACTGTTTTATTATATGTATAGATAAAGTGTCCGATAAAGGAACCCTTGGAAGCATGCATATCTTGTCACTGATAGGAACTGAGTAGTTCGTAAAGGTACTTATATAGACACACGCGTTCTTTTTATCTTACTAGATTTTTACCGCGGCTTTGCCTGGGTACTTTATTCATCCATTAAGTACATATATATATAGAACATAAAATATTATCATGCCTTTTTACCGTGGGGGTAGGCAGAGACAAGCGATTTCCACTTGCTACGATCCTTACAGATCTCTCTTGCTTCCTCCACACTCATCACTCTCTTTATATCATACATGCTCTTCGGTTATGGGTGCTTAAAATATTCCCCCCTTTTTAAAGGTCGCAGTGCGATTACTAGCTTATGCCCGCGGCTTCGCCCACGTGAATTTCCCACGTGATCAGTGCTTTTCTCGGGATGAAAGTCCCCTATGTCCTTCTCAGCACTTATATGTCTATGCGAAATTTCAGGAAGATTGGTTCAGTAGATAAAGCGTGAAGAGGTAACAATCGAACAAACATAATCACTTTCGCATTTGTAATATTAGTTAGGATTAGGATACTAGTTACGCCACGAGGTTTCGCTCTCGTAGAAATTTCAGGATAAAAACTAGCCTATGTGCTATTTCCGATAATTTCTTACACGTGTACCAATTATCATCGAAATCCATACATTAGATTATGCGTGCCCAACGCAAACTTTCGCATTCATTTGGAGCAAAATTTTTTTATCATCAGAAAATTCGGCGTGGCTGAACCTCGAAGAAATTGTAACATCACACCACAGTAATTAAATCTAAAAAATATATTTCTAATACTAATAGAGAGCTACAGTTCAGCTAAGCGTGGTCTTCGAGTCTCACAACTCTTGGCTCTGTGTACCGCGTAAGGGATAAAGACGTAATTCTATGTATGTATATTTCTAATCTCATTTTTTCAATACAAAAGATAAGATTGTCAACATACTTCCAAGATAAAAGGCTTTCTTCGAAGCAAGTCCCATTTTTACTGACAATCGTTCCTCGAATATCTGAGTACAAAGAACCAATTAGGCCACTAATTAACGAGTCAATGGATTTAGAGCTTTTGAGAATGTGTTTTTAAGGAATATGAAGAATATTTTTATGCTTTTAAATAACGCTTATTAATTCATGTTTGCGGCTTTGATATTATGATTTAAAACTCTGAATGTGTATTATTACCGAAAAATGATTTTCTGTTGACAATGTGAGTCATGTAGGTGCGTAAGTTATAAATTGCTTAATGAGTCATTGATATAAAGGTTATGTTACAATTTTTACATCTAAAGTAACAAAAAAAAAACAAAGTAAAAGTTTATGGAAATTACTATAAAACATTTCGTAACGCTGAAGCCACGTGTGCGTCAAAATAAAATATGACACAATAAAATACCTTATTTTTGTTTCGCGATAAATCTGTCTTTTACGACCTTTCCCATTAAAGGATTGCCAACCATAAAAAACTTACACTAGGAATGCGTAAAAATGTAATTTGAACTGTGGTTGTAAAATAAATAATAAATGGTTTGATTACATCGAGATGTAAGAATTCTTGGATTACGTAAACCAGATTGGTAATTTAAAGTTGGTTTAGTATTACCGAATTTTTATTTAAAAGATTTCGTTCGTCGACCGTATTATGCGGAATATATATAACTAGCTTTCGCCCGCGTGAATTTCCCACGGGAACAGTGCTTTTTCCCGGGATGAAAGGTACCCTATGTCCTTCTCCGTACTTCCAGGTATGTCTATGCGAAATTTCAGGAAGATTGGTTCAGTAGATAAAGCGTGAAGAGGTAACAAACAAACAAACTCACTTTCGCATTTATTAATATTAGTTAGGATTATAATGAGCGATTTTTCTGACAGCTAATTAAGAAAAAAAAAATAGTATTAAAAAGTCTCAACAGATAGCGTTTTATGAAAGCCGAGTCGTAATAAGGCTGAACCTATATGGTGCGGTTTTATTGTCAGCCAGAGGCATAAAAAAAATCACCTAACAGTTTGACAGTTGCACAAATCACAATATTGATACTTTTTAGATGTTTTTTTTTACTAAGTTATATTTTTAAAAAAGCCAATCCCGTGAATTTTTGATTTTTGTATGGAACTTTTTCTCTCGCCTTTACTTAAACGCCATCTATGAAGTCATATGGAACTATTTTTTTTTTTATTTGGGTCTCGGAAAATCCCTCATTAAGATTGTTCGCGACTGTACGTCATACGTCGGTATGTGTCATGCACTTTCATTAATGTCACTGGGGAGGGGAGGGGATTGAAAACCGCGAATTCCTCTTGTCCAGTCAGATGTCGCTAGTGGCAAATGTGGCCACTGTAACTAACACCCGACTGCAGTTGTGTATCCGGTTACTAACTTTTTTTATCCTTTTTTTATCGATTATAATTTACATATTATATATGTTTCGTTTTATAACTAGTAGTATAGTTTCGTTTTATAGCTTCCATGGTCTGGGAGCGAAGCAAGAACATAGAATGTGCCAGCTGTTTCTCTTCCCGCGCAGATTGTAAAAGTCAATCGACGGAAAGGGCTTTAAACTGGGGATTCCTCCACTCATAGGCGATGGGCTAGCAACCTGTCACTATACTTGAATCTCCATTCCATCAGAGAGCCCATGTGATGTGATTCTATGTATGTTTGTTTTATAACTAGCGCGTTACGTACGAACGTAATTTTTTGAGTTGAACCTCAAATTATTATATTATATATCTAACTATACGATATTAGTAATTGAACGTCTAGTGCAATTTCGGTCGCAGCATTTTAGTTTCATGGAAAATTACAAAAATACCGTAGTAGGTATTTTAAAAGGCGATAGAAAATATGCCTATCATTAAATCATTAGCTTTTCCTTGGGGAGGCCTTTGTCCAGCAGTGGACGTCTTTCGGCTGAGAGAGAGAGAGAGAGGTATTTTAAAAAAATTGATAAAAAAATAAATATATTTATATGTGAAAACATTAGAGCATCGACGATATTACCGTCAGGCCATTTTCCGTGACGGCATTCGAAAAGATTTTACTACCAATTCGCGCCAACAGATGTTTTACATCAAAAATCTTCTTCCTTTTCACATATTACTTAAGTAAAGAAGGTGCATGCAAATCTCATCTTCGGACCTCCTACTCTTCGAATATTTAGATCCCTAGAGGTTAATTAATTAAGATATTCCTTTTATATTTTAAATAATTAAAGAGTACCTATGCGAGTTTCTAGATAAATCACTTTACAATTAGAGATTGTGTGAAAGTCCACTAATCGTGTAATCTCTAAAGAAATTAGCTTCCTGTTTGTAAATGTGTAACAAAAACTACTATTAAAGCACCTTAGTTTGCAATGTGCGCGCTGACAAAGTTTCTTCCTAGCCGTAAAAGGAGCGAAGGTATTTTAATTATGTTCGTCTTTCTATGGCTTGTTCACACGGTGTCAACACACTTACTAGTCAGTAGAAAATGGCAAAAGAAAATGTTTTCTTTTTTTTACACTATGGCGTTTGAAAGCATCTCGAATTAGGACCATACACCGGGAAGCGCAGCATCAGACACCCATCGACCAGTCCCTTGATTCTACAAATTACAAACGTAGATGTCGTGCCTCAGTTGTGTCTCAAAAGCCAAAGAAATCGCAATAAAACATAGAAGTCTTACAGAGATCTTGTCACTTTATTTCAATTTCTTTGGCTCTTGAGACACAATTGAGACTCGAGATCTACGGTTGTAATTAGTGGAATCGGCCCTTATCTACTAGATGACCACATACAATATGATGTCCCAAAAAAATTTATCCGACTTCAATACACTCAAAATTGAGAAATAATAGGTCGGTGCCAAGCATCGAGATATTTTGTACTATTGTATTTCTATGGTGCCAAGCCAAATCCTCTTACTTAAAGTAAAAGTCAATTTTTTTTATTGAAACTTGGCCTTCAAAGAAGGCTGTTTTTCACGTCGATAACTAATTATTTAATCATAATATATTATGTCTCAAAGCTACAAACTACTAGCATTTCGGAACGACCACTGCTGAGAAGAAATGCCGAAAGAAACTCATGAAACAGACTTCGAGGGTGCCCACCCTAACAAATATTGTAAATGCGAAAGTGAGTTTGTTTGTTACTTCTTCACGTTTTATCTACTGAACCAATCTTCCTGAAATTTTGCATACACATAGTTAGAAGTACTGAGGACAGGTATACATATAAGGAAGGAGGTTTTCGTGGGAAATTCCGGGCGAAGCCGCGGGCAAAAGCTAGCATTATATATTTCACAAAGTTGTGCTCCAATTTGCGTCTACTTCTACTCAAGCCGTAGATAACTTTATTATTTCTGTTTATAGGCACGGAATTAACTCTAAGGACGAATTTACATACAATAACCCCTTGAATTCGGCTGTCTGTCCGTACCTAAAAAAAGATTTTCATATTCAAACATCACGTGTAACAATCAGACATATTGCATAAAGTTAGCACACGTGCGGGGCGGCACGTGAACCCAATCAGCGTGATTGGATGATGGCATAGAATAATATTGATGGGGAAAAGTGTTCAAACTGGTCTTTCAGAGAATGATAATATTCTAAATATTCTAGAACATAGGAAAACAGGAGGAAGTCTTGAAAGTGACACTACTCACACTTTTAAAAAGGACATTTCAAGAAAAGGACATAAATTCTTGTAAAAGCACAGAAATATTTTTTTTTTATTGAAAAGTCTGTGTTGTAAAGTGTATTTTTAATGAGGTGGTGTATCTAGTGAGCGAGTTTAATACAAATTCAGTTACCTAAGAATTTTGAATTAGTGGAACTAAGTAAATTCAAAGGATGTGGTACTTGTCGGTATGGCCTTTCAAGGAGGGATTTTCCGAGACATAAATTAAAAAAAAAAAAGTTCCAGATGACTTCATAGATGGCGCTTAAGTAAAAGGCGAGTCCATACAAAAAGCAACAAGCAAATTATTAAAAAATAATAATCACGACTGACAACTCACATAGCCTATGTCACTCGAAAGAAAGCAAGAAATCTAAAAATACCTCTCACATCAAAATCTGTTAAAATGTGTTCAGGACTTAAGAAGTCAAAAATACACAAAATCAAATAAATGAATCGATCAAGAGTATTCGTGTCTATTTAATTTGCGTATTTTTGTGATATTACATCCATTCCATACGAACATTATAAATGCGAAAGTCTGTCCATCTGTCTATTACCTACGCTTTCACGGCTAAACCGCTAGACCGATTTTGATCAAATTTGGTTAAGATATAGTTGAGGACCCGGGGTTAAACATAGGTTACTTTTTTTTTCAAAAATCATCCCCTAAGTGGCTAAGATCGGGCGTCAAAGTTTATATGAAAAACACACAAGTTATACTTTTTACCGCGGGCGGAGTCGCAGTAAATAATTTTGGCTGTCAGTATGTTTGTTATCCAAACAAATCATCACTCAGCTCAGACGTCGTTATTTTTACTGACGCGTGTTTTATTGTAATACCTAAAACAAACACAAATATTACGTAAAATTTCAATTTATGTTGTGGAAATTTTTCATGAGTGGTTTTTTGCTATGGACAGAGAGGATTGGAAGACAGTGGGGGAGACCTTTGCCAGCAGTGGAACAATAAAAGCCTATGTCTTTCTCCGTACTTCTAATCATGAGCGAAATTTCAGGAAGACTGGTTCAGTAGATGAAGCATGAAGAGGTAACAAACAAACAAATAAATAAACAAACAAACAAACTCACTTTTGGCTTTATAATATTAGTTAGGACCAGCTTTTGCCCACGGGAACAGTGCTTTTTTTAAAGGTATTTCACCCTGGGAAAAAGCACTGTTCCAGTGGGAAATTTACGTTATCTCCTACTCTACTTTGTTAGCTCTACTAGGCTACCACCTATGTCCTTCTCAGTACTTCTAACTATGTGTAGGCGAAATTTCAGGAAGATTGGTTCAGTAGATGAAGCGTGAAGAGGTGAGAGGAGTAACAAACAAACAAATAAATAAACAATTAGACAAACAAACTCACATCGCCTTTATAATATTAGTTAGTAAGCTAAGATTAGTAACATAAATATCCAAGACCCAGGTCACCAGAAAAAGATAATTTACCATCTTGACCTGACCGGGATCTTTTTTCTTTTTTTCGCGCGGGCAACCCCGGATCGTTTAGACGTCAAAAAACAGCTGTGTAATATTTTAAACTTTAAATATTGAAAAGATCGTGAAAAAAGACGAAATTTATACGTAAAACAAGAAATCTTCATCAAAATTAAGTGATATTTAATAATAGTGTGCCAAAATAAGCGCCAACTTGCGTTAACAATTATCTACCTACCTATGTGACAGCTCGCCGGCCGGGTCTTATCGAAAGGATTTTGAACTAAACTGCGAATTTTTACGACAAAAACCAGATGAGTATTGCTTTTAGTATCTCTAAATAACACTAATACATACTTCTACCAAGATTCACTATAAATTTAACGTCAACAAGCTAGATTTAAACGAGTAACATTACCAATAGTAGGTACATGTCATTTGGCTTTATTTTTTCTTTGGGGTCTCTCTTCACTTACCCATTTGGAAGTGGAGCTGACGACTGACTTCTGCAGCCATATGTACCTGCTATAGTTAAACAATACAATAAACTGCTTAATTTGTCCTATACACAACAGCCTTGTCACAGTTTAGTCACTTTCCACTTATTAACTTGTAAGTGGATTTGCTGACCAAATTCTGAGACTAAATACCTAGGTACACATTTCCTTTTTAATTATTTTTAACAATACACTGTATTAGTGAAATCCAAACTTAAAGTTAAATTTTAATATTGTGTTTTCTTCATAACTACCTACTTACTTCAGTTTCCTATATCATTTATGATCATAAACATAACTTTTAAAAGTGTTAATTAGAGAACAAAACAACAATTAATCTACATTTACACTAGTAAAGGTGTGAAACACCTCTCTATTACCATTGATTTTTTTAGTAACCTTCTAACTTGTCCCCAGTTAATTAATTAAAATTAAATATTCAAGCAGGTAAACTAAATAAAAAATTAACAATTGAATTCCAGCTAAAATGGCCCAGACCCGCAAAATTGATCTCGATGCCAAGCTCAAGGCCACACTCTTGAAGTTGAAAAAGAGTCAAGACGAATGTGCGACCCTCAGAAGAGAAAACGAGGATGGAGCTGAGCAATTCCAACACTTGATCCAACGGAACACAGTGCTCAGGAATCAGCTGACAGCAATGGAAAGACGCATTGAAGAGATTACTGCAGAATGTGCACAGCTTCAAAACATCATTGCTTCGACAGACCATTGCCGGGACACCTATGAAGCCACCCTCGAGCGCATCTCTTTCCTGGAAAGACAGCTGGCAGAAGCGAAACAGGAAATCAAATCTCTCCAGGCTGAGAAACAAGCAGCTGTACTCGGCAACTCTTCAGCCCTTCACGATGAGCTTGCAACCAGTCTTGTTCAGTCCGGAAACAACCAGGATTCTTCTTTTAATAATAGTTTGGTTCCCACAATAGATCTCACTACCACACCCACTTCCAATAATAAATGTAATTCTTTATTAGGTTCAAATAAAATTAAGAAATATGTGAAAATTAACAAATTTATTAAGAAATCTGAAAATATGATTAAGAAACAAAAGAATAGTGTTAAAGAAATTCCAATTAGGCAACAAAAGTTAGACTTAAAAATACAATTGATGTCTTGTGAAGACACTATTAAAAGTAATAAGAAAGTAATTAAAGAATTACAAGATAAGATATGTTCTTTGCAGACTGAGTTGCAATCCATATCCAGTAAATATGATGTTTCTAAAAAAGCTATGGGTGAATATACTCAAGCTCTCAAAATTCTAAATGAAAATAAGGACTTGTGTAGTTGTAGTTCGAATGTAGAGAACCAGGTTACGGAGGACTCCATCACTGACAACACTGCTTGTGCGGTGGCTTCAACCCTGACACAGGTTGTGATGCCCCCGGAGACTGTGCCCCTTTTACAGGCTTCTCCGGTGGTCTCACAATTGGATGCTCCCATCATCAACACCAGCAGCCCCTCAAGCTCTTCGGTTAGGTCAGCTTTCCTTGACTGTGAGACCCGAAGAACTGTTATCTACTCTGATGAAATAGGTGCTAACCTGGGTCCCTTGGTCTCGAATTATACTACCCAGAACACATGTAATATTTGTATGCCGGGATCACATATTTCTCAAATATTGTCCAAGTTAAAGTGTGACAAATTTGATTTCAACACCACACTTATTTTAGCTATAGGCAATAGTACAAATGTCACACATGTAGATATATTAAACTGTATAAACATCTTGTCAGAAATAGAGAGAGTGGGTATTGGTCAAATAATTTTAGTTCTTTTCCCCTATATAAAAAATAATTACAGAAATAAGTTCATACACTCATTAAATACACACATTTATAATTTAACGTGGGATCTGAAAAAACTTTATATTTTAGATTGTAATAAATATATTGACAACTGTTTTTATAACAATGGTACTGTGTACCTACCCTATAAATATAAGCTGACTATTGCTAAACTGTTAGCATACAATATATATAGACCCGTTATACCTAATATAACGAAGTCATCTGATATTAGTACCAGTACTAATAACTTAGTTTTAAACTAGATAATAAGACAGAGGTGAAGCCTTCCTATATAAATCTTGTACATCAAAATATACAGGGCTTCACCAGCAAATTTAATGAAATCTGTTTATTTTTGGAACATAATAATGTTGACATTTTTTGTGTCACAGAACACTTCTTTAAACATGAAATTAAACTAAACTTCCCGGATAAATATATATTAGCAAGTGCATTTCTAAGACAAAATTCTGACCACGGTGGGTCCTTAATATTAATAAACAGAGATTATAAATGCAAAGAGAGAAAAGACATAGTAAGGCTGTCTCTTGAATGTACAATAGAACTTTCTTGTGTGGAGTTGAACAAATATATTATTATTTGTGCTTATAGACCGCCTTCAGCTAGTTATGACACTCTTTTAAATGTTTTGGAAGAAGCCCTCAGGCGGGTTAGTTCTAGTAGTAAACATATAATTTTATGCGGTGATTTTAACGTTGATATTTTAGTTTCATGTTCGGAAAGCAATGGATTTAGAAATTTGCTTGATTCATTTAATTTGAAAAACACATTCTTTGAACCCACTAGAATTACCCCAACCTCTGCCAAATGTATAGATAACATTTTCTGTGATTGCTCGGTCTCTGATGAAAAGCTTTTTGCCTGTCTGGGGTCTGACCACCTGGGTCAACAGGTGTCACTGACACGTGACGAAGAGTCTAACCTTAGCTCCGCTCCTGTAACCTGTAGGCCGCTGACTAAGTACCGGAAAATGCGTTTTCGCGAATCTATAAATAAAAAATTGCCTGAAATAGACCCAAATAAAAATCCGAATGACCATTATGATGAGGTTTTTAATACAGTGAAACAAGAATTTAACAAATCTTTTCCTCTTAAAACATTTGATAAGAAAACAAAACTAAATTTCTGCGATTGGGCCACAAATGGCATTTATATTAGTAGAAATAAGCTATATGAACTGTATGGCCAAAAACAATATAATTTTAAACCGGAATTTGTATCATATGTTAGATGTTATTCAAAAACTTTTAAAAAGGTATGTGCTGCTGCAAAATCTTTATATCTGACTAATAAAATAAAAAACTCTAATGATAAGATCAAAGCTGCTTGGTCTATTATCAATAACGAGACAGGCAAATCGAAATCGCGCGACATTAATATTTCTTTAAAAATTGGTGATAAAACCATAACTTCTAACGACGAAGTAGCCAACGAATTCAATAATTTTTTTGCCAATATTTCTAAGAATATCACAGGATCCCTCTCCTCTTGTCCCAGTGCTGCAGATGACTTATTAAAAAGAAATGCCTCCGATCCTAAGTCCATTTTTAGATTTAGAAGTATCACATCGGATGAACTCTTATCTGCGTATAAGGCACTCAACATGAAAAATACTGAGGATCTCTGGGGTATATCTGTCGCAGTTCTGAGCAGTATTATTGATTTGATTGCTCCTCATCTAACTGTGATTTTCAATAAGTGCATTTCCGAGGGTGTTTTCCCTGACCTCATGAAAATAAGTAAAATTATTCCTTTATTCAAACAGGGTACAAAAAATGATCCCACTAATTACAGACCCATTTATATATTACCCGCTTTAAGTAAAATATTTGAAAAATTAATTTTAACGCAATTAGTCTCTTATTTTAACGTAAATAAAATCTTACATAATCGTCAGTACGGTTTCACTAAAGGTCGTTCCACTACTGATGCAACATCTACTTTAGTTCAAATAATCTATGAAGCGTGGGAATCCAGCCAAGATGTCATAGGTATTTTTTGCGACCTTTCAAAAGCCTTTGACTGCGTGGATCATAATATACTAAAAAACAAGCTTAAATTTTATGGTGTTACTGGGACGGCCCTTGAGGTACTAGCTTCTTACCTGGACAACAGAACTCAGAAAGTAGAAGTTAACAGAGCTGCTTCCAGCAGCGCGGCGGTACACATGGGCGTGCCTCAAGGCTCCATAATCGGTCCTTTTCTATTCCTTGTTTACATAAATGACCTTCCATGTCTTGCCCAACAATTGTGTGAAGTTGTTTTATTTGCGGACGACACATCATTACTATTTAAAGTCAACAGAAATAGTCAAAATTATGACGATGTAAGTAATACTATGACACTTGTGCTTGACTGGTTTACAACCAACAACCTGGCTTTAAACACGGACAAGACCAAGTGTATAAAGTTTTCTCTCTCGAACGCACCTCATAATGATATACCTTTAATAGTTAATGGCAAAGTATTAGAGTGGGTACACAGTGTCAAATTCTTAGGCGTTACCGTTGACTGTAAGTTAAAGTGGGATAAACACATTGAACTCACGGCCAAAAAACTTAGCTCGGCGGCTTATGCAGTGAGAAGGATAAGACAGTGCACAAACATTGAAACAGCTAGACTCGTGTATTTCAGCTACTTTCATAGCATAATGTCATACGGATTATTGATATGGGGAAATGCAGCCGAGATAGGGAAAATATTTGTATTACAGAAAAGAGCAATTCGTTTTATGTACGGGCTAAAACGACGCGATTCTCTACGAGAGCTCTTTAAATCAATAAAAATTCTTACTGTTGCATCTCAATACATCTTCAATGTACTTATTTTTGTTAAATCCAATTTAAACCTCTTTAAAAAAATCTGCGATGTACATAGTATAAACACCCGCAATAAGAATAAACTTTATACGCCCTGCTTTAGGCTTAAAAAGGTTCGGCGGTCTTTCGTGGGTCAAAGTGTAAAAATGTTTAACAAGCTCCCTGACGAGGCTATAAATTTACCGATGCAAAAATTTAAAACATATCTTAAAAATACTTTGATGAATAAAGCGTATTACACAATAAGTGATTATTTGAACGATAAAAAAGTTTGGTCTCTCCCTACAACTTCGCCACTCCACACTTGATTACATTCTTTTGATATTGTGAAAAAATAGCCTTACCTTTCTTTTTCAACCGACTTCCCAAAAAAGGAGGAGGTTATATGTTTCGATGTATGTATGTTTTTTTTTTATGTATGTTCGCCGATTTCTCCGCCTACAGTGAACTGATTTCCGAAATTGTTTTTTTATTCGTAATGATATATACCCAAGTTGGTCCCATTTTAACCACGTCAGAATCTGTTCGGTAATTTTAAAGATACCTAACAAAATATAAAAATACCAACATTGCATTATAGAGCAAAAGCCCGCGATAGCATGCCCTTCCTTATTTTATTAAAACTAAAGATTTTCTGTGTATGTTCCAAACATTTAGTGACTATAAAAGTTGGATCATGATTACTTAGGCAGATTATTTGTAGCAATAACATTTAAAGTGGTAACTCAATTTCCTTAAAGTAAAGATTTTTAAAGATTTTATTCCTAATAATATAATAAATCACGCCATCCATTATCAGGCAATTGGTGCAGATATAAACCCCTGCTAGACATTGTAACTTTACTAAATTATTTGTTTATTATAAAAGCTGAATTTGTTATTTATAAAAGCTGAATTTTTGTTTTATTATAAAAGCTGAATGTAATATGTATTACTTTGGAAGGCCCCAAGGGTGCTTTTTATACCTATAAAAATCATCCTTGCTATCCATATTACCTGCATAAGCAACTAAGATCCAAACTTCATACCTAGTCGCTAATATTTTTTACTCATATATACCACGCAGAGAAATATTCAGCATTTTTAAAATAAGGAAGGTTTGGTCGTCGCGTGCTCACGGTCTATTTATGTGCCAAAAATAATAGACAATTTGACATGTTCTGACATTTCAAATCAAACTGACATAAAAAGTTTCGAATTCTTAATTCTTTATTTTCGGCCACCAGTGAAAGAAAAGTTTAAGTTTTTATTAAAGAAAATGAAAAGGTGTAGAAGCACTAAAAATGATAAAATAAAACTTTTTCCAAAAAAGTGAACCGACTTCCATAATAAAACTTAAAATCATGAAATAACAATAAAGAAAAATGTATTAGCATGCTACCTACTGAATGAGGTGAAGTCGGTGCCAAATTTAATATTAAATAATATAAATTAACATTAGAATCATGTAGGTACATATACAAAATGCCTAGCTAAACAATTACATAGTCCTGCACTTGGCACCGACTTCACCTCATTCAGTAGGTAGCATGCTAATACATTTTTCTTTATTGTTATTTCATGATTTTAAGTTTTATTATGGAAGTCGGTTCACTTTTTTGGAAAAAAGTTTTATTAAATTTAATTACATTGACATTTAATTGTTAAACATGTACGTGTATTGTGATCTTCAAGTGACTGAAAGTATTTATTTTTCTAAAATGTTCAAACTTGTGAACGGGTGTTGCCAGGGGATCCTGCTTCATCCTGATTCGAATTTTATTTTTATTTTTTATTCTTAACCAATTCATTGTGGTTACTTGATCACAAACATAACATGTTTTATTATATTATTATTTTTTTACTTATATTTTATTTTATTTTTGACTGTACACAATCTAGTGTATGTATAAAGTTAATGAATAGCCCCTCTGGCATGCTAGGCGACCAAGACTGTTTCATGAGTTTCTTTCGGCATTTCTTCTCAGCAGTGGTCGTTCCGAAATGCTAGTAGTTTGTAGCTTTGAGACATAAAATATTATGATTAAATAATTAGTTATCGACGTGAAAAAGAGCCTTCTTTGAAGGCCAAGTTTCAATAAAAAATTTTGACTTTGACTTTGACTTTGGGAATCGAATCCGGAACTCCATTGTGGCAGCCTAGCATAATGACCAGTAGGCCACAGAGGTCTCATAAACAAACCATGTCTTATTATTTCTCTCTCTCTCTCTCTCTCAGCCGAAAGACGTTTACTGCTGGACAAAGGCCTCCCCCAAACATTTCCACGTTGACTGGTCCTGCGCTGCCCGCATCCATGCGCGTCCCGCGACCTTCACCAGGTCGTCGTCGGTCCACCGAGTGGGAGGCCTGCCAACACTACTTTTTCCGATTTCCTTATTATTTACATACATACATACATAATATTATCACGCATTTTTCCCGTGGCAGAGACTTTTAGTTCGCACGATATACATTACTAACTAACTACACGATATACATTAGTAACTAGTACATTTTATCTAAAAACAATTGCGTTAAGTCTCACAACTCGGCACTTGCTGTTTCTTGTGGTATGGGATACTAGTTCAACGATTTAATTATACTAACCTACTTCCTACTATTCTACTAATTCTACTATAGGTTCTAATTCCAACTATGTAAACGTAAATGTTACTAATGCGAAAGTTTTGATGTCTGTGAGTTTGGATGATTGATATTCAATCACGCAAAAATCTACTGGCTGGGATTTCATTGAAATTTGGTACATGGGTACAAAAATACCGGAATGGCACATAGGAAACTTTTTATCACAAAAATCCCACGGGAGGGAAGCATCGAGGATATACCTATTAGATTTAGATTTGATAGTATTTTATAAGCCAGACCATGATCCATGAACCAGACCCATCTGAAAAAGTTTTCCATCGTGACCCGACTAGAATCAAACCCTGGTCCCCGTGGTTCAGAGGCCAATACTTTACCACTGCGCCCCAAAGGTCTACGAGTATATTTTTTGTTTCTTGCAATAGCATTATTCGTAACATTATAAATAACTAAAGTGCAAAAACCTCAGGCATCGCAATTTCTTGTAATTGGATATTCTTAGCTGTCAACTCCTTGCTTCACGCGTGCGCAGTCGCCGTCATGGCTTGTCTGCGAGCTGACGTGGCAGAAAATATGTGACGTCACTTCCTTGCCGTGATTTATTGCGTGCGGCGAAATGGCGGGAAAGTGTGTTGTAATTGTAATTAAATTATATTGTGGTAGCTGCGCCGCGGGGGTTCGATATAGTGAAAATTTCGGGAATATTCTTTTCCCAAAAGCATTAAGACTAAATTTCAGGGATGAGCATTTTTATTGATGTTAATACAATTCATTTTCTATAATATAAACTAAATTAACCTAAAATAAAAATAAACTAAATAAAACTAAAATTAAATATTTACAAAAACGCCAGTCCCGACAGTTCGTTGCCATGAGGTAACGTGCCCAGAAGGCAGACAGTATTGCCACGTTGGATGGCAATGCTTAATCTCTGAGCCAGATAAATGCCAGCCTTTTGGTCACGAGAAACCTCAACCAATATCTGGGCAATGGCGCTATTTAATTTATGGGCTAAAGGTCCCCGCGGCCCTAAGGTCTCAACCCCAAACGGCTCAAAACTGTAGTAATCACCGATGCCTACATATTTGCGCCGTTTGAGGTTTTCTACAGCAGCCCCTGCTGCGCCGGCCTTGGACTCAGTGGCCGGGAGGTGGGACGGTGCCAGGGTGTCTACGCAAGTGGCATCCCATACAAGGGGCCGTCTCAGCCTCCAGGACACAAGGGTCATTTAATTCGGTCTCTTAATATCGTCCCTAGCCAGCCCGCTTAGTTCTAAAACAGCTGGCAAATGGACGGTGGCAAATTTCAGGGATTACTCAAAGTATGTATGAGAATAAACTCCCTTGGTGACAGGTGCGATGAAAGGAATGTGTCAGTTAGAGCTAGAACTTTGTAGTATGAATCTATTTTATGTGCTTATCAGAATATCAGTGAGTCATTATACAGCTCTATTTCTGTTTCGCAATAGAAACAACAGTTTATTTTACAACTTTATACTTACAATGTTATAATTGCTGGATACATATCGTACAGTCCATGCAAAAAAGATTTTTTCCTTCTTTGGAAACTAAGTTTTGTAGTCCCGAGTCGTCCCAAAATGCCCAAAATATTTTAAAAAGTGACACTTTCTTTCTGCGTTTATTTTTCTAGAACTATTAGGGAATACTGCAATGTTATTACATCCATGATGGGTAGGGAGATATTAGGAGCACCCATAACCGGCGAGCATGGTACATTGTGTACTTTTACTTTTTCAGTGACATTTTATTAATTTATAAATTTTACATATCATATAAATATTCAATGTATATTCGTCCACATATACAGTCATTTAATTGTAAGACATATGTTGTAAAGTGACGTCTTTGGAGAGAATGCAGCAGTGGAGTTTGTTGCGCCGCCTCTTCTCCACTTGCGCTTTGGAGGCGGTGGTAAACTTAGCTTTAAGTAATTTTATGACGTCAACTAACTAAAAAACAAGAATGTGATTTATAAGTGCTATTTATAAGCCTATATGAATAAAAATAATTGACTTTAACTTTGACATGTATAAAGAGAGTGATAAGTGTGTAGAGGAAGCAAGAGAGATCTGTAAGGATCGTAGCGGGTGGAAATAGCTATCATTGCCTACACGGAAAAGGCGTGATTATGTAGGTGAACGTATATGGTTTAATTTGACTACAAGCTTTTGTTGCCATCGGTACAGCAACATGTGTTGTGTGGTTAGAATGCAATTACCACACACTTTGTATCTGTAATCGGGTCCGACGTTTATTTTACAGTTCTACTATGAAATACGATGCGGTGGCTTTTCCATTCCTATGTCTGTGCTTTTACTACAGAATTGCAAATGGAGACATAGAAGTGTCAAAGACTGATAATATCGTCGCTTACATATGACCTTGAAACTCACGACTTCCCACTTATCCTAACTAATATTATAAATGCGAAAGTGAGTTTGTTTGTTTGTTACCTCTTCACGTTTCATCTACTGAACGAATCTTCCTGAAATTTTGCATACACACAATTTGAAGTACGGAGAAGGACATAGGGTACTTTTCATCCCGGGAAAAAGCACTGTTCCCGTGAGAAATTCACGCGGACGAAGCCGCGGGCAAAAGCTAGTAATATTATAAATGTGAAAGTTAGGACGTGAGTTTGTGAATTTGTGAGGATGTTTGTTACTCATTCACGCAAAATCTACTGGACGGATTTCGATGAAATTTGGTATACGGATAGAAACCTACAGAGAACACATAGGGTATTTTTATCCCGAAATTCCGACGGGAGCGAAGCCCCGGGGCGCGGCTAGTACTCATATAAAATTCAATTTGAAATCTTGTTTCGATTAGAATTAAATTTTCAATGACGTTTTATGTACAAGTGTTTTTAGTATGCCTCAGCGTTGGCCTCAGCTCAGAGCAACAGCTTATTATTCCGATCTTTGTGATTTTACCGCGATTTTTGTACATACAAGGGCGCCTAATTTTCTAACTCGACTGTGCGAAGAACATTTCTTATACCGACCATATTTATTTTATTTTATTTATTTAGTACACATAACAAATTGCAGTCATAAAAAAAATACATAAAAAGTTCATGGCTATGTGCTAAACTACAACTTAAAAAACAGTGTACCACGTAAACAGATCAGATAATATAATGCGAGCATTAAAAGAAGTGACAACATTGAATTATAAAGTGACAAGCAAGATGTGAGAGAAAATTAAACTTGTGTTACAAAGGTACTTAAAGTAAGAAAAAAAAACCAAATTATATATTGTGTGAGCAATTGCTTAAAAAGGTATAGCGACATTTTCTGGTTTCTAGAATGGTATGCTATATTAGCCGTTCATACCATCTCAAATTGCTTCAATCCTCAAATTCAAACACTTGTTATACAATACCAATAAAACATGGCCATAAATCTTACGTGGACATTTTCTTCCATTATACAATATTATTCGATCGTAAATATCTTGATATTACAGAGACTTTCACTCGGACAATAGTCTACCAATTGTCAGAACATAAAGTAATAATAATAAGAGACAAGTGTTATGTATGCGTGGTGTTCTGAAGCCATAACTGTAAGGTTGGGCCACGAAACGAGCTAAAGTAGCCGTCACAAAAGCGTATAAAATAGGTACATCATGATTTTGCACCCGAGCGCCAAGCTCAAAAGAGCATTACTCTCGACTCGTCAAAATCGCGCCAGTCTCGGAACATAAATTATCTCATTATTTTCTACGCCTTCCTGGTGGCAATTTTATGTAGGTATAGGATGTACTTATTACTCTCATAAGTGTGGGTACCAAAAAAGAAGGATACAAATTCTTATTGGACGTATAAGAGCTCCTGTTGGTGTTAGCGTGGAATGACAACACACGCAAAAACTTTTTTGGCAATTTTAATGGAGTGGGTTTACCAATTGTCTTTCCCATTTCACAAGCTTATCAATTACGTTTCTTAACTATGGTTTCCTTTACAGGAAGAAATTGGCGGTCCATGGGGCGATTAACATAATTATAAGTCAGATTGGTGTACAACACGTGTACAAACTCAAAATCAAAAACTTGGCCTTCAAAGAAGGCACTTTTTCATGTTTAAACCTAATTATATAATAATAGTGTTTTATAATAAGTCTCAAAGCTACAAACTACTACCATTTCGGAACGACCACTGCTGAAAAGAAATGCCGAAAGAAAAAAACTGAACTCATGAGGAACGAGTAGGATTCGAACCTGGGTCCTTTCGACTACAGGTGCTATCACTGTAACCAAACCACTCGACTACCACCTCTTCTAATTTCTGTTCTTATATTCTTATTAGAAGAAGAGTAAAGATGTTTGGCCACCTTATACGACAAGATAACTTTATGAAATACCTGATTGAAGGAAAAGTTGAAGCTAGGAGAGGGAAAGGTAAGCCAAGAAGGGCATTTATAGACGAAATTAAAGAGAAGATAGAGGTCGTGTCGTATAGAGAGGTCAAATCGATGGCAGAAGACAGGCATACACGGAAATTACTCCACCGACAAGAACGTAGTTCTTAAATTTATTGATTGATTGATTCTTAATCATCCTAAGACGTCTTATCCTATTCATATTTTTTTCTTTACTCAACCTATTTATGTTCCTTTCTCAACCCACACGCTTGCTTAGTGGCCACACGTCGTTTCAGACACTCCCGCGACGTTTCATTTTATTGTTTGTTACGTAACGGAGTTCCAACGAGGATCGTTAACTGTACGATATTGTACTGGCCGTAAACTATAAGGATGTGTAGAACACACGACACTATGTGTGAAACGTTAAATGTGTACAGTCACTAGCAATGCCATGTTAACAAATTCACATGGTAAAAGACTGTAACAATCTAAATATATTTAGGACAACAACAACAATAGCTCACACTTAATTTGCACACAAGTAATCACATGGTACAGATAAATAAAGTAACTTAAAACAAAAAAAAGAAAGGAAGACGCGCTTAAGGCGGCCTTATCGCTGTAGCAATTAAGCAATTTCTTTCAGGCAACCAATTGGGAAATAACTGAAGACGAAATATATGTTATGCGTGTTGGATTAAGGAGAAAAAATAGATTTATTTAATATGTTTAAACAATTAACCTATCATAAACCTACATACAAACAATGTCACTGACACTGTCTATTGGTATACCAACGGCGAGATGAAACGGCTGAACGTAGATATGCAGAGGTTCTTTATACAGCGTAAGTGAGCACTAAAAAAACAATTTTGGAAATTCATTACCCCTAAGGGGGTTTAAAACGAAATTCACGCTAGCGAAGCTGAGGGCAAAATATAGTGCATTTTTGTAACTAATAGCTGCGCCCCGTGGCTCTGCTCCTTTTGGGACTTCAGAATAAAAAATACTTACATGCTATTCCAATTTAAATTCAACCCGTGTACAAATTAAATTAAATTAATTTAAATTCATCCAAATCCGTCGAGTAGATTCTGACAAACTTTCGCATTTATTAGTGGGATGAGATAGGATTGTGACTGTACACTGTACAGCATAACGGAGTTTGAGTCAATGTAATGTTTATGGCATCCTAGTCGTCTTACAAGTGTTTGCGAGCTTTACTGTTTTTGGAAAGATTGTGAGGCATAGCTAGACAAATACTGTATTTTCGTAAAAAGTATCGGGATTTATTGAACACTTCCCAGTACTTTTTACACAGAAAATTTTCTATGTATTTCTTTACAAAGCGTTTGCACCCCGCAACCCGCGCACACGCTACTGATATGATTTTTTTCATTTTAGTTTATATCTACAATTACTTTTTTAAAATCCAACTGGCAAATTGACATGTTTGCAGTATAATAAAACGTAGAGGTCACCAATGCAATCAAAAGATGACCGTAAATGTCGCTTCGCATTTTCTGCGATTTAAGAACGAAATAAATACTTAGGTACCTACTTCCTTTTTGACTTTAAAGTAATGAAAATTGGCAATAAAGCCCTTTGATTCCATGAAGAGTCTTCTCTTAGAATTCCGACTAACATTCTTCTGCTAAATCATATAACAACAACTCGAATTAATGCAAAACCACGCCATCTATTCAGTCTTTATTAATTTGTAAATAAAGCTTCGAATGCAGGAATTTTTGCTGTCTAGCCTCGCTAAATCTAAGTATTTGATATTCATAACACGTTTACCCTAAATACTCGTATTTACAGCAGTATCATTTAAATCACTAAGATAAATACCTGTTAAATTAAATACCAGATAAATATACGCGATATTTGAAATTACGTCCCGCCGTTGTTGAAATTAAATAGATATCTAATATTAGAGGGTAAACAGGTATTCAAAATGTATCTGGCATCTAAGTATTTGTGCTAAGTGGGTGCAACGGAATCAGACACTTTCGATCTGGCGAGTTATTGTGTATCATTTTATCTTAACTTCGTGCATTATTTCCCATGAACTAGGGTAGTAATTTAACAAGCTTTTATTTAACCGATTCCAATCTTAGAACTAAATTTTGTTTTGAACCAGTTACGACATTGGAACCTTCAAAAAACGAGTCTATGTCTTCTTGTAAGGCCGGCAACACTTATGTGATACCCTTTGTTGCAATTGTCCATGGTGATCACTTACCATCAGGTAACCCGCTTGCTCGTTTGCCGCCCTATGTTATAAAATAAAAGTTAACTTTCAACGTTCGTTTGAATACACCTAAAATTCCGATGACAATACATAATCCAGGGCAAAACAGGACGCGAATTTGGAGTAAACCTTATTACCTTGACAAGCTTGACCTGATGGTACACCCAGAATCGGCTTCCAACAAAAAAAATAAGAAAGCAAAATTTTGTCACGCATTTCATGCCCCAAGATCTGGTGACAAAAATGAAATCTTTGTAGAAAACTTTAAATAAAATGATTCTCCGCTGTAATTCGTTTTTAAATCATTGATTTTTCCTACAACAAAATTGATAATCAATCTGTAAACGCGTCATTACCGTGGCCATCTCTGATCTCATCACGGTGGCCTGTTTCATTACCGTGGCCACATTAAACGCACGTATGAATTAACATCAGCATATCTCTCATCTCACACTCATTACCGGCGGTGTCGATCGATCCGTAATGACGCCCGATTAAAAAATCGAGGGTTTTATAGCATACGACACGATTCTTATGCTGAAATACCGTAAACTATGTGATTTTTATTCCTCAAGTTACACAATGAGATTAATTCTAACTAATATTATAAATGCAAAAGTGAGTTTGTTTGTTTGTTTGTTACCTCTAAACGCTTCATCTACTGAAATTTTGCATACACATAGTTAGGAGTACGGAGAATGACATAGGGTACCTTTGTACCTTTAATCTCAGGAAGAAACACTGTTCCAGCGGGAAATTCACGCGGGCGAAGCCGCGGGAAAAAGCTAGAAAAAAAAACAAAAAAATTAACCGACTTCCATTACAAAACTTAAAATCATGAAATAACATAATTGGCAGATTTTAATGAAAAAGAAAATTGTATTGGCACCCTACCTACTGAATGAGGTGAAGTCGACGTCAAAAGATCTAAAGGCCATGCTAAGCTTATTAGTAGGCAACAGTGAGAAGTTATTTACAGCATTCAATATATCATCTATGTACTCAAGCTCACATCTTACGACTTATCGCCCGTTGTAAAGAGCAATCTATAAAGATGTAACCTGTCGATACGCCAGCAATTTGCCGTGGCTTACCACGCCCACTGTTCAGGGAAAAAAACATTAACTGCAAAATTACTAGCAGAATTAAAAGATGCTGCTTGGGAAGTGTTATCGAAATGGGCTGGTCTTGTTAGATAACTGGTTGTAATGTTGCGACGTTTATCGATAAATCGATGTTTACTGGATGGATTTTGATGACGTACTGTGATTCTAGTCTATATTTTACTCATGCACCAAATACTTACACAAGTTAAATATAGCCTGGAACATTTTCCCGAAATCACCATGGGAGCGAAGCCACAAGGAATAGCTAAATTAAATGCGGGACCTTCTTTCTTTCTTATTGAATGTGTTATAGATTCTGGTGTCAGATTTTCCTCAAGCTGCCTAATAGCAACTGACAACGTATAAACTGTCAACCAGATAGTGTGCGGGTTTCCTGATGATGTTTTATTACCGGAAGGGCTAGGATAGAATAGGATTTACTATTTTAACCAATTATAAACTTCTTCCATGCTGGTCTGGGAGCGAACAAAAAACATAGAATGTGCCAGCTGCTTCTCTTCCCGCGCAGATTGTAAAAGTCAATCGAGGGAAAGGGCTTTAAACTGGGGATTCCTCCACTCATAGGCGATGGGCTAGCAACCTGTCACTATATCTGAATCTCCATTCCATCAGAGAGCCCACTATTTAGCTAAACATGGCCTTCGAGTCTCACGACTCTTGGCTCTGTCTACCTCGTAAGGGATAAAGACGTGATTCTATGTATGTATGTATGTATAAATCTTTTACTAGTCTATAAGTCACTCCCTATAAGCTCACATGAGTCAGATTGGTCTTGTAAGTCTTCTTTACACGAGTCAGATTGGTCTACAAACTCAGGCTGCACCTAGAATTCGAACCTGTACCCTTTTGGTCGTAAATCAAGCGCCATCGCCAATAAGTGCTTCATGCAAGATTAGAAACTATGAAAATCCGTGTTGTTTGACGTCTCATTGAACACATCAAAATAGTTAATTCGTAACGTGTCAACTTAAATTCGTAAAATAAACGTGCGCCCATACAAGTATCCGCATTCTGCAACAGCATTCCTTACCGACAGATGCATTAAGCAATTTAATTAAAATATCTACTGAAGTGGGACAATCGTAAAGAACAAATGTTTGGGGCATAAAATCTACGAGCTTCCTCGTAGAACTGTCTTTTATTTGAACTCTTAATTTTAGATTATTCTCTTTATAGCACAGATAAGTCATCCACTAGTAGCCTGAAGTACCCATGTTTGAATTCTACTTATGTCTGATAAGTTGTGAGAAATTGCAATCTAGTTGTTGATTTACCAGCTATTGTGTGAAATGGAGAAGGCAAGTGGCAAAACCATGAGGATAGCTCTTAAATAGAAAAGAATATGTTGAATCATTTACATATTTATTTCTGGAGTTGATCATAAGATTGACCTGTCTTGAAGTCAATTTGTAGTATTTTTAAACCATTTAAAGACAAGTAGACCACTAATACGTATTAGCATTACAAATAGAAATTGATGTAGACGACTGAACTACTTTTCTAAATCACTTTGTCATTTAGACGTTTTGAGATCGACGACTCACTTTTTCAGATCGTTTCTGGCTAAGAAATGACGTTGCGTTATGACGCCTAGTGTTGACAGTATTAGTGTTGTAACAGCCACTATATCGATATATTTTTAGCCAAGAACATAGGTGTAACACAAGCATGTTCGGCCTGCTTAAATTCTGGCTAACTTCAAAAGAAATCTATCTCTTTCATTTTAAAATGGATATCCAGAAATGATTTCAAAAGTGACGCCCTGGAAAATAGGTTTGACATAAATAATTTATCGCTAAATATTCCTTACGAGGTTTAATTCTAATTAAGTAAAACTCGAAGACATTTTAGCTTAACACATTAGGGTTTGTCCAGATAGGATGGACGACATTTACAATGATTGGGCTTCAAGTTGGTAAAGAAAATTAGTTAGCTCTGTCGGGTAGGTATAGTCCAGTCGGGTATTCTAGTCAGAATAGTTACAAATTGTGATTCTTTTTGTTACTACTCTGATACCCTACAATCAGTTTCGATTAATTAACTTATCGACATTTTTCCATCTTTGAGGCGCCATAACAAAAATCATCATTCCTTTACACCATTTCATTGATAAAAGGTAATACGATATCGCCTATAATATAAGTGTTTGCTTATACTTGTGCTTAGTTGGATCTTGATAGAAGTGCTTTCAACACTTGAAATATAGGTAAACAATTGCAATACAATAAATAGTTCTGTTGTTATTCTTCGTGTATTATTGAACCGCCTTTGTAATTCAGAAGTAGTTAGTTTTATGATCCGAGGTTCATGGAATCAAATCTTGAGAGAAATAATTTATATCCTTAGTTTGGGTTGCATCGAAATTGAAGTTAGTGTCAAGGTTTACGTAACAGTAACGTCAAAATATTATGTCAAAAGTAAACACTTTTGACATACTATTTGACAATTGGCGCAAGTTGATCTGTAGATTGGCTCTCCAGCCATAGTTTAAACGTGTTAACACGAAATCACACAGAGGGGTATTGAAGCGGTGGTGGTCGTGTATCATTTCGTCATGAGTTCGTATCGTACACAAATTAATGTTAAATTGGTATTATGGTCCATTCTCCTTACCCATCCATAAGGAAGACCAATCAGTGGGGCCTCTAAAATGACTGATGATAAAGATGACAATAATAGCTAAAGAAATTAATATCTGTAATTGGAAATCTGCCATGAAATTCGTTACAAATGGAACTCTATTTGTCACATTAAAAATATCTACATCCGACATAAAACCTTGTGAGACGTTCAAAATAATTTCAGTGTACCATGACCTGATTATTATTATGTCATACAAAACGCATACGTTCGTTGGCCCAACTTCCAATGAGGCTATCGTATGTACTCTCTCTCATGCCGTTACTGGCGAGTATGGTCATGTCAATGGTACAATACTGTCATTTGAATTTGATACATTGACATTGACAGCTTTGTACCATCTGACAGATGTCTGTCCTTACCCGTAGGTTGGGCTGACATCTGGAGGAATATTTAAACGCAATAACCCTCAATACATTGATTAGTTTTGAACAAAACACTGTGTGTGTGTTGTGTTATGAATTGACACAAGACAAAACAAAGGAGTCGGTACCCACTCGTACCCTAAAATTCGTCCCCTGGAATAAAAGTTGAAGATTCGGCCCTATAAAGGTACCCATTCGTCCCCGGCGAGACCAGTCAATTTTAATTTATTTTAAAGGTACCTATTCGTCCCCTAGAACAAAAATTGAAAATTCGTCACCTGCTCAGGTGCCTTTTGGTCACTTGACAGAAAAAAAAAACATAAAAAACGTAGCAATGTACTGTCAAGAATCATTTTGTTATACCTCAAAGACTTTATTGCCTTGCCTTAAAGAACTTATTGCCCTGTAGATTCTGTAGCGTACCGTATGTCGACTGGCAATGTTGGCCCAACATTAGACATAATTTTTGGCCAAAGTGTGTATGCGACTTAAGAGTATGATCCAGTAAACTACAATACTAACAGTAGCTTACATTCGCTTGTGTAAGGGATTAGATAAGATTAATAACTGTTATATGATGTTATAAAATAGATAACAGCATTTGTCAACATGTTAGAAATTTTTCATAGCTTTAGAAAGCTGCGATATGGTGTATGATATTTATGAAAAACGCTAGGCCTTTAAATTATATAAAAATAAAAAAACACGACTGACAACTTTTATAACAAAAAGTACATGTATAAGTTACGTTTTTGAAATAACCCTTCATTTTGATCGATAAGATTAATAAAATTTAATTTTTGCAGTCTGTTTTTTATCCTGTATATAATCCGCCATTTTGTTTTTATGATGTCGTTACATAGCATATGTCACTCGGAGGAATGCTAGAAATCTCAAAATACATTTCATACCAAAATCTGGCCGTTCAGGATACAAACATACATATAGGAACCCTGAAAACATAAAACTCCTTTTTTTGGTTAGTTGTGTAAAACATTGTGTGTGTGGGCCTCACATTTGCAAAGAGATTTTGAGATTTTATTTCGTCATTGGATATGATGTATATTGATTTGATGTGTATACACTTGACATCTCACCTTCAAATCTCAAAATACCACGAGCTTCAACGGATTCTTTAAAAATTACGTCAAGATATTGCATATTAGACTTGAAAAAAATGATAAACGTTATAAGTCAAGAAAGAGCTCATGATCCATTTTGCTTGGAGTATCTGTAAAAGAAATTTATGAAATACATTTCTAAGCCGAATATTATTTTTTTCGCAAAAGTAAGAATTAATTCCCTTACTTCCCAAGCCCCATAATGAGTCAGGTTTTTTTAAACAAGATTGTAAGTAATTAGCAACAATAACTGCCTTATCGTATAAAGAATGCATTGTTTTATACTTTCCTTACTTCCTGACTTTTCTATAGGTGTTATTATTATAGGAATGATATAGTAACTATTTATATAGAGCATCCTTATTAGCGGCTCTAACTGGATATATGATAATTGTTACAAATATTATGTTAGGTTACATAAAATAAGTATGACATATGTGCTTTGCTATTGCATTGGCTAAAGCTGTAAAAATAGAATAAGTTTGGAAATAAATATATAAAAAAAATTAAAATGAGCTAAATGAGAATTTATCATTTAGTATGATACACTCATGTGTATCATTAATATCCATTGTTATTGTACATATTAAAATAATTATTTAATATGATTATTATTTGATATGATTTGAATCTAATAAATTGCATATACTCCATATGCAATTTATTAGATTCAATCTCGATTGATGAGATTGAAAAAGAAATATCGAAATAACTTTTTAAATAAACATTTTCATTCATTCTTTCATAGTATAGGTAACAAAGCGTGAGGTTCAATTTATTAAATTTCTAAAGACTGCCAAAAATAAATAAGTTAGCTGTACGCCCGGCACATGTTAAACATATGAGCATGGCACGACGCATCATGGCATTTTCCGTCACGGCATTCGAGTAGTTTTTACTGCCAAGCTAATCAAGAAGTTTTACATGAAAAAGTAAAATATTTATCTTTTTGATGCTGATAGAACTAAAAACTATTTTGATAATCTCTAAAAATATATTTTTTAATTTCTACTTTCTCGATCTGTGAGCGCGCTCTACATCAGAAGCCATACTAACTCTGTGACAATTTTCCCATGCTACTACCATCTAACAATTGATTGTTTTGGTGTTAATCAATATATATAACAGCCAAAGATCATGTCATCTTAGTAGTGATCTGTCTTTCAAACAGTGCGGTCGTGTATTGTTTTAGAAAAATGTAGACATATTTTTAAACATTTTTTTTATTTAAGTATTGGGGTAGGCTGCTATTGTAAGTTGATGATATTTGAAAGTTATTTATCGTGTTAATTTTTGATGTTAAACATCTATTGGTGCGGCTAAAAATTTTCAAAATTATAGTGGAAACCGCATCAAAACGAGTTGAGTAATCTAAAAATATAATAAAAGAGTAAAAATAATTTGTCTGTACATTTAGTATTTATGACTGAAATGGATAGAGGGATACTTAAAAAATATAATTCAGTTTTATTAAATCTATATCATAAAATACAAGTCAAATTATTACAGTCATAAAAACTTAGTCAAAAAGGCCACCCCGAATCGTACCTGACGCAAAGGTGCCCATAACGCTTGCTGCATTCCCCCACTGTATCGCGAGGGATATGCGTTGCGTCAGATACGACTCGGCGCGGCGGTCAACACCATTATTTTTTAGACGCCTACCTAACTGCCGCACAAATATTTTGGCTTCCGCCCCCCATGCTCCGCTAACTTCAACTGCGAACGGGACAAATACTTAAAAAGAATAATAGAAAAAAACACATATTGCATACATGCTTACAATTCTCTTTTCTTTGTTACAGATGAGATGAACCGCTAATTCGCCAGAAGCGAAAACCGAACGAGTTTTTTTTTTCAAAGTGACATAAATCAGTGTATATGTGTGAGAAGGCGGCCTTCGACAAGATGACGAACATCAGTCCGGAGACGAGGATCATGATCATGAGGCCTCAGGATGGAAGAGGCACTTATAGAAGACAGGTTAGTAGACTTTCAATTTTGTATTTTATAAGTTTGACCGAGAGAATCCACAAGGGGAAGAAGGGGCTTCAAAGTCAAAGTCAAATTTTTTTATTTAAATTTGAACTTCAAAGAAGGCTCTTTTTCACGTCGAAAACTAATTATTTATCATACAAGTTTGGCGATTGAGCTTTGAGACATAATAATGTCTCAAAGCTCAATCGCCAAACTTAAGTGGCAGTGGGCGGGGCACATAGCTTGTAGAACAGATAGCCGTTGGGGCAGAAAAGTTCTCGAGTGGCGACCACGAACCGGAAAACGTAGTGTTGGCAGGCCTCCCACTCGGTGGACCGACGATCTGGTGAAGGTCGCGGGTTGCGCATGGATGCGGGCAGCGCAGGACCGGTCGTTGTGGAAATCCTTGGGGGAGGCCTTTGTCCAGCAGTGGACGTCTTTCGGCTGAGAGAGAGAGAGAGAGAGAGAGATTATGTCTCAAAGCTACAAACTACTAGCATTTCGGAACGACCACTGCTGAGAAGAAATGCCGAAAGAAACTCATGAAACAGTCTTGGTCGCCTAACATGCCAGAGGGCTATTTGTTAACTCTATACATACACTAGATTGTGTACAGTCAAAAATAAAATCATCGATCAAACAATACACCTAGATTGCATTGCATTTGCGTTCATTTATGTACCTATTTATTTTTGTCACTACTTTGTATGTTATTTTCTGTAAATCCATACTAATATTATTAATGCGAAAGTTTGGATGTGAGTTTGTGAGTTTGTGAATTTGTGAGTTTGTGAGGATGTTTGTTACTCAATCACGCAAAATCTACTGGACGGATTTCGATGAAATTTGGTACAGAGGTAGATAATGACCTGGAATAGCACATAGGCTACTTTTTATCCCGGGAAAAAGCACTGTTCCCGTGGGAAATTCACGCGGGCGAAGCCGCGGGCAAAAGCTAGTGGTGCAATAAAGTGTTGATCTATCTATCTATCTATAATAGATTGTAGTGTGCTAATAAGTTGCATGAGCTCATACCGCCTGCCCCTTTCTTTAATTGGACAACCAGACGCACTGCGGGCTATCATCCCTTCTTGGTCAATATTCCCCCCGCACGCACCAAGCGCTTTTCGCCATCATTCTTAAGGCTATACCCAATCAGGATTTTCCGAAAACGTACTGTGTTTAAGGGTCAAGTGTGAACCATAGGTTAGAAGTACTGAAGCAGGAAAAATATCCCGTAAAGAGGAAAATACTAAACTAAAATTATACCGAATCAAATTACAAATAAAATTAATAAGACTAGATAAAAAATAATAGATAATCCTGTTTTTTTTTATCCTTTATCGTCGAAAATCACCGTAATTAAAGCGATAACAGTAGATTTTTTTTAAAGAATTAAATAAAGAATACATTTATTTAAAACGATGCCAGCTTTTTTTTTTAAATATATTTAGTGTTTTATCATAGTTAAAAGAAAACCTCTAAAATAATTAACCAAAACGCCTAACGAAAACTCGCTAGCAAAAACACAAATTATTGAAAATTCGAAAAGTTACCTTATTGTGTCTGCTTTAAGGCGGTGCTTACGTACCGCCCCTCACCCCCTCTGATCAGCCTTGGGTATGGCCTTAATGCTCACAGCGAAGCATTGGAACTCCCTGCCTGCGTCTGTGTTCCCGAGCACATACAACCTGACTCTCTTCAAAACCAGAGTGAATAGGCTGCTTCTGGGTAAGCTCGCTACATCGTAGACCTCATCTATGTCCTTGGGCAAGATTGTGGTCAAGAGCTAACCCATCTTTAATAATAAAAAAAAGATTAAAAGTTCTGAAAACGGCTCGAGAAATATGTAAGCGTGTGCTTTTATTTTCTGTGTCCTTTGCATTACTATATTTATTGCTTATTCTTAAGGTATATTTTTGATCGAAGGTATTAATTAAATCAACACGGACTGATTTTCGCTTTGATTTTGTATGAAACCTAGGTGTATTGTAAATAATCAAAGGTGTATTGTTAATCGCAGAATCAATTATATGGATATCAACTCGGAGTGGTTCTTCAATCTCTTGATTTTTCTGGTCATCCTATAAACCACATTCTATTGAGCAATGCCAAAATACTAACCAGAGTTCAACGACCTTATGCAATTCGGGAAACATTCACCGATAGCCGATAGTGCCGACATGTTGCCAAACTGCGGAAACAATGTGCTCTATTTTTAAAAATCCCTCGCATTTTTTAAAACAATGCCGCGTAATTAGGGAAATGTTCTGTTTTTTAATATTTTTTTTTATGGAAAACCGGGTTTTTCAGTGTATTTTTGTCAGTTGGATTTTTTTTTAACTAATTACAAAAACTATCCGTTGAGGGTAGAGCAGAAAAAAATAGTATAAAATCTAATTAACACCGTGGTTTTACATGATTGATTTAGAATCACAGACTACTTACCTATATATTTTAGAATTGAAAATGCATAATATTTAAGTATAATATTTTTAATATCATCTACTTGTGCGTATTTGAATTGAACAGTTACCAAAAGTCCAAACAGTATCAAATATTAGTTCCTACTTAAAATTATTTGGTTTTCTTGATACCACAGCATAATACACTTTTGAACGAGTTAATTTGGTGCAATTACTCATTCTCTATGTCATGTTCTGTACATAACTCTATGGACAATTCTCTCAAAAAGTAATTACCGTTCAACTGGGCCTTATGGTTATTATAACTAGGTCGATATTGTCCTGTCATAGCGATATTGTATGAATTGTGACTCGGTCATTGACCCGCAAATGTTCGGAACAATCCAGTCGACGCTTTCAGATAAAGTGCATAGTGATGTGATGGTTGTTTCAGTACATCGATATTAGATATCGATCGATCGTTCAAAGCGAGACGCTTTTGAATGAGACAATTTCGATATCAATTATTTTGAAGTCTAAATTTTTTTGGGTTCCATACCTCAAACAGAACCCTTATAAAATCACTTTGTTTGAAGTAAAACATCTATTGATGCGTAAAAACTATTAGATTTCCGTGACGGAAGTTGGTGTGATCATCGCGCCATCTATGCTCAGATGTTTCATGCTCAGATGGTTTAACATCTGCCGAGCATCCCATGATGGTTAACTTTTTTTTAAATATTTTTATTGTCGAATTATTATATATTTACTTTCCCGGGGATATGATTACTTTATATTCGTTACCAATTTGTATTTCAGATTGGCCAATATCGCCAATCTGACAGATTTATTTTCCATACTTGACCTGACCGGAAAGAAAGAAATAAAACGTAAACATAAATACATAGTAAAAAAAAAGTTTTCTAAAATAAACTTATTGGTATTAGAAAAATTTTAAATGGCGATGTCGATATCATAGGTTTGGTCATCACTACGAATCCATTCTCACATACATGGTGTTGGTAACATTGATCGACTGTGTAGCTCTGCGTGTAGTGGTTAATGTACCACCCTATATATCTTGATACTACGAGTACAATATACGGAATTTACGGTCATTCTAGATATGGGGAATAAAAAAACTTTTAATGGTTTCCTGATCGTGGAATATTTCTTGCATTCTATTTTAAAGTTTGGTGGTAATTTTTAACTAAGTAGTTATTTCATATTATTATACATACTTGCCAATGTTTTTTTTTGGAAAAGTTATATTTTACGTTCCGTCGTCAAATGTCCCTCTTTTGGCCAAGTGACTTTTGAATTTTACAGAATATCTATATAACTCAAAGGTGACTGACTGACTGACATAGTGATTTATCAACGCACGCACAGCCCAAACCACTGGACGGATCGGGCTGAAATTTGGCATGCAGGTAGATGTTATGACGTAGGTACTCGTATCCGCTAAGAAAGGATTAACGCGAGCAAACCCGCGGGCTAAATCTAGTTGTATATAAAATAAAAAAATTGAGAAAGGGCCATTTTGCGACGTAACAAAAGCATTGCTGAAAATTTTAGACGGTGATCGCTTACCATCAGGTGACCCGCTTGCTCGTTTGCCGCCCTATGTTATTAAAAAAATCTGATCATGTCACGCCTTTTCAGATTCAAATTCAAAAACTGACGCCACCCTCCCGCAGATCCTAGCAGCTCTCGCGATCTCAGGGCCGATTCTTCAATTTCAGATTCAAATTCAAAAACTAACGCTATCTCTCTCCCGCAGATCCTGGCGGCTCTCGCCGTCTCGCTCGGGCCGTTCGCAGCCGGGCTCAGCAAAGGGTACATGTCGCCTGCCTTGGATTCCATGCAGGAGTCTCGGTTGAGGTTCCCTGTGAGCGACCAGCAGGCCAGCTGGATAGCTAGCTTGAGTTTGTTGGGTAAGTTATTATTACACGATTGACCAAAAAAGTAGTGTTAGGTTTTCAGGGTTCATGTATGTATACGATTTTAAAGTGCTATTTTTAAGCCAATTTAAATAAAATAATTTTCATTTCATTTTATTGACCAAGCGACCGAAGCGAGCGAAGTCTCCGTTTTAGCTTGGCCGAAAATGCGTTGGTATACGAGTATCTATGTGTTCTCCTCTTGAGGTCGAATTTTTCAACCGATTCCAGTGAAATTTTGGGAGAACGTATGAAAAACGATAGTTGTTTAATCGTATACGTTCTGTATTTTATATTTTGGTTAGTAGGTGTATTTTTGACAATCAGCCGATTGTTGAGTCAAGCCATTTTTTTGAACTCCCGTTCATGGGACCAAAAGCAAAACGAAGAGGCCTATTTGTACCATTTCATTCTAAAAGTGAGATAGCTGTATCTGCGGAGATCTGTCTTTTAAGGGTATACTAACGGACAGTCGTCCCATTATTATTTGGTTCGCTAATTTGGCTGAACAACACACAAATTAGAGACAGACGGATAATAAAGTGATCCTGTAAGGATTCTGTTTTTGCTTTTTGAGGCATGGAACCCTAAAAATCAACCCCAAAAAGTTGCAATTAGGGGTGTATGAAAAATACTCAAGGTACTTTCTGCCGTGAGCGGAGTCGCGGGCAACTACTAGATAATATATTTGCAATGGTGGTATCGCCAGTAGCAGTTTCTGTAAAATAAAAACATTATTAAATATTCATAGTATGGTAATATGAAACATGAGACAAAAATAATTGTGGAAATTCCTAAAACATAATTTTATAACAGCCATGCCGAGCTCATAATGACAGTACACAATGTATACAGAAAATAACAATGTATTATGTATTTCTTGGCCCCTGAAAGTGTACAACCCGGAAAAATAAACATACCAGCCGCTCCAGAATATTACTTCGCATTGAAGCAACATTTAATTTATCCGTGTTGCTTTAACAATAGCAACAACATTGCGAATATGTCGGAATGAAATACGGGGAACGTGTTGGTTCCTATATTTCCTCATTTTGATATCGAATGTGTTTTTCGAATTTGAAAATGGAAGAGAGGAATTCGATGCGTATGAAGGTATATGAATAAATTGATGTTTTTCTTAAACGGTTTTAGTTTGCGTATTTTAGAAAAAAGAAATCACATTTTCATTTGAGCTGAAATTTTGCTTGAAGATAATATCTGATATCAATGCAACATACAGCTGATATGATGGTAAAACCGATGGAGTTGGAGATTATAGGAAGTCTGTAATAAAAAAGACGCGATGCAAAAAAAACTTGTTTTAAGATATCATTTAGGATTTACCTCAAAAGGAAAAAAACAGTACCCTTTTAGGATTTTTTTAATAGTAGGTACCCATAATCTTTTGTTATTAGAACTTATATAACATTTAGTTGGTGGATGTGCCGCATCTTCGCTCGTGGCTGAATAAACCGATAGCGGCACGGCATTTTTTACCACATTTGTTGCAAGTGAAACGTGAGTCGGTAACGGGAGCTGCATTTCTTCGAAGTCTTTTCTGTTTTAGGAATTGAAGGACAACTTTGACTGCGACACAGCCGCTGCAAGAATCATCTGTAAAAGATGTGCTGGCCAATGATGATGATGATGATATAACATTTATTTTACGTCAATCGTTAAACTTGTCTTTAAATTAACACCTGTGATTGCAAGGTAAAATGACCTAACTAACAAATAGCAGTATAAACATAACACAATACTACAATACAGTAACATTACAATTATTACGACGCATACAATTATATTACATCCACTAGTGGCTATTAACTCGTATATCACTTTGCAACATATTATCTGTAGTATACTAATACTAAAGTCGTCGACAGATGGTGATTATCGCGTGTACAGTCGGCAACAAAAGTGTATATCATACCCTACATATTATCACGCCTTTTTCCCGTGGGTAGGCAGAGACTAGCGATTTCCACTTGCTACGATCCCTACAGATCTCTCCTGCTTCCTCTACACTCATCACTCTCTTCATACATGCTCTCCGGTTATGGGTGCTCCTAATATCTCCTTTTTTAAGGAGGTCCGCAATCTGGTCGAACTGCGTATATATTATTTTTTTAGAGATAATAATTACAAGTCTCTACTAAAGCTTATCTAAAATTGTTATAACTATTGTATTTGTTAAAACGAAAGCCGAAAGGTTGTCATACTTACGGTAGAAAAAATTTTAGTCTTTTCAAAAGCTTTTATTCAACTTGCAATGTATGTAAGTATGTTCGTTCGGGTGGAATGGGTGGTGTATAAATGATGCCGGGATTTTTAAATGAAAGTGGATATTAATATTTTTAAACTATATTTTAAATCAAAAATGTATTTCAAAATCACAACCCAAAAATCAACGAACGAAAAAATCAATGATTCTAACAAAGATAGAAAAAAAAGACGATCACATTTTTTAAAAAACAGAATAATAGCGGCCATTACATGTTACCTCTTTATACATACTGCCCGCCAAAGACGACAGTCTTTAAATACCCGCTAATTAAAACTGATCGGTTACACTACTTTAATACTATATAAAGCTACAATACCACTCACTCACTCACTGACATAATTAGTTTGTTCTACGAAAGTCGGAACTGGGATAAAGTGATGATGAGGAAGTGTGGAGGGGGGGGAGGAGGCACGGGGAAAAATACGAAAGTGGAACTTGGAGCAGTTCCGGACCGGGTACCCCTACTGCCCGCGGAAACCATAATAGATAGGTGGGGGGTGCTCGACCAAATGTCATAGAGAACCCTGGGAGACTACCACAGCCGGTGTTAGTTTATGGTTTTTTTGACTTTTTTTTTTTTTTCATACAAACTTGACTGGGGATTTTTAGGGGGAAAACGGACTCGTACGGGGTCACCGTCATAGACAATATTGTAGGGGGTGACCGTAAGACCCCCGACTGACAGGTGTTTTTTTTTTTTTTTAAATTTTATTTTTCGAAAATTTTTGTATGGGCCAGCCAAGTCACCAGCCGGGGAGCCGAGGCCGAAGGCCGAGGCTCCGCGGCAAGCGAGGCCGGAGGCCGAGCTGCGTTTAAATCGAGGGCTGGGGGGGGCAGGAGCGAGGCCGAAGGCCGAGCTCCCCAGCCGCGCAAGCGAGGCCGAAGGCCGACGCTTGCGCCCGCGAGGCCGAAGGCCGAGCTGCGTACAGGCGAGGCCGAAGGCCGAGCTGCGTCTCGGGCGGTCCCAGTTGCGGTCCGAGTTTGTCCGAGTTTGTGCGAGTTTGTGCGAGTTTGTGCAAGTTTGTGCGAATTTGTGCGAGTTTGTGCGAATTTGTGCGAGTTTGTGCGAATTTGTGCGAGTGTTTTAAAATCGTCGGTTGGGTCGGGGGAGCGAGGCCGAAGGCCGAGCTCCCCCCAACCGTGTCACCAGCCGGGGAGCCGAGGCCGAAGGCCGAGGCTCCGCGGCAAGCGAGGCCGGAGGCCGAGCTGCGTTTAAATCGAGGGCTGGGGGCAGGAGCGAGGCCGAAGGCCGAGCTCCCCAGCCGCGCAAGCGAGGCCGAAGGCCGAAGCTTGCGCCCGCGAGGCCGCAGGCCGAGCTGCGTCTAGGCGAGGCCGAAGGCCGAGCTCCGTCTCGTGCGGTCCCAGTTGTGGTCCGAGTTTGTGCGAGTTTGTGCGAATTTGTGCGAGTTTGTGCGAGTTTGTACGAATTTGTGCAAGTTTGTGCGAGTTTGTCAGAGTGTTTTAAAATCGTCGGTTGGGTCGGGGGAGCGAGGCCGAAGGCCGAGCTCCCCCCAACCGTGTCACCAACCGGGGAGCCGAGGCCGAAGGCCGAGGCTCCGCGGCAAGCGAGGCCGGAGGCCGAGCTGCGTTTAAATCGAGGGCTGGGGGGGCAGGAGCGAGGCCGTAGGCCGAGCTCCCCCCCAGCCGCGCAAGCGAGGCCGAAGGCCGAGCTCCGTCTCGTGCGAAAAGAATTGGGCGAGGCCGAAGGCCGAGCCATTCATGGATGACGTGATGACGACAACTCATACCTCAAGTCACCAGCCGGGGAGCCGAGGCCGAAGGCCGAGGCTCCGCGGCAAGCGAGGCCGCAGGCCGAGCTGCGTATATGAATCCGAGAGGCGAGGCGAGGCCGGAGGCCGAGCTCCTCCTCCAGCCGGGGCAAGCGAGGCCGAAGGCCGAGCTTGCGCCGCCAGCGAGGCCGTAGGCCGAGCTGCGTTTTAACAGCAAAGAGTAAAAGCCAGAGCAGCCTTTCGGCTCTTCACCTAATCCCAACCGACAACATTTCTTCGTAGATGACTTTTTCATAATTTCCCTATAGATTTTCAACCTTTCGGAACTGCTTTTTTATAATTGCCCTGCACAGCACGCGAGGTGCTTGCACCTCGCGCAGCACGCGACATCTAGTTAATATATCTATAGCTTAGCTTAGCTCTAACTCTATTATAACTATTTTAGATGATAAAAAACATGTGGACTGTATAAAATAATTAAATGATAAAGAAATATTCAACATTTCCAATTATAATAAACAATTAATTAAAGTTTTTTTATACTATAATGTGCAATTTAATCTATATCAAATAACAAACGTTTATTGCATGCACTAAACTTAAAATTATCAATATTTATCACTAGATATTAAGTATATTAAATAGTTTATTGTTTAATTACATAACAATGCCTACTTCGGTTTAACAAAACCTAGGTATTTTATATACAGAACAGATCAGAGATCCCTTATTGATGAATCTTTACCAAAAGTAAACATTTTTCACATTTAACATAAAATATTTTTAGACATTATATTATAATACTACGATATTTTTACCTATATAAAATTGGATTGTTTTAAGCGATTCGAGCTGAATTAGCTATAAATAAAGATATTCTATACTTAATGATCTATGGGTAATATACACAATTTAGATACAGGACGTTTCAAATGGGTGTTTTTACATCGTAATGTAACAACACGCGTAACATTATCGACTCCAGGATGTTTTTGAACAATTTGTCCCAGCAACCATCTAGCAGGCGGCAAATCATCCTCCTTTACTAGTACTACATCTCCAATACGAGGTTCAGGTAAGTGTTGAGACCATTTATAGCGATGTAAAAACCGTGTCAAATATTCATTAGACCATTTTTTCCAAAAGTCTTTGCAACATTCTTTGGCAAAGTTGCCACCTTCTCAGAGAGCTTATCGTAGATTGTTCATAATTACGATCAGGAGCCACAAGTAAAGGCTCGCCAACCAGAAAATGTCCTGGTGTTAATGGCATGAAATCGTCAGGAGTTTCAGTATAAGATATAGGCCTTGAGTTAAGGCATGCTTCAATCTGCGCTAATAATGTAGTTATTTCCTCAAAAGTTAGAGTAGATTCTCCAATAACTCTTTTTAAATGAAATTTCGTTGATTTTATGGCAGCTTCCCATAAACCACCGAAATTTGGTGAACGGGGAGGTATGAAATGCCACTGGGTACCATTGGTTGTCAAAGCATTAATAATATCTGGTAACATAGTAGATTGTTCCTGATCAAATAATTCTTTTAGTTCTCTAGCTGATCCTACAAAATTTGTACCATTGTCACTGTAAAGTTCGCTGCAATGACCTCTTCTTGCTATAAAACGTTTATACGCGGCTATGAAACCTTGTGATGTCATGTCAGTAACTGCTTCTATATGAACTGCACGAGTAGACATACATACAAACAGACATATATACCCCTTTGTACGATCGATGACCTCTACCCTTTGACACTCTTAAGTTTATTGGACCAGCATAATCAACAGCACTGCAGCTAAATGGTTTATTCACTGTAACTCTTGGAGATGGAAGTTGTCCCATCAAAGGATTGTTGTTTGAAGTCGAATATCTTATGCAAGTGACACACTTCCTGACATAGTATTTTACTCTATTTTTAGCGTCAATTATATAGTATTTTGACCTTAAATAAGTTAACATTACTTGTGGACCTCCATGTAATGTTTTGTTATGTGCATCTGCAATAAGAAGATCGGTAAAAAATGAATCTTTTGGAATTAAAAATTGGATGTTTCTGATCTATGTGCATATTAGCACGCCCTAGTCGTCCTCCGACTCGCAGCAAACAATTTTCATCAATAAATGGACTGAGTGAGATGAGTTTACTTTTTTATTCAACTCTTTTCCTTTTTGTAGATCCCTAATTTCTGATTCAAAGCCTTTATTCTGTACCTTTTTTATCATGATATTTAATGCATCTGTAATTTCTTCTTTAGTTAAACAAATATGTCTGTCTGTTTTCTTTTTTAAAAAGCGTCTGCAATAAGCCATTACTCGAAGCAATTTATTAAGAGATGAAAATTTTTCCCATATGTCATCTTCTTCCTTTTCCAAAACAGAAGTATGTACCTTAATAGTCCTTTCTTCTAAATTTGTAAATATTGTTTCAGAATTTCTATACTCAATATTACTCTTCTGTAACCATGCAGGTCCTGTCAACCATAAATTATTATGGGCTATATCAGATGAGTGTACTCCTCGTGACGCACAGTCCGCCGGGTTGTCTTGTGATTGTACATATGCCCATTGATTGCGGTCCAACGAAGTAATTATCTCTGATACACGGTTTCCTACGAAAGTTTTCCACTTGCTTGGGTGATTACTTAACCAAGCTAAAACTACTTGGGAGTCAGTCCAAGCATGAAGACAAGTTTTAGAGACATTTAAGACACTCGCAATTTCAGTCAGGAGCTTTGATAATAACACTGCTCCACATAGTTCGAGTCGTGGTATTGAAATTTGTTTTACAGGAGCTACCTTGGTTTTTGCAGCTACTAAACTTACATGAATCTGGTTTTTAGAATCTACAACACGCATGTAAACGACTGCAGCGTAAGCTAAGTTAGAAGCGTCACAAAAACCATGAAGTTCAGTTAGGCGGTCACCTTCTGTTTGTTTTAGCCATCGTGGTAAGCGAAAAGTTTCGAGTTTATTCAGATTCTCACGGTAAGCAAGCCATTGTTGTAACAATTCATCTTTTAATTCTTCATCCCATTGAAGTCCTGCTAACCACAATCTCTGAATAAATACCTTTGCCGTAATTATACTTGGTGCGATCCAGCCTAATGGATCGTAAAGTTTAGCTATATCCGAAACCACCTTTCTTTTCGTTATAGGAGTAGAAACGGATGGAAGTTTCACTGTATATAGAAATTCATCTGAGCATCGGTCCCAGGTAAGTCCAAGTATCTTACTAACTGAATTTTGTTCTAAGTCTAACTTTTTTCGACCTTCTCTATTATCTTGACTTTCTTGTATTTCATTAAATATAAATTCGTTGTTACTAGTCCATTTCTGTAGTATAAAACCACCTTTCTTTAGTAATTCATTCATTTCCTGATATATTTTTAATCCTTCATTCTCATTTTGACATCCAGTTAGAAGATCATCCATGTAGTAATCATATTGAAGTCTGTCAGCTGCATTTGGGTAATTCTGTCTTTCTTCTTGAGCTAGCTTCATCAAGCTCTTTACAGCTATATATGGAGCAGAGGATATACCAAAGGTTAGTCTCTGGAGCTTGTATTCATTTACTGGACTATTAGGGTTTTCACGCCATAAAATACATTGAAATCTAGTATCTTCTGGATTAATTCTTATTTGACGATACATTTTTACTATATCTGCGCAAAGACAGATAGGATGTCTTCGCCATCTTAATAGAATGTGCCGTAATTCCAGTTGCAAAGAAGGTCCAATCATCAATTCATTGTTCAAAGAATTTCCTTTAGAGTCTTTACATGAAGCATCGAACACAAATCTGACTTTCGTTGTATCTCTATCTTGTCGTACTACTGCGTGATATGGTAGAAAAACCTTGCGATCATTATCGTCCTTTGAAACTAACTGCATGTGATTTAACTCCAAATATTCTTTAAAAGTTTTTTCATATTCTTCTTTAAGATATGAATCATTTTGCAGCTTTTTTTCTAGACTATAGAACCTTCTTAGTGATATCAACTTGGAGTCTCCGTACTGACAGGATGGATCAACATCTCGAAATGGAAGCTTTACCACAAATCGGCCCTCTTCGTCTCTTTTCGTACTAGACTCAAATAACTCTTCACATTTATTTTCTTCTTCCGACATAATTTTTTGCGAGTTAATCGGTTCTGATTCTATCTCCCAAAAAGATTTTAATAAAGAGTCTAATTGTGCGTGCATAGTTGTTACTTCACAGGATATCGCCCTGCTTGTATGTACTGATCCGCTAACTATCCACCCCAGTGTAGTATTCTGAGCAACAGCAGAACCCAACGGTGATTTTATAAGTCCATCTAATATAATACTCCCATAAACGTCAGCACCCAATAAAATATCGATTTTATTTGGCGTATTATATTCTGGATCAGCTAGTTTCAAATCCTTTAATTCCGGCCATGAAATCACTTCCACGCGTGTAGCGGGAAGAAGAGATGTAATTTTATTTAATACATAAGCCTTAATTTCAATGACAGAATGTGGATTAACTCGAGATCGAACCATTAAAGAAACCATAGCTCGTGAGGAAATACTTTTTTCTTGCCCTAAACCCGTTATTCTACTAGTTACCGATATTTTCTTTAAACCTAATAGCTGCACTAAAGCCTCAGTTACGAAAGACGCTTGTGATCCTTGGTCTACAAGGGCTCGAAATGTTTGAACTGTATCCTTACTATGAATTTGAACCAAAGCTGTAGCCAATAAAACGTGCTGTATATTCCCCTTAGAAAAGTGACTACTTATATGCAAATCATTCTGATCGGGTGTCTGCGATGAAGGTAAGCTATTTACTGACGCAATGTCTACTGGAGACTGGTCTTCACTTCCCTTTACCGAGTCTTGAACTACCAAAGAAGTAGCTGATGTAGGATGTAAAAGAGAATGATGCCGACGACTGCACACTTTACAACAAACTGTACTGCGGCAGAATTTTGCTGAATGTCTTGGTGTCAAACAATTAAAACATATCCCATTACTTTGAACAAATTCACGCTTGTCATTATATTCTAAAGAAGCGAAATCTTTGCAATTACTTAATTTATGGTCACCCTTACAGTATATACATATTAATTCTGTTCCTAACATTGTAACAATTTTTGAAGACCCTGGGACTGCTTGGTAGCGACTATATTCCTTAGTTTTATTGAAGTCATTTATCTTAGGATCTAAGAATTCTAATGAATGATATCTTTTTTCGAGAAATTCCTTAAACTGTTTAAAATCAGGTAAACATTTTGACTGAGATAATAATTCGCTAACTCTCGACTCCCATTGTTTGCGAGACTCGGTGTCCAATTTCGAGCTAACAATGTATATCACCAAAATGTCCCAGGAGTCTATATTGATGCCCAAACTTTTTATTCCGTTTAACATGTCTAATGTAGAATTTAATAGATCTTTAATTGCAGTGGCAGACTCAGTTAGTAGTTTACGCTTGCTAAAAAATCCATTAAAAATACAATTTACTAAATATTGTTTGTTATCATACCTACTCTCCAACGTGGTCCAACACTGCAAATAATTATCGTTTGTTATAGGGATATGTCGCAAAAGTTGCTCTGCCTCACCAGTTAAACTCCCTTTTAAATAATGGAGTTTCTGTACATCGTCTATAGAACTATTATTATGCACCAACGAAATAAACAAATCGCGGAACGTCATCCATTCCGTGTACCTTCCGGAGAAAACTGGGACTGATATCTTCGGCAACTTAACGTTTTTTACACCACATGCGGTATTGAATGAGTATGAGTCAGACGGAATAGAATCGAAGTTGGTGGGTTTCTGTCTTTCGATCAATTCCCTAAGTTCTGATTTAAATTCAATATAAAACTCCTCCATCTCTTCATACACAGAATCCACAAAATAGCTAGAGTCCGATAATGTTTCCTTTTCATGTAATAATTTGTAATGATTTCCGGTAAATTCTGTCCATTTAGTATCTATTGTTTGTAATCTAGTTTCAATATATGTTTTAGTCAACCTATCCTTCGGACTCTTCTTGAAATTGATTTTAGATTTTAATAACTGTTCTTTAATGTCATTTTGAATATTTAATAATTCCATTTTGCTATTTTTGGTAAATTATGGGCTATGAAATAAGATGAAAATGTTTGAATAACTCACGTTCACTTTATCACCACACTTGTATATCCACTCACTTGTGTTCCGCCGCAGCCGCTCAGCCGCGGGAGTAGATGTTGATGAAGATGCTGCGTAACCTCCACTGCTCTGCTGTAGTAACAAAGCCTGGTATCTTCAACAGTATCTACTGCTGTTTTTATCCCGGCCAATACTGAAATATACCTACTTTAACCCTTTTGTAATTTCTTTACTGGTGTATTAAATAATATCCGGCTCGTAATAACCAATGTATAAATGATGCCGGGATTTTTAAATGAAAGTGGATATTAATATTTTTAAACTATATTTTAAATCAAAAATGTATTTCAAAATCAGAACCCAAAAATCAACGAACGCAAAAATCAATGATTCTAACAAAGATAGAAAAAAAGACGATCACATTTTTTAAAAACAGAATAATAGCGGCCAGTACATGTTACCTCTTTATACAGGTGGAATCTTAGAACATAATTTTGAAGTAGTTATCTTAAACCGATTGAGCTGAAATTTTGTATACACGTTTAGTTTGGATGACAATGCATGATATGGTATGTGATGTCATTCTAAATCCAATATGGCGGACCATCCAAGGTGGAGGAATAGTTATTTGTAATGCATTTCTACAATATGGGTATCAAATGAAAGGGTTTCTTGAGAGTAACAATAAAAGCTTTTTTTTTAGTTTTTTTACTAATAATTTTTTCAATTAAAAATAATGATGTTGCAATTCCCAATGCTTTGTTTGGTAGTTATTTTGAGATGAAAATAACATTATCTTAAATTATTCTAGATCGAAAATTTATAAGAGAATTTTCGTGTAGGATTAAAAATACGTAAATCTCCTTAGTAACTTTCACAGTAAAGTAGAAAAAGACCCCGCCCCGGCTTCGCTCGGGAGGTACACACATAAATTGTAGCCTATGTTACTCAGGTATAATCAAACTTTCTAAGTATTTATGAAATCGGTTCCGTAGTTCAGAAAATTAGCCTCTACAAATAAACTTACAAACAGTTCCTCTTTAAAATATTATATTAGTATGATATGAAGTCTCAGTCTGAATACTGTTGCTGACTGTACAAAACCCTGGTTGCCCGCACCCAGTGATTACAATCGTAGAGATACGAACGTAAGTCAAAGTACAGTCGGAATTATAAGCCCTTTATCGACAGCTGTTTTGATGATTTTTAGGCGGTATTCCATAGGTTTGTATAGCGTAGCTAGCTAAGATGAGAATAAACTAAGGCGTGAAGGTTAGTAAATTTAAATAATATGAAGTCAATTTACTTATTTATTCATTTAAAATCTATATTTATCAAAAATAGGTACAGAAGGCGGACTTAATGCTAAAAGCATTCTGTACCACCTTCGGGAAAACGAAAGCAAAGTAACCATATACTTTACTTAATAAAGAACTCATTGATCACACATTAAAAAGGTTTTTTTATAAATTTATTTTTCAGGAAAAAATGCAACGGTTATTTCTATTCCATTCTAAGATAAATTAAACATAACTTTTAAAAATTTATTTATTTATCATTTTCTTCAGACTCTCAGGGAATTTTTTTGAAAGAGCATCTCTTAGAATACTACTAGTCGTACAGGATATTTTTTGTCTTAAAGTTCCAACAGGAGTCGAGTTTTGGGGCATGTCGAACAATTTCTAAACCCTAAAAAACATAACGTAGCTTATATTATACACAGCTATGGAGTACTACCTTTATTTCGGACGGTGTTCCGAGGATTCATCAGTTATTTTCAACTTGTTTGTATCTTGTTAATTGGAAATGGCGGCGTGTTAACTGGCTTGTTTTATTGTTTTTTGTTCAGCATTCGTAAGCGTCATTTTTCTTTGTGTTGCAATTACTTCGAACTGATTTCAAAAATTCATAACTTTGATTTTCGTGAGAACTAAACATCATTTAAAGTACTTGTTTATACACAAAAATCTAAAATATTCGTTTCGTTTTAGTTTTAGGATGATACAATTTGTGCAATAGAAAAAAAAAACTTTTTTCTCAACCTTGCAAGTCAAAGTGAAAAATACGAAATTTACGGAGGTGAAGCCGAGTGCCAAATATAGTTTATTTTAAGAAAACAAACGTATATTGTTGATAGTTATAGTAGGTCATGAAGTTATGTTCCATTGTTTTATTTTATCTATAAATTTTATTTTCTATAGCTTTTTATAGAATTGTCAATAGAAAATCATGGTCGGAATTTCCCAGTCAGAAAATAAATAATGATGGAATCCAATAAGTCATTACAATAGATTAGTTATTGTTATGTGTTACGTATAATTATTAGCATTCTATCTGATGAGAAGGTAAATAGTGTTAAAGTTATAAAGGTAAATATTAAGGTAAATCGAAAAAGAAAGTCATAAGTGGAGATGGGCAGGATATGATGCGCGTATGGGCACCTAGCGTTAGCCTCGATGAGTGTTAGAGTGGAGACCTAGCGAGACCACGAAGGGAAGGGGTCGTCCAGCAGAGAGATGAGTGAACGATAATAGGAAGCATGTCGGTCACAACTGGATGAAAAGGCTTGAGCCAGGGAGTCATGGAAGAGTATGGAAGAGGCCTATATCCGAAGACGGACAAAACAAAGGCTACAATGATGATGATTAAGGTATTATTGTTAAATACTTCGAGCTGCTGTTGGAAGATGCCGTGAAAACCGCGTTAGTTTCTCGGCAAATATTATGTGCGATTGTGGAGCTGTGCAATCTATGGCTTACCTCCTGTCGTGTCCGAATTGCCCCGAATCGTGTACCATAGAGGACCTTTACTAGGCCAACGATAGGGCGATTGTCGTTGCCACCTACTGGTCTGGGAAAATATAGATGCTATTTCGACTCGCCAAGAAGAAGTAATAATGATCTAGTCAGTTTGACTGTACCAGTGTTCATGTTCATTGACTGACTCTACACTAGTAATCATAAGCTATGGGACATTTTTAGATCAAGGATCTGTAACTGCGATTGGAAGAACTTAGCTCAGTTGATCACTGTTATTACAATATGAATACTTACTTGAAAAACATCGTACCTACTAATATTATAAATGTGAAAAGGTCTGTTTCTGAATATACGTAATAATTTCAAAAGTCCTCTTAGTGCTCACTTACGCTACTTATGGAACCTTTCTGCAAAATTTAAAAACAAATTCATTTAGAACATTGCAAAAAAATCCAAAGTTCAAAAAAATTATGAACTTTAAAGGCTTATTAGGTCTATAGAGACAATTTTAGCCTCATATCGTAGAAAATTTAGACAACTTCATTTAGCTCCGCGTATTGCGAACGTCTACTATAGATAGAATAGATCCCATGGCGCACAAAAGAGAAGGCAGGTGTCATGTTGTGTCGTATCAAGACCCCATGATAGAGACTTCATATTTTCGACCAACTCCATGGCTCCGTGTGATTTGTCTGTATATATTTATTTATTTCTGCGTTGATGCATCAATCAGTCCGTCAATCAGCGTTCACATCCGTCATTCGTTAACATGGAAATTTCTCGATTCTGGAAACTAACACCTAAATGCATAAAAGTAGAACTACAATGAAGAGTAGGCCGCTTTAACCATCTACACACCAAAAAAAATGTGAAGGAAATACGTCAATCTGATTTCTTGTATGTAAAAACGCCATTGCGCAGCACTGACTTCTGCATCTTCGGCCCCCTCCCTCAGACCGACACCCCCGCTCGTGGCACGGTCGGTTTGCATACATTACATTGCCATATTGCAATTCTATTGCTGCCGCGCTGTTCTTCCTACTTCTATGCCTAAATGCAATTGAAATTGCAATTCAAATCGGTCTTCTAGGAGGATCACCTCTCAAGACATTGCCCTCTCACAATACTCTCACTAAGAATACATCTGCTTATTTATCTGTCGTTTATATTGCATTGTCTGTTTGTCCGTTCGTGAATAATGTAGGCGCCGGCGCCGTTCGGTAGAAACTGAATACAAACATAATGTGATAATTTGATTATTGATTATGGGTTTGTTATTTAGTTAAATATAAGCTACGGCCAAGGGCTTTGCTCTCGTGGTTTTTTCGGGATATTTTTTACAGAAACAGAACCACGTCTTAATCCCTACGGGGTAGACAGAGCCAAGAGTCGTGAGACTCGAAACTTAGCAGAATAGTGGGCTTACTGATGGAGATTCAGATATAGTGACAGGTTGCTAGCCCATCGCCTGAGTGTAGGAATCCCCAGTTTAGAGCCCTTTCCCTCGATTGACTTTTACAATCTGTGCGGGAAGAGAAGCTACAGGCACATTCGGTTTTTTCTTCGCTCCCAGACCAGCATGGAAGATATTTTTTTTATCAAGAAATATCAACTTCGCAACGCATTCTATTCGTGTACTTTTCATGAAAATCTAGGAATTATATTTTGATAACTAGCTGCGCTCCGGAGCTCCGCTCCCGTGATAATTTTAGGATAAAAAGTACCCCATGACCTTCTCAGTACTCCTAACTATGTGTATGCGAAATTTCAGGAAGATTGGTTCAGTAGATAACGCGTGACCGTGAAGAGGTAAAAAACAAATAAACAATCTCGCTTTCGCATTTATTATACCAAATATTTATATAGTTAGGACTAAGTAGGTATACGATATAAATTTCAACTTGATGCTTCCACGCGTTGATAACAAAAGAGTCTTGACAGACAGACGGACAACAAAGGGATCTTTTAGGGTTCCGTTTTTGCCTTATGAGGTACGGAACCCTAAAATGCTAAAAAATAGAACGGACAATTGCGTAAAATAGAATTAGACATAATTTTCCTTCTAAAACCACATACTTAGTACAATTGTTCTGAACATTCATATTATAGAAACCACAAGAGAAATTAAATTCACATAATAAAATCTTACGATTGCGGTTTGTATAGAAAATAACACAATTAGAACAAAAAGATCTAACTCTCGCGTAACCACGATGGGCGATTGTTTCAAAGACAAGGTGACCTGTAATTGTTGACTTCTAAATCTAGAACTTTTGATGTAAGACATTGAATAGCGACTTTGCAGTAAAATCCGAATGCCATGACGATAAATGAAATGACGTGTGCCATGATGCTCAGATGTTTTACATTAGCCGGGCGTCTCGTGACGGCATACTTTTTTACATTTAATATATCTAGTACCTGCTCCCCGGGGCAGAAATTCGGGATAAAAGGTCTTAGTGCTTTTGAAAGCTTTTACAATTTGCTTTTTATTAATTTGCGTTTTCATTTCGTAAAAAATCCCCTCTGGCATGTAAGGCGACAAAGATGTTTAATGAGTTTCTTTCGGCATTTCATCTCAGCAGTGGTCGTTCCGAAATGTAGCATGTTATTAGTTTTTGATGTGAAAAAGCCAGTGAAGTTCATACATGCTCTCCGGTTATGGGTGCTCCTGATATCTCCTTTTTTAAGGAGATCCGCAATCTGATCGTACGTGGTTTAGGAGAGCAAAATTTCAAATCTCAATCAATAGAGAAACTATGCTGATTATGACGCCGTTACAATTCTATAGTGATTTCATAGCTACGAAACCGCTAAATACAAGTGCCTTTCTAATTATCCTTTACACATACACTTTCTCGCATACCTTACTAAATGGTTAAATTAACCATTCAGTTAAATGGCGGTTTTATTGAATAATACTTCAAATACATTTTGTAGTAATTAGTGGACTTTAGCTTTTATGTTATTTTGCGGCTAACATTGCAATGGAGTTGCAGTCGAGTCCATCCCAGCAAACATTTTTGGTCTAAATTACCATAAAATTGATAATTTCGACCAAAAATGTTTGCTCGGTTATTATTTACTTTTTACATGTAAAAATCATGATGTCTTACCAAAAAGGACATTGCTCAGTTGTAAAACTACTTTGCTCGTTGTCAGTATAGTGAGATTTGTCGAAGTTTCGCGAGCATTTCAATTAATTTTTATTATCAGTAGTCATTTTTGTGCCCGACTGTACCTAAAAACGCGATTATTTAACATTTCTATTGTCATTTTAATTGCGGGATCAATCAAAATAAAAATAAATATAAGATTAGTCAATTTATCCCGCGGGATAAATCTTGAGTGGGATCAGCCACTGAAGAGAGAGCCAACATAGCATACTATTTGTAATAGTTCTGCCCTACATTGTTGTCATAATCTCACGCGACGAAAGTTTAGGAATCCAAAGTCCCCCGCCTCGTCTGTCTTTTCGCGATAAACTCAACGGAATTTAATGCGGTTTTCACGGATGGGTCACGAGGTTTTGGTGTATAATTCACGCGGCCGAAGCCCTGAGCAAAAGCTATACTTAATAGGTCGCATTATGTTAAGTATCGCGTCCTGTCGCGTTCTATCACTCACCTACGAAAACAGGTTAGTGGTTGCCGTAAAAGATCCGCTATAGAGCCTTAATAACCAGAAGACGTAAAAGTTTTATTCGGATTTATTTTATTACGCAATTCTGAGATCGCGACATGTTGTGGGAAGTTAGCCTTTCTAGGAAATCAAAGGTTTCATGAAGTTAAGTGGAAGATAGCTGTATTTGGTGAAAGATATCCTCAAAGAGCCCAAAAATGTGGTGGTAAAGTAATTAGTATTATTATACACAGTTCCAGATTCAGATCAAACTTCTAGAAACGGTGTGTTGTGGACTTTAAAAAAATGATTTTTGTTTTATTTTTGTTTGTCTTTTTTTTTGTTTTGTTTTTGTTGAAAAAACAAAAAAGAGAGGATAACGGCAGAAGCGAAAATATTATTATTTCGCTGACTAGAGCTGACTTCACCCGAATAAAATATCAGTTTAGTCTCATTTCGACAAAAGATAAATAATTTAATATTCAATTAGTCAATTTATCCCATGGGATCAATCTTGAGCGGGATCAATCGACTAAAGAAGCCGACACCGAGGCAAAAAGTTTTCACTGAAGAAAACACTATGATCATAATTATCAGATTTCTAATAAAATATTTTTCACTATGTTCAAATAGTTGTAAACCTTAAACATTTTATTGAAGAAATGCATAAAAATGCAGGCTTTATGAGAAAATGTAAAAATATCAACATCAGTTATAAAACTAGAAAGTTTCCTCAATGAAGTACTGAATTTTATGGTATTTTAAATTGATTATGAAAGTGGCACCAAGTGGTGAATCGGGTATTTTCCGTAACGTAATACTGAAGTATTTTTAGCACAATACGAAAAAGAAAAGACAAAATAACGGTACTCTTGATATTTTGATACGCACATTTCAATAAAGAAAGATAGTATAAGTAATAGTTTCCCATTGAAATTTTAGGTTTGAAGAAAAATAATAAAAATCAAAAATCCGGCGACTCGGCCCGCGGGTTGAGTGAGCCTCGATCCGAGTCGCCGGAATCCTCTGTTGCTAGGAAGTCATCAGTTGTATTTGTAACCAAAATATGTAGTTAACTGAGAAAATGCACTTACCATAAAATCCACGTTTCATCACTTAATCCATTACAAACATTAAAAACAAATCGTCGATTCGCCACAAATAATCTTACATCAATGTAATTCACGTACAGTCGTCAACACAAGCTAAATTCATTGCAGATTCGCCTTTACGTAGAACCGCTGCCGCCGCATAACTATCCATGAAGGGTAATTTTACATGAAGTTGACTGTACAGAAAACGTCAAATCCACTACGCCATTATGAAACTTTGTCTTCCCGTAATAAACGCTAAATTCCATTAAACTTGTCGTTTTTAATGCAGCTGTGTGTACTTTATAGCTACTGCAATCACCATTTGCCGATACATTTTGAGCAATTTTGCGTCAAATCGATGTAATAACGTAAGTGGTGCTATTATTATATTGCCGCTACAGGCGTTTCAAAAGACCGGATTGATATTTTTTTATTTTACATTTTAAAGGTATTGCTACATCCTAACTAATATTATTAATGCGAAAGTGAATTTGTTGTTTGTTTGTTACCTCTTCACGCTTTATCTACTGAAACAATCTTCCTGAAATTTCGCATACACATAGCTGGAATTACGGAGAAGGACATAGGGTACCTTTCATCCCGGGAAAAAGCACTGTTCCCGTGGGAAGAGAATTTCACGCGGGCGAAGCCGCGGGCCAAAGCTAGTTTTTGCATATATTTAACTAGCTGTTGCCCGCAACTTCGTCCGCGTAACGTAACACATGCCTTGAGTTCATTCAAATGTCGATAACCTTTTTTTAATGAACCGATTTTGATGAAACAAAGTGTAAATGTTTTGCTGAGTTAAAATAAAGCAATTGGTGAAAGTTTTAAGTAAATCGGTTCAGTACTTTCGGAGATAAGCGTGATCATACATACAGACAAAAAATAAAAAAATAAAATATTTTGCTTTCTATTATTCTTTTTAAATGTCCCTCTATCCATTTCAGTCAAAAATACTAAATGTACAGACAAAATATTTCTACTGTTTTATTTTATTTTATGTATAGATATAGATAATAACAAGATTTCCTTTTTGGTTTCAAGTTCCTAAATTACAGGAATCGCGGTGTTTTTGTATATGTCAGATTTTAGTTGTTATATTAAATATACATATTTATCTAGAAATCCTCAAATTTTCAAGGGATCAGAGTCTCGGTGCAGACATAGCATACATTTTTAAATGGATAGAATAATTTTATTTACACAGAGACAGAAACTTACCTAATAATACAAATTCTTTTTTAAAATAAGATACTAGAGCAAAAACATGTTATTCGTGACCCGTTTTAAGTAGAAATGCATGTAATTATTTACGCTCATGCGTCAAAAGCTTAAAGCTCAAAGCTCATTTTCCGCGAAACTTTCCGAAGCGACAATTTAAATGCGAGAAAATTGTTTTAACCCTTTCATTTGTCTACTCGACTGTACCAAGCGATTTATAATGCTTTTCAGACTTGTGGAAGAGATAATTTGTAAGTTTCAGCTTCTCTTTTTCTCTATAGATCTCTCTCTCTTTATGGTAAACTAGCTTTTGCCCGCGTGAATTTCCCACGGGAACAGTGCTTTTCCCGGGATGAAAGGTACCCTATGTCCTTCTCACTACTTCTAACTATGTGTATGCGAAATTTCAGGAAGATTGGTTCAGTGCGTAGAGCGTGAAGAGGTAACAAAGAAATAAACAAACTCACTTTCGCATTTATAATATTAGTTAAGATATTTATGGTCATTACGTGAAATTAACCACAAAAAAAACCTTTTCATTACTCATACTCTGAAGTAAGTCTGAAGTTGCCTAAGGAGCGTGGAGAAATTATACTTTTCAGCCCTAGGAAGAATCGATTTCAACTGACAGCTGTCAAATTAATTGAAAAAAAAACTAGTTCTATTTTCACGTTATTCTATTGAACCATATTTCAACTTCCTATACAGCCATTCAATATTATGTAAAATTGAAATAACATGAAGTTAAAGAATATATTTTTTATAATATAGATTGTTTTATAATTTTTTTCAATGATGGAACCAAATGAAAAGAATCTAATAGATAAATAGTTGGTCGGCAATAGAAAAAAAAAAAATATGCTGGAAGCTAAAGCCGTAATCCGATCATTTTTTTTTCGAGTTTAGTGCTTTGTTTATGCTTCCATATAATATAATTCACTCATAATTTCTTTAGCTAATTCATGTTTTTATTTTTACTTTCCTTGTATTCGTAATGAAAAGCACAGTGTTTACCTCGGGTGAAAGACTTTTTTAAGTCCCTCGAACTATTGGCGAAACCCCGTCTCGGGACTTAATAAAGTTACTTTCACCCACTCGTTAACAATGTACTATTTACTGAGTGGGTAATTAATAACTACTTATGATTCCATGAATCTAATAGGTATGATCTTAAGTAGACGGAAACAATGAATTTCCACTTGCTACGATCCTAGATCTTTCTCACTTCCTACACTTATCACTTTCTTCGTACAATTTACATAATTCCTACTAAAGCGGCGTTCTAGGACGCAGCTAGTCAGTAATTACTTAACAATTTGCTTTCTCGAGTCACGTCTGTAAGATAAGATACGAGTATTGAGTAGGTACTTATCCGCCAATAAATCATACTGACCTCTAGAAAGCTATTAGTTATTGGTTTAATTAATTTTAATTAATTATGACTTTTGTGTCCCACCGCTGGGTAAAAGGCTCCCCTTTTTACACGACTGACCAAAAAAGGAGTGTTATGTTTTCAGGGTTCATGTATGTATGTATGTATGTATGTATGTAAGTTTCTTTATTCCACCATAAGTCCTGAACGGCTTAACAGATTTTGATGGGAGAGGTATTTTTAGATTCCTTGCATTCCTCCGAGTGACATAGGCTATATGACGTCATCATAAAAACAAAATGGCGGATTATATATGCGATAAATAGCAGACCAAAAAAATATAATTTGATCAATCTTATCGAGTGGGGTATCAAATTGAAGGGCTTTAAAAGGCGATTTCGAAAATGTATATAACTTATATGTTTGTATGTACTTTTTGAGTAAAAACTTGTCAGTCGTGTTTTTTATTTTTAATAATTAGCTTGTTTACACGACTGACCAAAAAAGGAGTGTTATGTTTTCAGGGTTCATGTATGTATGTAAGTTTCTTTATTCCACCATAAGTCCTGAACGGCTTAACCGATTTTGATGTGAGATGTATTTTTAGATTCCTTGCATTCCTCCGAGTGACATAGGCTATATGACGTCATCATAAAAACAAAATGGCGGATTATATATGCGATAAATAGCAAACCAAAAAAATAAAATTTGATCAATCTGATCGAGTGGGGTATCAAATTGAAGGGCTTTAAAAGGCGATTTCAAAAATGTATTATAACTTATATGTTTGTATGTACTTTTTGAGTAAAAACTCGTCAGTCGTGTTTTTTATTTTTAATATTTAGCTTATTGTTTATTAATATACCTTAAGACCTTGTACCTGGGTTTCCACTATAAAGATTATGGATTGATTGATTTCTGCTTCCACAATCTACGATCTAATGCCAACAGTGAGACAAAAAATATGAGTTAAAGTCATAGTCGTAGAAGAAAAAAAAACTTTATGTTTAAACTAGCCTATGCCCGCGACTTCGTCTGCGCATATCTCAAGTTCCAAGCGGCGTATCAAGATAAAACTTACGCCAGATTTTAAGCTAGACCTTCTATAATACAACAGTGCAAACCGCATCAAATTTGGCCCGGTAGTTTTCGCATGACGCGCATACAAACATACTGACAGACAGACAAAAATTCTAAAAAAACAATCGTTTTGGCTTCTATTAGTCCTATAAAAGTTTTTTCTTATCTCCTATGTACAGACACAGACCAGTTACAGTTTTAATATATGTATTGATGATGATTAAACATGCCACGTTCATGTTGAAGGCTATTATAAGAAATCCCAAAATTCCCACAGGAGCGAAGCCACGAAACACAGCTAATCCCTAAAATAAAACTATTATCTAGTTCCTACTTACCTGTCATCCCTAAAATAAAACTAAAACTTATTATATGTTTAGTATTCCTACTTACCTACCTTATTTTCTTCGCATAAACTTATTTGCCAAATACGAGACTGTGTTACTTAATAAGTACAGTTAGTTTCATAAGTGCAATTATAATCTACAAGGCAATGTGATCTTTAAAGCAAGGCAATACGATCATTAAGATACGTCTGCGCTCAAGATTCTTGACTGTACGTTATATTGGAAATATCGGATTTTTGGCGAATTCCCCGTCTCCCATAACGCTGTCACTCAAAGGTTTTTATTTCACAAGAAACACAAGACGAAGGCCTATTTTCGTGCGGCGATAGTAAAGGTGCGTTTGGATTGGAGAAATCATTACTGGGAGACTTATTTTATGTATCTTTTCTTCTTTTCTTTTGACGACCTCCGTGGCCTAACGGTTATCACGCCAGACTGCCACACCGGAGGTCCCGGGTTCGATCCTCGGTCAGGTCAAGATGGAAAATGATCTACTTTAGATTGGCCTGGGTCTTGGATGTTTATCTATATATGTATTTATCATAAAATATAGTATCGTTGAGTTAGTATCCCATAACACAAGTCCCGACCTTACTTTGGGGCTAACTCAATCTGTGTGATTTGTCCGTATATATTTATTTATTTCTATATAGCAGATGCTAGGACACCTGCTAAGTGGGTTAGAGGAGTGATCGTTGAGGTACTCGCCATAGAGTGCCATGAATTAGCTTGTTTGTAACATGGGGACCATAGGCCTCCATGCCATACCTACCCTAGACCATAGACCATAGGCATTGGGTGAGCAATTGCTCAATATTGTATAGCGGCCCTCTCTTTTTTAGTATTGGGAAGATGCTATATAATATATCCTGTAGTTTAATCAGTTCAATGGACGGTGCATACAGCTACAGTTATGGTGTCAGATAAGCATCCGATGTGACTGTCATACTGAAAGTGTAGTAGATTTAAGTATAAAGCAGAGGTGAATAGAAGAGTTGGTTAGGGTCGACCTCGGAGAACGCACTTCGACCAGGATATATTAGGAGCACCCATAACCGAGCATGTATGAAGAGAGTGAAGAGGAAGCGAGAGAGATCTGAGGATCGTAGCAAGTGGAAATCGCTATTTTCTGCCTACCACCACGGGAAAAAGACGTGATAATATGTAAATGAATATGTATCGAGGGGCGGTCGAGCCAGTCGTTCACCGCACGTCATTAAATCATCATCATCTTTGGCCAGCACATCTTTTACAGATGACTTGCAGCGGCTATGTCGTAGTCAAAATTGTCCTTCAATTTTAGTTGGTGGATTTGCCGCATCTTCGCTCGTGGCTGAATAAACCGATAGCGGCACGGCATTTTTTACCACATTTGTTGCAAGTGAAACGTGAGTCTGTAACGGGAGCTGCATTTCTTCGAAGTCTTTTCTGTTTTAGGTTATGTAACCAGACTTTGTCATAATTTCTTACATGTGTTTTTGGGCAATATACCCGGACTCTCATGAACTGTATTCACTTGTTTCATTAGAATATCCTTCATACATACAGAACTCTAAAATAGACACATAAACATTCATACATAAAGTACACTGAGTTATCCTCAGTCTTAAATATGAATATAGTAGACTAGCTGGCGCCCGCGGCTTCGCTCGCGTTAATCCTTTCTTAGCGGATGCGGACGTCATAACATCTACCTGCATGCCAAATTTCAGCCCGATCCGTCCAGTGGATTGGGCTGTGTATTGATAGATCACTATGTCAGTCAGTCAGATTTGTTACATATATATAGTCCTTATATGGCCCTTGCGAAATATTTTCCTTTACCGTAAGTGGTGATCCATGCATGATAATGATCGACAATTGACCCAGAAGTGATCGTGTATTTGTGATAAATTTATCTGCTTTGCATTGTGAACAGAGCCTAATTCTGCAGTATTTGGTGTACCAGATCGACGTTGGTTAATTTAGAACCTCTCTGTTTTGACGGTAAACGATTGATAGCTGCAAGTTATTTAGGTGGAGTAGATTTAAACACTGTGTGTCTGGGACTTATTTATTGGAGATCTGAGTCAAAGTTGTTGTTCAAAAATTCAATTTCTTGCTTCACGTTTAGTCTTAATTGTTGATGATCAAAAATAAATCAAAATTACTTTATTTTTCTCCACAAGCTAACATTTACAGAAATAAGAAGTACTTATAGGGTTAAGAATAACAGTATAAGATTGTGAAAGACTGATGTCTGAACTAAGCAGAGCCTGTATCTCAGTACACAAGCCTCTAAATTTAAGTGAACAGGACTTATTATAGTCGAAGGCATATTCCGACTTTGACATTTTACGACTTTGACATCAAACGACTCTACCTCCAAAAAAATATGATCAATTAAAGTTTAACAGCACATTATCGCAATAATTAAACTCAAGATTAAATCTAAGCATCTCAACGGTTGACGGATTGCATTTCTAAATATATATAGACCGTCTGTCTGTCCGCCCATCTATTTCTGTCTGTACCGAGAACGATCTCAGATAAACGGGTATCTTAGTAGTCTGATATTTAATAGGGTTCTTTTGATGTTAAAAATATTGTAGACTAATTCTTGGCTCCGCCCACGTGAATTTATTTTTATACCTTAGGGGTGGGATTTCAAAAATTCCTTTTCTTTACGCTAGATATTAAAAAAAAACCTCTTTGCAAAATTTCAAGTTTCTACGTTCAGTTTGTTTATTTTATTTTTTTCAGTGACATTTTATTTTAAAAATTTATAATTCTATTGAATTTTGATATTTCTTAGAACAATTCAATGTATATTCGCCCACAGATAGTTCTGTAATTAAAAGACACATTTGTTGTAAAGTGACGTCTTTGGAGAAAATGCAGCAGTGGAGTTTGTTGCGCCGCCTCTTCTCCACTTGCGCTTTGGAGGCGGTAGTAACCTTAGCTTAAAGTAATTTTCTGATGTCGACTATCTAATTTAGTTTATTAGTAAACGACGATTTAAAAGTGCTATTTTTAAGCCAATTTGAATAAAAATAATAGACTTTTGACTTTTCAGCGGTTTCGTCTTTGCTGCGTTGATATTCTCACGAACGAGTGGGGTCGTCGGTCGACTTTTTCTTCTTCCTTACCATTTTCCCTTTTTTTTGGGGCACAGTATGTCCTCTACTCCTAACTCCTTCTACTTAGCTCTGTCGCTCGCCATTTCACTCAAGACGAAATACTTATCACACTTCACACTAATATTATACAGAGGAAGTACATTTTTTTTTTATTAGAGTTTTGAGTGCGTTTGACCTCAATCTTGCCTGACGGGAAGCATAGATGAGGTCTAAGGTAGTACACGCAAACTCAAAAAATGCCTATTCACTCTTGCTTTGAAAACCTCTAAATTATATTTGTCGGAAAACAGCGACGCGGGGAGAGAATTCCATACCTTAGTGGTTCGCAAGATAAAGCATGAGGCAAACCGAGAGGTGCGGTTAGCTGGAATGATAACCACATATGGATCTTGTCCACGCCGAGTCGTCCGATGGTGGAATGGTGCAGAGGAAATTAATTCGTGTAATTCCGTGCGCTCTCTCCGAAGAGCAGTCTGTGAACAGACTTGCCTCAATCACCGGCGACTAGTAAGTCGCCGGTGATTGAGGCTCTGAAGCCGTCCTGCCGTAAGCGACTCATCATCCACGAGCCTTCTAGCACGTCTGTCGATAGCTTCCAGGGCTTCGAGCTGATAGCTTACAGCTGATAGCCTAGCTAAACAATACTCCATACACGAGCAGACTTGAGCAGTGTAAAGGCTTAACAGTCGGTCAGTAAAATACCGTTGGACTTTGGAAAGGATGCCTAGCTTTTTAGAAGCAGTCTTAGCCCTGGTCTTAGCATATAACTACCGAGGTTAAGATTCGAGGAGAAGTTTTAAGAGATTAGTGACAGGAATAGGCACACCACGTAAAGTGGAAGTCAAGTTGAACGGGCTTCGGCTTCGGGCTGTTTTGGGTGTAACCCTTTTAGCGGTTTATTTGTACGTTTGTAGGGTTAATCTTCGGAACTACTGAACCGATTTCGAATATTCTTTCACCAATAGAAAGCTACATTATACCTGAGTGACATAGGCTACAATTTATGTATGTACCTCCTAAGAGAAACCGTGACGGAGCGTTAGTATGTATATAGGTGGAATTGTGTAGATGGAAAATGTCTTATAATGTTCAACGGGAGGTTGACAATCACTATCATATACAATACAACAGATGCCATTTCTACGTCTGTTATTCAGAAGTTTTCTTTGTTGAAAGAGTAATAAAACAAACATATAATTATATTTTTTATTACTACACTGACAGGTTTTAACTTTCGCGTTTCATTGTATTTCGACATTTAGTTTAGGAAATAAACAACTATTTATTTCCTGTACTTAATTAGTTTCTTAAGTCGAATCGTCATTTACTTAGTTTTCTCTTGTGTTCATATTAAAACAGCAATGTATGTCATTTCGACATAACGTTGGATAAAGGCACTTTTTTTACACGACTGACCAAAAAAAGGAGTGTTATGTTTTCAGGGTTCATGTATGTATGTAAGTATGTATGTATGTATGTATGTATGTATGTAAGTTTCTTTATTCCACCATAAGTCCTGAACGGCTTAACAGATTTTGATGTGAGAGGTATTTTTAGATTCCTTGCATTCCTCCGAGTGACATAGGCTATATGACGTCATCATAAAAACAAAATGGCGGATTATATATGCGATAAATAGCAGACCAAAAAAATAAAATTTGATCAATCTTATTGAGTGGGGTATCAAATTGAAGGGCTTTAAAAGGCGATTTCAAAAATGTATATGTTTGTATATACTTTTTGGGTAAAAACTTGTCAGTCGTTTTTTTTTTTAATAATTAGCTTGTTTTATTCTTTTTTTTGGGGCTTTTGTCGATGACATGACAGTCCCATTGAACTTTGAAACATGTGGACACATAGAGGATATCTATCACCTATTAATGGAATGTGAGCGGAACCAAATTGCAAGACAGGCATTAATATGGGGGAAATTCAAAGTGTTTTGTGTAAACCAAGTTCTGAGGCCTCCTTGTGCTTGTGTGATTTGTTGGAGTCCCTCCAACGGGGCACACAGGCATCAGGTTAAAGGCACTTATAAAATTGAGCATAAACTAGTAATAGAACAACGAGCATTCGCTGTTTCCAAATTTCGAGCTAACGGCGAACATTTTCACGATCATTCCAACGAACGCCGAACGCTCTAGTAAATGTAAATTACAAAGCGAAAACCCCGACTTCTCGTTGAAAAATGCTGATAACTCCTAAATGGCTGAACCGATTTCGATGAATCATGGCTAATACGCTCTCGATTAAGTCTGCTTTCGAAAAAACAATACTAGATCAAAATAGGTTTATCCGTTTAGCAGTTACGATGTCACAGACAGACATACTGACACGTCAAACATTTAATATTACTCGTTTTGGGTTGGGAGTTATAAAAATTTAAATCCACCAGGCATAGTACAAAATATCTCGATGATTCCACCCGAAGATGTCAGACTTGACGGTCGCTAAAGCTGCTAAAATAGTTTGTTTTGGCAAAAAGCTCAAGCAACTGTCATTTTGCTAGAATGCTCGCTTATGAGAATGCTCGCTCAAAATCCCAACTTATATTATATGCAGAAGTGAGTTTGTTTGTTACCTCTTCACGCCTAATCTACTGAACCAATCTACCTGAAATTTCGCATACACATAGAAGTACTGATAATAATAGGGCGTCTTTCATCTCGGAAAAAAGCACTGTCCCCGTGGGAAATTCACGCGAGAAAGACGCGTGTAAAAGCTAGTTCATTATATCCAGTCTATCAGAGGCTTAATACCAAGGATAGTGAAATTAGTTGTCGCCGTGGCATGTTCCTAGCTAATTAAAGGTAATTAAACCATTCCGACGGATTACTACAAGCATAATTAATAGCTACACGATCTGAATATATTTACTTTTGTGGCTGCAAGCTCTCAGACTAATTATGTTGTTAATGCTATTGCGCAAAAAAATATAGATAAACTAGCTTTTGCCCGCATGAATTTCCCAAGGGAACAGTGCTTTTTTCCGGGATGAAACGTATCTTATTTCCTTCTCAGTACTGCTAACTATGTGTTTGCGAAATTTCAGGAAGATTGGTTCAGTAGATAAAGCTTGAAGTCTATAAAATTGGACCCTGGCTGATTGGCATATAGACGCAGAGACGAAAGCTCTGAACGTAGTTGATTTTGCAGAGGAGTTCTCTGTCTATAAAGGGTAAATTTAAAATTATTGGCAAAATTTCTACTGGTGTAACCATCAAATCGGCTCCATTTAAAAAAGTTGCCCATATTCATGAGTACCTACTTTCACCAGTAGAAATGCAAATGATTTTGAATTTACCTTTGTCGGAAGGGATAAAAAGGAAAAAAAAGGATTTTTGGAGAAATGAGTGAAAAACTAAATTCACGCGGGATCCGAGGGCAAAAGCACCTAAAAAGCTGAGATGTGTATAGTAAGTCGAGAAAATAAAATTAAAATTTGTGTTCATCTCTAGACTTGCGTGAAAAACAAAAGAAAGATGTATGTCTTAACTTGCAAATAGCACAAGAGCCAGGCGCCCAGACTTATAGGAATGTAAATCGACGCACGCGCAACAAAACTGATTACAAACATGGCTTACAAACGACAACATTCTCGAGTTGTTAATTAAAAAAATACGGATTTAAGAGCTCTTTGTCGAATGAAATACACAATTAAATGAATGTTTACAAAGGTAGATAAAAGATTGAACGTGTTAATTTTGTACTTATTGTTTTCTCTATTTAATAGAATTATTTTCCCGAAGATTATTGCGTCTAAACAGAAGAACTCTTCATAGCAGACTTCAGCTTTAATATTTTCTTTGACCATCATTTTTTTTTCTTTGATTAGGTAGGGTACTACGGAATGGATGGGAAGAAAAATACTATGTAGTAGTGGTTCTGTCAGATACTTAACCGTTAACCGAACCGATATTTTACCGTTTCCCTGGCTTTGCAAAGTTTTTATTTATTTTTATTTTAGGATTTATATTAAGTTTATTCATTGTTTTCAAACAAAAATATTTGCAGTACCTATCATGCTAAAAAACCAGCCAAGTGCGAGTCACGCTCGGGCACTGAGGGTTCCATACACAAAAAGCATTTCCGCCTTTCCGACACGGGAAGTCCTTGTTGCTTCAAGGTAATTACCGAATATGCTCACAAAAAAAGAATCGGTTATGAAATGCGACCTGCAGGCGAGAACAGACAGACGAACATAAGAATTTTCGCCCAGTCGAAACTGAGACGCTTCGCTCGCTCGGTCATTTAGAAGTACAATTTGTATAGCAAGGCATTTTCAACCGACTTCCCAAAAAAGGAGGAGGTTATATGTTTCGATGTATGTATGTTTTTTTCTTATGTATGTTCGCCGATTTCTCCGCCTACAGTGGACTGATTTCCGAAATTGTTTTTTTATTCGTAATGATATATACCCAAGTTGGTCCCATTTTAACTACGTCAGAATCTTTTCGGTAATTTTAAAGATACCTAACAAAATATAAAAATACCAACATTGCATTATAGAGCAAAAGCCCGCGATAGCATGCCCTTCCTTATTTTATTAAAACTAAAGATTTTCTGTGTATGTTCCAAACATTTAGTGACTATAAAAGTTGGATCATGATTACTTAGGCAGATTATTTGTAGCAATAACATTTAAAGTGGTAACTCAATTTCCTTAAAGTAAAGATATTTAAAGATTTTATTCCTAATAAAATAAGAAATCACGCCATCCATTACCAGGCAATTGGTGCAGATATAAACCCCTGCTAGACATTGTAACTTTACTAAATTATTTGTTTTATTATAAAAGCTGAATTTGTTATTTATAAAAGCTGAATTTTTGTTTTATTATAAAAGCTGAATTTAATATGTATTACTTTGGAAGGCCCCAAGGGTGCTTTTTATACCTATAAAAATCATCCTTGCTATCCATATTACCTGCATAAGCAACTAAGATCCAAACTTCATACCTAGTCGCTAATATTTTTTACTCGTATGTACCACGCAGAGAAATATTCAGCATTTTTAAAATAAGGAAGGTTTGGTCGTCGCGTGCTCACGGTCTATTTATGTGCCAAAAATAATAGACAATTTGACATGTTCTGACATTTCAAATCAAACTGACATAAAAAGTTTCGAATTCTTAATTCTTTATTTTCGGCCACCAGTGAAAGAAAAGTTTAAGTTTTTATTAAAGAAAATGAAAAGGTGTAGAAGCACTAAAAATAATAAAATAAAACTTTTTTACAAAAAAGTGAACCGACTTCCATAATAAAACTTAAAATCATGAAATAACAATAAAGAAAAATGTATTAGCATGCTACCTACTGAATGAGGTGAAGTCGGTGCCAAATTTAATATTAAATAATAGAAATTAACATTAGAATCATGTAGGTACATATACAAAATGCCTAGCTAAACAATTACATAGTCCTGCACTTGGCACCGACTTCACCTCATTCAGTAGGTAGCATGCTAATACATTTTTCTTTATTGTTATTTCATGATTTTAAGTTTTATTATGGAAGTCGGTTCACTTTTTTGTAAAAAAGTTTTATTTTATTGTAAAGTCGATCTTATTCATTAGTTATTAACATTTCTTTTTCCTCTTGTCCCCAGGCGCCCTAGTAGGCGGCATCCTCGGTGGCATGGCGATGCGTTACGGTCGGCGCACGATTCTCCTGGCGGCCGCGCTGCCGTACACGCTCGCTTGGCTCGCGACATCTCTTTCAACGAGCGTCAACATGCTCGCTGCGACGTCTTTCTGCGGTGGGCTGCTTGTCTGCTGCATTACTATGATAACTCAGGTAATACCCGTGCTGATTTCTTCTAAGTAATTGATAAGCTAACAAGTTGTACATGCTCGCTTGGCTCGCGACGTCTCTTTCAACGAGCGTTAACATGCTCGCTGCGACGTCGTTCTGCAGTGGGCTGCTTATCTGCTGCATTACTATGATCACTCAGGTAATACCCGTGCTGATTTATTCTTAGTAATTTATAAGCTAATCAGTTGTACATGCTCGCTTGGCTCGCGACATCTCTTTCAACGAGCGTTAACATGCTCGCTGCGACGTCTTTCTGCGGTGGGCTGCTAGTCTGCTGCATTACTATGATAACTCAGGTAATACCTGTGCTGATTTATTCTTAGTAATTTATAAGCTAATCAGTTGTACATGCTCGCTTGGCTCGCGACATCTCTTTCAACGAGCGTCAACATGCTCGCTGCGACGTCATTCTGCGGTGGGCTGCTTGTCTGCTGCATTACTATGATCACTCAGGTAATGCTCGTGCTAATTACGTCCTAGTAATTTACAAACCAACAGAATACTCCTAACTATGGAACATGCTCGCTTAGCTAGCGAGAAGTCGCTCTCAACAGCTGCCTCAACCCTGCAGAATACCTATTCTGCAGGGAGCTGTTCATATGTCGTGTAACTATGATCACTTTACTTTATCCTGTCTTTTGATTACGGAAAAGGGTTTGTCAACTTATTACACATGAATTTTTACGTTGAGTAAGTTTCATTGTGTCAGTAGGTATATGTAGTTCTATTGTTAATTTCTACTAGTAGGACTCAACGGAGAAAATCATCAGTTAATTCTTACTATTTTCCTACTATCTGATGTTGATTTGACTTTGATTCACAAAAGCTAGATTAAGTAACAGTTTCTATTGGACAATATTGAAGTCTGTTATTTCTCCGTAAAAGAATGCGCATAAAATTAGTACACGCACACCATTGAATTAGAAATGGCACACACTCACATTACTAAAAACACGAAAGTCCCATGCCATTTCTACTCAACAATCGATTAACAAAACCCACGTTGCCGCAAAAGGTGAGTGCTATACAAACAATTTCCATAGTATATTGTTTGCAATTACAAATGATTGAGTGTAATTTCCCATCGATCAATCATGTCTGGAGTGAAAAAAATAACGCATCAATCATTTTGAAAACGGTAATAATGATACTGTTACTTTATATGGAACTATATAGTCGAGCTCAGAGGCTTTGCTTCCGTAGGAATTCCGAGATAAAGTACACTATGTGCTATTCACGGAATTTTTTACCAGTATACCAAATTTCATCGAAATCCATCCTGTAGATTTTGTATGATTTAGTAATACAAAAGTGTGTTGAAGTGTGATGTGAATTGCTTGAGTTACTGACCGATCAAGTGAAGCGAGCGAGGTCTCCGTTTCAGCTTGGCTTACGAAGTCTATTTAGTAATCTTTGGCTTGGCCAAAAAAGCTTTGGTATGTGGGTATGGTATATATTTGTGTTCTCCTGTAGAGGTCGCATTTCTCAACCGATTCCCGTGAAATTTTGGGAGCATGTTCGATAAACATATGAAAATCGACAGTCGTGCCATTTGTTGGATTTTAAAAATGGAGGAGTTATCAAGATTTTAATATTTCAAGAAGAATATATGGTGTGAAATGATCTAGCTCGCGAGGCCTACAGCTCACAAAGCTCAATGACAACATTTTAAACTTCAATTCGTCTATGGTTCTAAACATATAAGAGAACACTGCATTTATTACGCTTACGTAACTCTTGCCTTAAACTTCATACAAGACTCACAAGTCAGTGACTCGCCATACAATATCTCATAAATATATTTTGCATCACTTTACGCTCTCCATGCAGCTATGGCAAGAACGTAAGTTAACTCGTTCACAACAGGCCATAGAATGACTAAAGTACAGTATAGTCTGGCAAACATTTAGTACCTATACGTAATGAAATTATGACTGCGCTTCGCGGATCAAAATGTAAATAATATACTTTAAAGTAATTTTTATGCACCCAGGTGTTAAAAGTTTACCAAAAGTAAGTTTAATTCACCTAACTGAATTAGCTCAGTTAACGTAGCCATTTTTTCGGATATTCAATCAACTGATCCGCGTGGCGTAGCCAAGCCAAGTACCAACTTTCAATGTTTAGGAATACATATCCCACATATTCCATCATTATGTATGGTGAAACTAATTTGTAATTGCCTACTCAATTTCACACTGCTGACAAATCAAGCCAAATGTTAAATTCCTCAAATGTTAGAGATCCATATTTGTCGGTGTGTCGTTATTTAAAGTTCAAATTGTCCGTAAGGCATAACATGTTATATGCAATCCTGCAAAAGATTGTGATAACTTTTTTTTTATTTAAAACATAATAAAAATTGTGTCGCTTCTGTTAAATCAAATCTTTGTATCAATAATGGAAAATTTATTTCCATAACCTCTCCGTGGGATTGTTAAGTGTTGTGAACAGTTGTGGATCAAGTCGCACATTTTCCATGCGTTTACATGCGTTTAACATGCGTTTACATGCGTTTTACAACCACATGCGATCGGAAACGAGAATGACAATGAATTGAAATATGATTTGAAGTTATTCTAAGAAACTGTTTAATTTTACTGCCGCGTACCTAGCATACCGTTCCTTTTTGATCAAATATACCAGAAAACTCTATTTATTTGCGTATGTAACTCTGTTTTACAAGAAAAGGTTGAATACTTTGATGTTATTTTAAACGTCAAAATATTTCCTTTCCACATTTGTATTCATTCGTCAACAAGCTTTGTGATTAAGATGTGTTACGAGACCATGAAATTTTATGGTAATTTACTAATATGGATGTCTAATTGATTTAAAATTTGTTTAGAGATATTAATATAAATTTTAGGAGGTTGTTTGTAGACTCATGAAAATTTATTTTAATGGCGTAGAAGCATTTTAATTTAACTTGGCCAATAAATCATTTATTTTAGCTTCTCAAATTAAAAATGTTAATTAGAAAATAAACTGATATTTGCAGTATTCTAGTAAATTTATATTATTTATTTTTTAATTGTACCGATAAGTACCCCTGAACACTACCTATTTACCGAAGCGGAATACATCCCATCAACGAAGCTCTTCAACGCATTTTTTACCAACTAGAACTTTTACTCCAATTTGAAATTAGCTAATAATGTAACTATTTTCGACATTATCGGCCTTACTAAAATAAAAATTTTCTTTGCCCACAGGTTTACGTAACAGAAATAGCCGTCCCCGAAATCAGAGGGTTCCTCAGTTCAGTCCTCAAGATACTGAGCCACATCGGCATCCTCATCTCCTTCACCATCGGGACTTACCTCGACTGGTCCCAACTTGCCTTAGTAGTAGCAGCTGCCCCAGTATTACTCTTCTTCGCCTTACTCTTCGTCCCAGAGACCCCTTCCTTTCTCCTCCTTCGAGGCAAGGAGCAAGAAGCGGAAAAATCTCTTCAATGGCTTCGCGGTCCAGATGCGGATATAGGTCAGGAATTGGCGACTATTCGTACAAATATCTACGCCAGCAAGCAATACCACGATAGCCACTCTAGTAGACTAAAAGTTATATTTTCCAAAAGAATGATCAGACCTGTCTTGATTACCTGTGGATTGATGTTCTTTCAGAAATTCACTGGGTCTCAAGTCTTCAGCTTTTATGCTGTTCCTATGTTCAGGAAGACTTTTAGAAGCATGAGTGCTCATGGTGGAGCAATAGCTACTAGCGTCGTCCAGCTCCTAGCGTCATGTTTGTCAGGAATGCTTATAGATAACATTGGTAGATTACCACTTCTACTTATGAGCGGTTTCATGATGTCTATAGCCTTAGCTGGCTTTGGATCTTATGCGTATTATGAAGATGTAGTCAGAAATTCAACAAATTTAACTTTGACTGCTGATGCTGGAACTTACGATTGGATTCCTTTGGTATGCGCTTTAGCTTTCACAATCGCATTTTCTTTAGGCATTGGTCCTATATCTTCTTTATTAATTGGGGAATTATTTCCTTTAGAATATAGAAGTACTGGTAGTGCATTAGCTACCAGTTTTAGTCATCTATGTGGGTTCGTCAACGTCAAAACAGTTCCCGACTTCATTTATTATATAGGCCTGCATGGTCTTTTTTGGATGTATGCAGGGATATCGGTGCTATGTTTATTATTTGTGGTGCTTTTCGTTCCTGAAACTAAAGGGCGGGAAATAGATGAGATGGATCCCAAGTACGTTGAATCATTGTGTATTAATCGGTAGTTTTAAATGTTTTCTGTAGGAATTGTCTTGTGCAGTATTAAACTGTTATAGTGATCATTGAGAGATTATTCGTCTCGCAGATAGATACAGACGACTGACTCCTTCTGAGGTATTGTAGTCGCCATCTAGTCTGTTATGTGCAAAGTGCATTTGTATAGTATTAGTTCCTTTGATTTCATGAGCCACAATTTCGTTATTAAGAATTTTGATCGCAAACTTCTACTCTTTATTTGTTTCTTTAATATTTTTTGATTATTTAAAAGCGTTTTGAGTTAGATCGTCTCTTGCTATCTTTGTGTCATTTATGATAATGATAGCATCATTAAATTTGAAGACGAATTTATTGAAAATGCTTTTGAGTATTTAAATGTAAGCATTTAAGTTTAGAATATTAAATGAATTTTGTGTATGTGATTGACTGAATAATACTGAATATGTTTAAATAACATATGAATTGTTGTCTTCTGATATTTCTATAAGTTTGATAGTCTGTGACCAGAATACAGTGCCTTATCCGAGTTCCTTTCATCACAATCTTATTTATCAAGAATTGATTAAGATCTGACAATTTAAAATTAATTCTCCTAGCTATATGTATTGACTGATTACGTACAAATCAAATGTTTACCATTTTCTACAATAATAGAAATATATTTCGTTTTAAATGAAATTTATCAGTTCCTGATCAATTTGTTGATTAACTTTATCGTAATTAGATATAAGAGGTACAAAAATTAATATGTTTTTTTCATAACTTTGCCGCGCTCTTTTATCATTTTTGTGTAGGCACAAAAATATTATTATTTTCCAAATATGAGGCTCTATTTTTACCATATATTAAACTATGGAAAATATTATAGTCATTGTATATTAAATAGTATACTAAATAAGTATATTTTTATATAGTTTGAAACGAAATATATTTACTACATTTTATTGTAATTAAAAAAAAAAATTTGCAAAAATGACTGACGTTGAACGTTACAACTGGTTTGGCAAATTTCTGTAAAGTATTTTATTGTAAATATGTATAATTTTAGTAGGTATTAATCAATTATACACAATGTTGAGTATAATTTAATTAGCTATTATATTATACGGGTAGAAATACATTATGTATTATTTCAGTTTTTAACAAAGTTACTTTTTTTTGGAAAATTGAAATTGTTTTTAAAAAATTTAAAATAGAATCCAGTGAAAATATTTTAACTAGGTATTTTTTAATGTTTTTATAACAAATTTTATCACAAAAAAGTGGTGCTAAACGATGCCTTGAAAAAGATTTTATAATAAAATTGTTTTACCTATAGTAATTGTATATAATAAACAGTATTATAAGTTTGATAAATGATATGTACTACATAATATATGTATGTAGAGTGTTAAGCATTTTAGTGTGTTGCCATAATTTAATAATAAAAATTAAAAATATTTTAAACTGTACTTAAATAATCGAATTTAAGTGTTTAAATAAAAATCTGTGAACCATTTCAATGTTTATTATTTCACCCCGTTTTAACACGTATAATAAAACTGTAACTGGTCTGAGTCTGTACATAGGAGGTATTTATGAAAAAACAGCTTATGCGCAAAATGCCTCTTTTTCGCAATCTCTGCTAGTCGTAAAATGTCTCTTTCGCGAAAAATGTCGCGTCTGGGATTTAGAATAAATTATGAATTAAAAGTTATGGATGATTTTGCTTCGAAAATCAAAATTTTATTTTAATTCCCAGACGCGACATTTTGCGAAAGAGACATTGTGAGCATAGGCCAAAAAAACTATAACAGGTCTTTATAGGGCCAATAGATGCCAGAACAATTTTCTTAGAATTGTCTGTCTGTCTGTATACTTGTGCGCACATTACGCAAAAACTACTGGATCAAATTTGATGCGGTAGTATAAATCTGGCGTAGCTTTCATCTTAATACGCCCTGCTTAGAACCTGAGATGTTAACAATAGTAAATTATGCGCGGACGAAGTCGCGGGCACGGGCTAGTTTAGAATATACTAACAACATCCCAAGTCAAAAACTAAATAATTATGGTGACTATAATACTCTTTGTGTGTTCGAACGGGAAACCCGGAAATGTGGTAACCGAAATAATAGCTATTGTATTTTCAATGAAATGTCATGGATAGTGGTCATCAATGAAGTAATGACATAACAAGCTCTAAGTTCAATACAGTACAAAATATTTTACCTAAAGTTACATCAATAGCTGTATTGAAAACTCACATATTTTTATTTTAAGGGACAATCAAAACAAAATACAAAACAAAACACGAAAACAAACAAAATACGATCAACAAATTAGAATTTTCGCCCGGGCTTCGCTCCCGTAGTAATTTCGGGATAAAAAAGTATCCTATGTGCTTTTTTCTACCTGTGTGTGTTCCTTATTAATTCATCTAAATCCGTGCAGTTTTAAATTCTAAATAAATTATTTTCATTCATTCGTTCATTCATATTAAAAAATTGGTTTTCTATGGCTGACACCACATGGAGATATCTTACTAAGTATTTAATTATCTAGTTAATAAAAGGATATTCTAGAAATTATCACTTCACGACTGATCAGATAAGATTGCCTAAGTCTAGAAAATAATTACTCAGTTCTATCTAATTATAATCACAATTATTTTAATTGTTATTGATTTAAATGTTTTTATTTTATCTATCTATGACATGTTGCTAGCGTATTTAGTTTTAAACACGACGATTAGTTGCCCATTAATTCTTATTCATATATTTACCTAAGGGTTATGTTCTAGACTAGAAAATAGGTAGGTACCTAACCCTTTTAAACTCCACGTAATGACACTACTACTACAGTCCGCGAGGCTTAAGCTGAGCTTTGCATTTGTGTGAGTGCACACAGTTAGTGTAAAAAGGCAGTGTTTGTACAACATTTTGACAACCAGCGTGATGTGTGAGATGTCACTTGTTCTGCGCAATCTGCTGCGCACTTACTATTCGGAATCACTCACACAAATGCAAAGCTCAGCTTAGGCCTCGCGGACTGTACGTGGGATTAAAAAGGTGTACATTTCATAGGTTCGAGTGGGATTCGAACTTACATACGTCTTAGTTAGGTACTCAACCGCCACACCACTGCTCCAATTAAAGTTTATATGATTTATATATTTCACATAACTTGATAGACAAGGCTTCGTATGAGAGCTACGGTGCCAAAGCTAGACACAAAAATACACAGTTTAAACTTATAACACCCTTCGATTTTGCATCGGAGGTTAAATAGAAAGTACCTACGTGTGATTCCGAGTTGATATTAATATTTACCGTAATAAAATTAACAGCCTATTGTTATGGGGCATTGCAGGATTAATGCGTGTTATTTGAATAGCGCCTGATAAAGTTAAATGAGCAATTATTGTTTGCGTAAATATTGCTGGTTCCTTATTTATACACAACTATACCTTCCTGTTTCCGTATTTATAGTTTCTATCAAATGAAAGGTACTTAATAAAGACTTAATAATATCTCCTATGTACAGAAATAGATAAGATCAACAGTTATATTATATGTATAGATAGGTAAAAAGCTCCTTCTTCTTCTTCTTTTCGAGTGTGTTATTTATCACTAACACTGGTGTCAGATTTTATTCAAGTCGCCTAAAGGCATCTGACATGACTTTTACGACTACCGCCATCTAGTGGCAGTAGCCGTATACACACTAGTAAACTAAATAGTCAGTCAATGTGCAGGTTTCCTCACGATGTTTTCCTTCACCGGAAGCAGGTGGTGGTCTATGAGAAAACTACCATACATGAGTCAGATTGTCTACAAACTCATGTGACACAGGTAGGATTCGAACCCGGGTCCTATCAGACCTCAGGCGGGTGTCATTACCACTTGGCCACCACCGCTTCAATAAAAGCTTGATAAAAGCTCCTTTTCCTTTAGTCGTATTTCTCATGACTGAGGGTCGTGGTCGTTGTATGGAATGAAAGACACAACGACTATCTTGGCAATGATGCTGGAGTGGTTTGCCATTGTTTTCTCCATTTCACGAATTAGCTGATAATCATCAACCAGAGTGCAGGTGTCCTCACGATTTTCACAGGAAGCTAGTGGTGGTCGGTGAAAACTACCATTCATGAGTCAGATTGGTATACAAACTCACATAGCTCGGGCAGGATTTGAACCAACCACTTGGCCACCACCGCTTCGCTAAAAAAGATAAAAGCTAGTTCTTATATACATACATAGAATCACGTCTTTATCCCTTACGGGGTAGACAGAGCCAAGAGTCGTGAGACTCGAAGGCCACGCTTAGCTGAATAGTGGGCTCTCTGATGGAATGGTGATTCAGGTATAGTGACAGGTTGCTAGCCCATCGCCTATGAGTGGAGGAATCCCCAGTTTAAAGCCCTTTCCCTCGATTGACTTTTACAATCTAATTCTAGTTCTTACCTAACTGTATATTTCGAAAGGCTATAACGGCTTTGTCTTTAGATTTCTAGTAAATTTATAACAACATAAACTCTTTGAAATTAACCATTGAAATTTAATTTAAAACCAATTAGTACAAAAATAAATGTTCAAAGGAAATCGGATTGCCACTCTAGATACGATACTGATTTAACACAAGTACCTACCACTTGAGGTGATCACTTGAATTTGATTACAGTTGGCTATGCACTTGAGATTGTTAATAGGTATCTGTTCAGGAAAAGTTTATTATTGACTTGCATTGGGCAGCGATTTCGTCCGCGAGAAATTAACTATTGTTAATAAGTATGTTAGGTTCTAGGCGGTGGCAGCCGGCGTCATAAATTATTGAAGAAATAGACGTATCTAATTGAATGAAAATTTCAATAATCTTACTAACTATAAAGTTAGAAGTAAGATTATTGAAATTTTGTATGAGCAGTGAGTTTGTAACTCAATCACGCAAAATCTACGGAACGGATGTCGATGAAATTTGGTACAAGACTAAAAAATACCAGGAATAGCACATAGGGTACTTTTTAAATTCCCACGTGAGCGAAGCCCCGGGGCGCGGCTAGTAGACCTATATATAAACTTGATTTTCAAATGAAGGCCAAAACGTTCATATTCTAATAGTGTGCTGAAAAATTCAATTTTTTTACTGATTGTTCACAAATATGGAACCAGAACACACCAAAAATGTCAAACTTGACAAAAATGAGCCTCACAGAAGATCTAAGTCAATTCAATTGTTTTATTTAAATAGGCTTAAAAATGGCACTTTTAAAACGTCATATTCTTGTTTCTTGGTTAGTTTACGTCATAAAATTACTTAAAGCTAAGGTTACCATTCCACCTGTCCATCACCAATATAGGCAAAAACCATATCTGACATCCTGTTTCCACAGCTGTATGTGTCTCTAACCAAAATTAAAAAAAAAATAGCTCTATGGTTATGTCAGATAAAATATGCCAAACAGTTTCCTATGAAATAGTTTAAACTTGTGTCAACTAGGGAGGCTTAGCAGCCGTGCTGCTGTCTCTCTCTAGCACGCTGTTTATCGCATCAGTCTGTCTCAGAACTGCTGTAATCTATCGATTGACTGGAAAGGTTTTTCAGGGGATGCGGTCTGAAGATATGTCTTGAGATATAAAATCTATATATATAAAAGAACAAGGGTGTTTGATAAATCAACGCCCAGCCTAAACCATAAAAGCTATAAACTTGAAATTTGGACCGAAGTTTTATGTTAATACGTAGTGCTCAGATAAGAAAGGATTTTTCAAAATTAGACCCCTAAGGGGGTTAAAATTGAGGGCAAAATTTGTATGAAAAAAAATTAAAATCTTCACTGATTTACTTGAAACTTGGCAAGAATGCTTCTCAACAAAAATAACCAATGGCGTGTTTCAGCGTTTTTTGAAATTCAACCTCTAAAGGGGTAAAAAAGGGAGGTAAAATAATTTATCATCACAAAACCGAAACTATAAAAGCTATAAACGTGAAATTTGGTTAGTGTCTTCATTATACAATATACTGCCCACATAAGAAAGGGTTGTTCACAATTTCAACCCTACAGTCCAAAAAAGGGATGAATTTGCGTACCTTTAGACAAATCCCATTTGAAATTTCGCCAATCACAAGCAATGCATGTTGGCCTATTGGTAGAGGCCGCGGATTATTTTTTTAAGTACAGGGTTCGAATCCTGCCAGATGTGACTTTTTTTTTCCAATTTTTTTTGCGTTTTGTATTAGTTTTTTAGAATTCTATATTTTTTTAAATATTTTAGTAAAGAAATATTTCAAAAAAGTAGCTGGAAGTAGCTGGATCGAATCCTGCCACTAACAATAATTTTCTGTTTTCGTTTTTTATTTGTTTTCTAGAATTAATTTCTTACTTTTTTTTAATTTTGAAAAGAAACGAATAAATTCATTTGCAAATTTATTTCCGGTCATCTACTGATTGTGCCAAGCAAAATAATATCCAATAGATGGTGTTGATAAAATGAGAAATGTAAGCTGAAATTATTTCTCAATATTTTCAATAGATGGCGCTGCGCAATTTTGATGATTTCTACTTCGCGCTTAGGGGTCGTGGGATAATAATAAAACAGTAAAGATATTTTGTCTGTACAGTACATTTAGTATTTTTGCCTGAAATGGATAGAGGGACACTTAAAAAGAATAACAGAAAGCAAAAACATTTTTTTGGAATTTTTTGTCTGTCTGTCTGTCTGTCTGTCTGTCCATCTGTATATGTATGTACGCGTTTCACGCAATATCTGCTGGACGGATTTCATAGAACTTTTTTTGTTGTATAGCTATTAAGCCTGGGCAACATATAGGCTATAAGTGATTTTGAAAACTGGAACACCTGATGAAGAACCTTAACAGAACAGCTAAACTATAAGAAATATGGAAATGGTACCTTTGGAAAAGTTTATCAATCTGACGAGCATTTTCTGTTGACGTATAAAAATCGAAAATCAGGATCATCTGATGAAGAACTCCAAGAGACCAGCTACTCTATAAAAAATGGAAATGGGGCCTTAGCAAAAGTCGTTCAAAATGATGAGCATTTTCTACTGACGTATAAATAGACAGGACACGGGATAGGATAAAGAAGGACTCTGGGTGGTAGTGGTGGTACACGGGAAATTGTAGATAACGAGCAGACGAAGATCGTTTATTGAATGAAATATCACTTTTGATTCATTTTAACACCGCGACTGTACTACGAGTACGTAATATATTCCCGCGGGACACGGGATAACCAAATAGCTGAAATTTTGAGTACTGGAGTTTAGGTTACTACAGTTTGGAACACAAAAAGATTTTTCATCTAAGGAAACTCACGCGGGCGAAGCCGCGGGCAGCAGCTAGTAATTAATATACGGACAAATCACACATTGAGTTAGACCCAAAGTAAGTTCGAGACTTGTTTTATGGGATACTAACTCAACGATATGTTTTCTAACAAATACATACATACATAGAATCACGTCTTTATCCCTTACGGGGTAGACAGAGCCAAGAGTCGTGAGACTCGAAGGCCACGCTTAGCTGAATAGTGGGCTCTCTGATGGAATGGAGATATAACAAATACATATTAGATAAACATCCAAGACCCAGGCCAATCTGAAAAAGACCATTTTCCATCTTGACCTGACCGAGGATATGTTATGAAACTTAGTTGATTTACAAGTATGATTTTTTTAAGTCTATTCTGACTTAAAAATTATAAAAAATAATACAACGGACTTGAAGTTATTTTTGAAGTCAGTTGAAAAGAAGTGAAATTCTACCAAAAATGTTTTCATGTAAAATGAAAATGTTACCAAGATGAGACCATATATTTCTATGGACCATATGGTTCGAACTGTCAAAAAATTATCAGATCTTTTAGTAGAGCTAAGTTTCTAACTCTACACGCCCAAACTCTACAAGCCCTAACTTCACAAAGTTGTTAAATCTACACCTTATTTATGTATTTTGCGTATTAATGACGTATTAGTTAGTATGGAAGTTTTCGTATTTGGTATGGACGTATTTCTCAAAACTGACGTGGAATCCTACCTAATACAAGTATCCTATTAATCCTAATCCTAACTAATATTATAAAAGCGAAAGTGAGTTTGCTTGTTTGTTGGTTTGTTTGTTACCTCTTCACGCTTCATGTACTTGAACAATCTTCCTGAAATTTTGCATACACATAGCTGGAAGTACGGAGAAGGACATAGGGTACCTTTCATCCTTTATATCCCTACCTTTCATAGGGAAAAGCAATGTTCCCGTGGGAAATTCACGCGGGCGAAGCCGCGGGCGAAAGCTAGTATATTATTATAAATGCGAAAGTGAGTTTGTTTGTTACCTCTTGACGCTTTATCTATCTACTGAAGCAATCTTCCTGAAATTTTGCACAGACATAGAAGTACTGAGAAGGACGTAGGGTATCCCGGGAAAAACCACTGTTCCCGTGGGAAATTCACGCGAGCGAAGCCGCGGGCGAAAGCTAGTAATATTATAAATGCAAACGTTTATATGTGAATTTGTGAGGATGTTTGTTACTCAATCACGCAAAATCTACTATACGGATTTCGATGAAATTTGGTATACGGGTAGACAAACACCGGGAATAGCACATAGGGTACTTTTTATCCCAAAATTCCCACGGAAGCGAAGCCCCGGGACGCGGCTAGTAATACCTCTCTTTCTCTCAGCCGAAAGACGTCCACTGTTGGACAAAGGCCTCCCCCAAGGATTAGTAATACCTATATACAGAATATCTCCAAGTGTTTAATTTTCAGATAATATCGCAGTGTGCATTGGTTTCCCCGGGGCATGGACTGTTCTCGTTACCGGCGTAACCTCTCTACAATCATTTGTTTTTTTTTTACGTTTTTAACCCTTTATTTTGCTCTTTAGACTATTGAATAATTCTTGTTTTGGTTATTATTTGAAGGGCCTCATAGTGATGGAAACATTTAAACTAGTGGTTCGCCGAAAACTTAGAGCGAATATTATTTTAAAATATTCTTTATAATTTTATTAGATTTCAAAATTCTATGGATAGTTGCTACACTCGAGAGTTATCGCGGAACAAACATACATACATAGCCAGCTCGGTCAATAAAATAAATAAATCATTTATTGCTATATTGTCAATTTGGTTATGTAGTTTATATTTTATGTTATGTATTAGCGTGTTGTTCTGTAGTTTTTCTAATCCTATATTTTGCCTTACGTGCCTTATTATTTAATTTAAATATTCCTTTCAAATACTTGGTTGACTGGAAGAAATTCCTTTCTGGGATAAGTCCGCCATTGTACGCCTCTCTATTTGTTTCACTTTCGTGTGTATTTCCTTATGCTTAATAATATGCCTTATGTATATCTAAACTAGCCGCGCCCCGGGGCTTCGCTCCCGTCCGCTTTTGGGATAAAAAGTACCCTATGTGCTATTCCCGGTATTTGTCTACCCGTACACCAAATTTCATCAAAATCCGTCCAGTAGATTTTGCGTGATTGAGTAACAAACATCCTCACAAACTCACAAACTCACAAACTCACAAACTCACATCCAAACTTTCGCATTTATAATATTAGTATGGATAAAAGGATTGCATTGTTGAATAGCCCTTGTTTGTCGCGAGGGAGTGTATAGGAGATTATATAAAAGTCAGGATAAAAGTCACAATTTATTTAGTTGTGCGAATGTTCGATATTACAACATGATAAGTATTAAAATTGAGGACACTTATTATATGACCTATATGGTCCGCGGTGCAAGGGCTACTGTCTGCAGTAGCCTGCGGGCGCGATTTTGCTCCGTTGCAAAAATGTAACGGTGACGTTACAGCATAAAAGTATGAAGGATTGCCTCAGCTTGGGAACTATGAGTTGGAAACAACGCTGATTTTCAGGCATCCCTCTCCCTGAGATCGAATGCATCTGTGAAATAAGTACTTGACCATCGCTGCTTCAATAGAAACTGTAAGGTCATCCAAATATGTTTTTGAATAAATCGTAAAATTAAATTGAATTGCAAATTTATTTTCTAATTCCTACATGACTAAGTATACCTAATTAAAATAATTATAAATACGCATACATTAAAGATATAAAAGAGTAAAAGTGCGAATATTTCTAAAGATACTAATTGTTATTATAATAGATATTCCATTTAAATATCATTACAAACTTTCTCATTTAAAGACTGGTTTATACTCTCGGCTTCGCCCGTGTGATTTGCGTTTTTACATAAACTCATTTCAGCAATTTAGGTGTGGAATTTCCAGAATTCGTTTTTTAGTGTTCACGCAAAGGATTTTTCTCCAAATTTTCAAGTTTTTAGTAAAAAAACTTGATTAAGTTTCGTCTTTAGTTTAGTTTCGTGTTTAGTTGCAGAGGGACAGGGGCCTTCGTGAGCAGCAAATACGACAAAGCAGCGCGACGCCGCACTATGCGTCAATGTCAAATGTATGTACAGAGTGTATAGTGTATTTAAATAAAATTAATTCTATTTAAATACACTATATACTCTGTAACTATATATTAAATGTGTATACAGTTTATAATACATATATAATTATTTATTCGTTGACACAGAACGTGAAAATGTTCATATTTTAATTTATCTCAAAAGTTAATAAGGTTTATCTGTTAAGTTTACTTATACTTCATTTTTGTTGTCTTACAATCTAAGCCACTCGCTATTTACGTCTCAATGTAGGTATGCTGGTCACTGTGGACGATGATTCTACCCTGCCGCAACACAGTTTTTTAACTAGTGCGGAGAGTAGCCGTCACTATCTGCTGCTACTGCTACTACCGACCAAAGTGCGAAATAATTTGTAATTTACGTTAGTTAAGTAGATATAAGTGTAACAGCTAAGCATATTGTTGTTGGAAATAAATACATTTTTATTTTATTTTATTTTTTTATTAGTGTGGAACCTTAGACACACGCTTGTACGATATAACTACATGCAGAAAGCACGGCTGACTGAAACCTCTATTCGTAGACAGCACACACTAGATGGCAAATAAATAAATATGAAATATACACGTGTAAATTTTATGCTTGTTGGCGGCGTTTTGTCGCGTGTTGTATTATAAAATAAAATAAATAAAAAATAAAAATTCTTTATTTGCTCCAAAAACGTGCATTGTTATTTAGTTATAGGAGGCCGAGGAACTCTTATCCTGTGCCAGAGTTCCCCGCTCTTTCCTGATGACTGCTAAAAATAGAATTAATTTAACTAAAGTTTAATTCTAGTTACATACCATAACCAGAAATGCCATCGACATCATCATATCTTTATAAAAAAAAGGTTTTAAAGAAAATAATTAAAAAGTAAAAAAAAATTACATAATATTTTACCCACAGAACAATTTGGGTGAATAGATGAGAAAAGGAAGTATAGTAGAAATACATATTCCCTCATAGCACAGCACAGCATAGCGCCGCGCGGCGTTCTGTCGCCAACGCAGGACACGTTAGGAAGCAGCGTCCAATTTTAGATAGGAAAGGATTAATCGAATTTTGCATTCTACTTGACAAGCCTTGGTAAATATTTATCTAGCTAATTGATTTTAAAAGCTAAACTAAAATGTGCGTTGGCCGGGAATCGAACCCGGATCAACTGCTTGGAAGGCAACTATGCTGACCATTACACCACCAACGCATATGATAAACAAGTTAAAATAAGCACTTTTGATAGTGTCTTCTAACCTTATTCACTGAGTATTCGGTGCATTCAGTCAAAAACGGGTGTTTACACAACTGTTTTGAGTTTTACAATTGTTATATAAGTTTTAATGATTTAATGTTTATTACCCACTATAGGACAGGCGTGTAAAACACGGCCTGCCACCAGTGGACAACCGCACAGCCAGCTCAGTGGTGCGTCATGTAGGAGACTCGGAGTGGGTCGGTGGGTTCTTGTCGCTCTGTGGAATGTTACATTTGAAGAAAGGTGTATGTTGTGTTTCAGTTCTAACCAAGGGCGCCACCAACTATTAGTTGGAATCAATTAAACAAGTTAATTGTTTATATATCAAGTTAAATATTACAGGAAAATATACATATTTGGTAAACTCACTTTTTAGTAGATAAATATTCTTATTCCTTATTACTAATTCTTTCTATAGGAATGTTTTAACAAATCCTTTCTTTTCTCACATGTTTTCTTAAAACAAACTAATTAAGACTAAAGTCTAATTATCATAACCTATGAAAACACATGACATAGAAAAATGTCCTTATTCTTAATATTGGTTATAAGACCTACCTTTTAACAAAGGTTGAGAGCGTCCTCTCTATGTGATAAAACTAGGAACAAATCATATTAGGCAAAGTCTCTGCCTTAAAATAAATTCTAAAGTTTAAATTCTAATTATAAAATGGATGTTACTTGGTAAATATTCAGGTCCTTTCCTTTCCTTCCAATAAACTGTATCACCTCGTCACTCCCAGTAATGTAGGAACAGCTGGGGGTCCTGGATTGTTGATTTGGAGACATCTGGCCATGTGGTCTTGCATCACATGGTGGTCGGCAATCCTCTTTGCTTACATGAAGTGTTATTGTTTTACTGGGATAAATAGGGGTTATTTATCCAAAGAAGGAGATTACCCTTAGGGTCAGGGTCATTGTAACCAGTATGTACAACGAAAAGAAAGAAAAATATAAGTGGGGACTCATTCTGAAGTAGTCGTGTCACGACATCAAATCACGTGCCAGAGCGCGAGGAAAAATAGTTTAAACGAGTAAACTAATAAAGTATAACACGTGGAACGTGGAATATTGAAAAAATAAAGCGTAAACTAACAACTTAAAACCTAAGTTTAAGAGCGGTGCACTCTGAAACAATAGAGAATGCCATTAACATAGTGTCTACAATATTCATAGGAAAACTAGCAGAACACCAGAGAGATGAACTCATGACCGCTCCACCTTATCCTCCGTTCATGGAGGTTCTAGATTGCGAGGCGTGGAGCCCTGCGGCGTGTTCCATCCGAAAAGCAATCCAAGAAAGATCATCTTGGTTGAGGTCTATCTCCTTTACCACGTCAGCCTAGCGTTGACACGAAATCAGAGACAACATAGATTTCGATCAGAGACAAAACCATAGAAATGTGGCATTCATCTCGAAGAAAAAATATAGTTAATCTAATAAAATCCTTGTTTAAATTATTATTCTATAAATTTTGACCAATTACCTATATTATTTACAAATATAAGTAAATAAAAAACATTCTAGCAACACGTCCGTCGCGACACACCACCTATGTACGGGGACCATTTCCAAACGTCATCTCAACCGTCACTGTCAAACGTCACTGTCAAACATCCAAGGTGACGGGTTGACGTTAAAACAAACAGGTGTGTTTGTTTTGGAAGACGATCAATGACCAAAGCGTTAAAATAATAGCTAAATAAACAATTATGTGTAATGAATGTGCGAATCAACAAACGTAAGTGCAGTATATGTGAAATTTAACACGGTTGTGTATAATACACGCAACATGTTAAATGTCATATTTAACAAATCTAGCAACTAGAAAAGGGATCTTAAGGCGACTAAATAAAAAGATTTGTAAACAAAAGTCAACCCAAGACTATCAAAGTCAAAGTCAATTTTATTTAAATGAAGGCTTAAAAATAGCACTTTTAAATCATCACATTTTTGTTTTATAGTTAGTTGACGTCATAAAATTACTTAAAGCTAAATTTACCACCGCCTTAAAAGCGCAAGTGGAGAAGAGGCGGCGCAACAAACTCCACTGCTGCATTTTCTCCAAAGACGTCACTTTATAACTATGTTCTGTAGCACCAAAATTTTTGCTACGGTTAGTGTCAAAGTTAACAGTAACGTTTACATTTGTCATACTATTTGACAACTGGTGCAAGTCATATTTTGCATAACCGATATGGTTAAAATCATTTAGGCGCGATTGGTCCAATTCGCATTTTGTCCAATTCACCAATTTGCGGTTGGTCCAATTCGCGACTGGTCCAATTCGCGACTGGTCCAATTCGCGACTGGTCCAATTCGCGACTGGTCCAATTCGCGACTGGTCCAATTCGCGACTGGTCCAATTCGCGACTGGTCCAATTCGCGACTGGTCAGTAAAATTACATAACTTATTTTTTGGCATCAAGTCTTTCCGGGTGGTCATAAAAAAAATTACCTGCACCTAACTTCTTTTCCCTCAAAGTCTTTTCGGGCGATCATAAAAAAAATAACCTAAACATATAACTACTACTATATGATCTTAGTTTCTCATTAAACAAATGAAACACTAAAAAAAATTACTATTTTGGGAATATAGTTTATTTTTAGACCAACCGCGAATTGGACCAACTGCGAATTAGACCAACCGCGAATTGGACATATTTTAGGACTTTGGACCAATCGCGCCTAAACCGGTTAAAATTACTGTTACTGTCAAAGTAAAACGGTACAAACCTTAAGATCAAAGAGCAAATACCAAACTTGATGTCCAAATTAATATCCCTTGAAATAATTAAGTTGAAACTTGAATGAGGTCTAATCTAATCTCCAATTTCGATTGAGTCGAGCCATACTTTGTAGATAGGAATTCGCTCTGGGAACCGGGAAGTTATTGGCTTTCGGAAGCCTTTGGACTCGATTCCGGATAGCTGATTTGATTTTTTAATAGACTGTGTGAGGCGTTGGTTGATAAAATATAATTTTTAGTTAAAATTTTATAAGAATATCCCAGATCACGAAATATATTTTAGATTTTTTACGTTTTAGTTTAGTTTCCTTTAATAATATAAGATTTTTTTAAAAATACTTTTAAATATAATTTTTGATGCAAAATTTATTGTTGCTAGGTTACCAGACTTACCAGAGAGATGGTATTGGTGCAATATATGGGTTATTCCCAAAGTTCTTCATTCTTTTGTTCTAAAAATCTCATACGATAAGAATCTCATACATGTATTCCCAATTTACTTCACGAAAAAAATAAAAAAATTAAATTAATGCATTTTATATTAAAATCGGGTGGAGAACTTTGAGAACATTTTATTATTATCATGGAGTAGATTAAAACGTAATTAAAAATATACTTTTTTCATGGAGTAGTTTAGGAAAGCTTTTGGAATACTTTGGAAATAACCCCAATAAATGCGAAGTAAAAATTACTATTTGGTGCAGTCGAGCATTAAGGAGTTCCCTCGTTGGGAGCGGATCCTGGGTGCATCATTAGCACATACTTTTCATAATACGTAAGTAATGTAGTCTTTTGGAACCAAAGTCACGTGTAAAACTTTAAATATAATATAAGAAATAGTTCCAATTTGTTTGCAAAGATTTCACCTGAACGTTAACTGAAGATTCTTTGTACTAAAGTTTGTGCAGACAGGTACCTACGTTCTCAAAAAACATATTTAACCATCTGCGTAAATAAATGATTCTTGTCGATAGTTAGGTATTAAAAATTTGAAGGATTATCATATGCGTTGGTGGTGTAATGGTCAGCATAGTTGCCTTCCAAGCAGTTGATCCGGGTTCGATTCCCGGCCAACGCACATTTTAATTTGAAATGAAAACATAATTAGCTTATTTGGTAGGTATATAAATTACAAAAGAAAAATCATTTAAACTTAACATTACATTTCAGAATTCAGTCTAATATCATATTGCAATACATACTCGTACAATACTAGCTGTTGCACCGGCAAAAAATTATGTGCTTTTCATACAAATTTCAATCCTGGTGTGGTTGATTTCAAGGAAAAAAATTTTCGCTAATATTTGACCCCGGGTCTTCAACTCTATCCACATTAAATTTCATCACAATCGATCCAGAGGTTTAGCGTGAAAGCGTTACAGACAGACCTACACACAAACACACAACACCTATAAAAGACGAGCCCTGTTGCTTGGACGTTTAGTACAAGAACTAATGAATATCAGAAGAGTAATGAACAGTAAATAGATTTTTCATCTTATGTGACGGTAGCGAATCAGCCAAGCCACATTATTTTGACTAAGGTGTAGAGTTTGGAAGTTAGAGCTCGTATAGTTTGAAGCTTGTCTCTACATGAGATCTGCAAAATTTTTGACCATGCGAGCCATTTGATCTCCTCTTGGCAACACTTTACATGAAAATGTGTTTGGCGAGATAATATTTTTCTTTTTTATGTTGCTTTTATTAAATTAAGTATAAGCCGTATCTGAAACACGTAACATTAGTTAGTTTCATAGCCATTCGCGGCAACGAAGTGCCCCAAGAGCCACATTACTCTGCGTGCACCCCATTTAAGATGTAAACACACAAGTATAGAAAGCAACCCCCTACAGGGGGCGGTTTAGGCCAGTCGCCGCGGCGAGGCGCCGCCAAACGGACGCGTAAGGGCGCACGCGACGCTCAAAAATAAAAATAACCACCAATCAAGGCAAACCAACCCTATTCCTAATTCAAAATTTAAAACTAATTCCATCTAATGTCAAACAAAACGGTTTACTGGCCATTTGTGATCTAGAGGAATAAAACATTCCAAATCCGAAATTTTTCGAACGCAATGCGGATCCGCGACGTAAACTGTTTTCGTTTGACATTGGACCAAAAATTCTTTTGGCTAAACGTTTCCTTCCCACTGTTTCTTTCATAAATTTTCTTTTTTTGCCACCTTATTATTTTTCCAGCCAGTTCCTTTGTGGAAGATTAAGTAAGTAGTTAAGTGTTAAATCACTGTCAATTCAGGATGCCTTTTTGTGGATGATGACTTTTGTGCAAGTAAGTCGCTTTATATTGATTGAGTCACTAATGTAAGTTAGTTTTAAGATGGTTTTGCTGATAACGAATATAATTAAACTAGCATTAATGACACAATAGGTTGATAAAGTAATAATGCGATGTCAACTGAACCGATTGTGACATTAGGTTAGTTAAAAACTTCCATATTCAAATATAGCTAAAACTTTTAGTAAACTAGTAGAAGATTTGGTAAAAATAAAACAATTTAGTTACATAAACTACACACACAATTTTTGCTATCATACCAAAGGCTAGATAGACTTAACAAAAATTAACCAAATTAAAAAACAAATTAAATTAAGTAAATAACCCGTCATGAATCTGGGACAATATTGAATAAAGCCAAAAATTTATAAGATAAATAAGTACTCCTTTTTAATTAAAAAATTTACGCTATCAGCATAATATCACCCAGAGTATATTTTAACACTAGCTTTTGCCCGCGGCTTCGCCCGCGTGAATTTCCCACGGGAACAGTGCTTTTTCCCGGGATAAAAAGTAGCCTATGTGCTATTCCAGGTCATTATCTACCTCTGTAACAAATTTCATCGAAATCCGTCCAGTAGATTTTGCGTGATTGAGTAACAAACATCCTCACAAACTCACAAATTCACAAACTCACATCCAAACATTCGCATTTATAATATTAGTATAGATTAGTACAGTCTACAGAGAACAGTAACCTACTCAAATTGAAAACTCGCCCGAATTACCATCCTTTAATGACCAAGAGATCGCAAGAGGTAGTGTGCCTATTGTAAAACAATTGTTATTTAAAACGATGCGATTGAAAGATTAACTTGCAAGATTTGATGCAAACGTGATCTATAGAGACGCTATTTAGTACATTTAAAACTAAATAAAAGCTTGTAAAAAATGCTTTATTTAAAAGACTTATTCACTCGACTGTACCTCTACATGAAGCATAAAAGTTCATCGCAGTCATAGAAGGGATAGATAAGGAAGATCTTTTGTAACTCGACGATATGAGGGTAGTTTTTCTGGCTGATAAGACCCGGATAGTCATTTGCAGAAAGTTGTCGTGTTAACTGTTTGGGGGCTCGGGTATTTACCCTAATCAGTCCTAGATAAATAAATAAATAAATAAATAATAAATAAATATATACGGACAAATCACACAGATTGAGTTAGCCCCAAAGTAAGTTCGGGACTTGTGTTATGGGATACTAACTCAACGATACTATATTTTATGACAAATACATATATAGATGAACATCCAAGACCCAGGCCAATCTGAAAAAGATCATTTTCCATCTTGACCTGACCGGGGATCGAACCCGGGACCTCCGGTGTGGCAGTCCGGCGTGATGACCGTTAGACCACAGAGGTCGTCAAATGAAGAAGGAAAGCGTGGAAGGTGGAAGAAGCGGTGGTGGCCCAGTAGTAGGGCGCCCGCCTGTTCCTGCAAAGGTCCCAGTTTTAAATCCTGCCCGTGCTATAATGAGTTTGTATGCCAATCTGGCTCATGTATGGTACTTTTCATCGACCACCACTTACTTTCGGTGAAGGAAGACATCATAAGGAAACCTGCACTCTGGTTGATGATTATTAGCCAGTTTGTGAAATGGAGAAGGTAATGGCAAACCTCTATATTAACATTGCCAAGATAGTCGTTGTGTTTCAAACCATATAAAGACCACGACCCTCAGTCATGAGAAATACGACTACAGGGGGATGGGGTCCTAGGTGAGTGTCAAAGCAGCAAGGTAAATGTTTGTACGTGTATACTATGGCCTATGTTATCGGCGTGTTGTCACCTTGTAGCACAGCATCGTATCGCACAACGCAGCGTTCTGTCGCTTACCTAGGACGTCGATTCAGAGATTGATCCATGGTATGTGACCATAGGAATACTGTAATAAAGCCAGATGGTTAAAGCTTTTTTTGTCTTGATTTCGACGAGGACGTGTCCATTCCATAATTATTTTTCTTAAGCAGTACTGGTTAATACCGGCCAAGTGCGAGTCAAACTCGCGCTTCGAGGGTTCCGTACACGCAAAGCACTCTCACATTATAGCTCTAACTAAAAGACCAACTAGTTTCAAAAACAAACTTAACCTTGCAGTTCGATCCCTAAGATTCATACTGAATCCAGTGCAATATAAGTTTGTAACACATTTTTTTAGACTTCTAACAACATATTTACATTTTTTATTCCTGTGTAGGTACTGTTAGACCTTGCTTTATGCCAAATTTCATAATTTTAGGTCAACAGTACCCCATAGGTTTTTATTCTTCTTCTTCTTCTTCTTCTCAGCCGAAAGACGTCCACTGCTGGACAAAGGCCTCCCCCAAGGATTTCCACAACGACCGGTCCTGCGCTGCCCGCATCCATGCGCAACCCGCGACCTTCACCAGGTCGTCGGTCCACCGAGTGGGAGGCCTGCCAACACTACGTTTTCCGGTTCGTGGTCGCCACTCGAGAACTTTTCTGCCCCAACGGCTATCTGTTCTGCGAGCTATGTGCCCCGCCCACTGCCACTTAAGTTTGGCGATTCTGCGGGCTATATCGGTTACTTTAGTTCTCCTACGGATCTCCTCATTTCTGATTCGATCACGCAGGGAAACTCCGAGCATAGCGCGCTCCATCGCCCTTTGGGTGACCTTGAGCCTTCTTATGAGGCCCATAGTAAGCGACCACGTCTCTGTTCCGTATGTCATTACTGGCAACACACACTGGTCAAAGACCTTAGTCTTGAGACACTGCGGTATTTTGGACGAGAAGATATCGCGAAGCTTCCCGAACGCTGCCCAGCCGAGTTGGATTCGACGGTTGACCTCTTTCTCGAAGTTGGACTTACCTAACTGAACTGTTTGTCCCAGGTATACGTAATTGTCAACAACTTCGAGTGTAGAGTCTCCAACCTTTAGAGGAGTGGGTGCGACACGGATATTAGACATGATTTTCGTCTTATCCATGTTCATTTTTAGACCCACTTGTTGAGAGGCTCTACAGAGGCCATCGAGCATTGTGCCTAGGTCTTCCAAGGTCTCAGCCATGACTACGATATCGTCAGCGAATCGAAGGTGAGTGAGGTACTCGCCGTTGATATTGATACCGAGTCCGCTCCAGTCCAGAAGCTTGGAAGACATCTTCCAGGGCGGCGGTGAACAGTTTCGGAGATATAACGTCTCCCTGTCTCACCCCTCGCTTCAACTGGATAGGTTTCGAGCCTTGATCCTGGAGACGGACCGACATGGTGGCGTTTTCGTACAAACACTTCAGCGCTTCGATATATCGATAGTCAATTTGGCACCGTTGGAGAGACTGTAGCACAGCCCAGGTCTCGATCGAATCGAAGGCTTTCTCGTAGTCCACAAACGCCAAGCATAAGGGCTGATTATACTCCTCAGTCTTCTGTATAATCTGCCGCAGCGTATGTAAGTGGTCTACGGTACTAAAGCCTTTTCGGAAACCGGCTTGTTCGGGAGGCTGGAAGTCGTCGAACCTGCGAGCGAGACGATTCGTAATGACTCTCGAAAACAGTTTGTAGACATGGCTCAGAAGTGAGATAGGCCTATAATTCTTCAATAAGGTTTTGTCGCCTTTTTTGAAGAAAAGTACCACCACACTTCTGTGCCATGCCGTAGGCGTTTGTCCCTCGAGTATGACGGAATCGAATAGCTTCTGAAGAGCTTTTAACACCGGTGTTCCACCTGCTTTCAGAAGCTCAGCCGTGATTCCATCATCACCCGGTGCCTTATTGTTTTTTAACTGTTTGAGAGCCATTCTAATCTCGTATAGGCTGACGTCCGGGATATCTTCGGTGTAGTGTCGGGTCAATCTGGCTCTTGGATCTTTGGCCAGATTATTGACAGGTGCGCGTACGCTGGTGTATAATTGTCCGTAGAACTTCTCAACCTCTTCCAACAGCTCTGGCTTCGACGAAATGATTCTGCCATCCTCAGTCTTCAGCTTGGTCAGTTGGCTTTGACCAACAGACAGATCCCTTGCAAACACTTTTGAGCCCTTATTTCGCTTAATCGCCTCTTCAATACGGTCAGTATTGAATTGGCGTAGATCGCGCGTTAGGGACTTGGAGATCTGTCTGTTTAGACGTCGATACTGAGCAGCATCGTTAGAGGACTGCAGAACCAAGTTTCGTCTTTCTTCCATGAGTTTGTTGGTGAGGTCCGAGATCTTTTGGTTCCTTTTGAACAGCGGGTTTTGAAGGCCTTAGACCCAGCTGTTTGGACAATTTGCACAAACCTGTCATTATAATCGTCCAGATTTTCGCAGTCTCCCAGGCATTCGAAGCGATTCTGCAACTCGAGCTGAAAGCTCTCGGGGTTTTGGAGCTGGATAGGCGCTGGTCGGAGCGTAGACTTCATCAGTCGACACCTTTCGAGTTTTATTCTACGATTCAATGTGCTCTCTTACCAATCGGTGATCGCTTCCTGTTTTTACGGCATTGATCACAGAGACATCATTGAATATGTGCCTTTTCGTCGACAAGATAAAGTCAATCTCATTTTTTGTAACGCCATTAGGATGCAACCATGTCCACTTTCGCTGTTTTGGCTTTTTGAAGAAGGAGTTCATCATAAAGAGGCCCTCCTTCTCCATAAAGCCGGCCAGCAGATGACCACGTGCATTCCTCGTTCCATATCCAAAATTCCCCACTCTCAGCTCATCATCGCTTCGTTTGCCCAGTTTCGCGTTAAAGGTTTTTATTACTGCCTGAAATTGCAAAATATGCAAAAAATCGCAACATTTACGGTAATATCTCTATTGCGTTGACGTATAATTTTGATTATTTTTTTACTGAAAGAGACCATGGATCCGAGTATTCGATATTAATTTTGAGAAAAAAAGTTTGACAGACAGATGGACAAACGGACAGCAAAGTGATCTTACAAGGGTTCCGTTTTTTTATCTTTTGAGGTACGGAACCCTAAAAAGAAACTATATTAGGGATATTTAATAAAGCTATACAGGGTTATTTTGTAACTACTGGCCAAATTTTTACAATATGCTCAGTACTTGGAATACAACTACGTCCGAAAGAAATTTATAGTAAAAGAATAACATAAAATTTCAACTTTCCATACTAAGTCCCATCAGCTGATCGACCAATTTGTATGGGAAGCAAAAAATTTTTTTTCATTTTTTGACATAGATTTTTTTGGAAACCTGCTCAATTTCATCAACCAATTCTGCTGCAATTTGGCTAATGGTTTCAAAATAACCCTGTATGTACTTAATTTATTCGAGGGATAAAAACTAAGATAAACGAACCTATAATCCATCAAGGGTGATCCAAAGTTTCAGTCTTCAATCTTCGTTAGGGTTTAAGTTCACTGGAAAAACCTAAAACTTTGTTAGGGAAAAGACTTGAGTTCCGTACCTCTAAGTAAAAAACCAATTTTAATCCTATCCCAATCCTAACTATTATAAATGCGAAAGCGAGTTTGTTTGTTACCTCTTCACGCTTTATCTACTGAACCAATCTTTCTGAAATTCCGCATACACATAGTTAGAAGTACTGAGAAGGACATACGGTACCTTTCTTCCCGGGTAAAAGCACTGGTCCCGTGGTAAATTCACCGATTAAAGGTTAGCTTTTATATTTATACTGGGGATTTACGTGATGCTTCATGATATTCCAGATTTCTCTTTAGCTCTGTAGCAAATTTCATGTAAATCGGTTCAGCCGTTCTTGAGTCATAAAGATTACAATTTTTATGGCAGATGTAGGTTTTTTTTTACTTTTTTAAATTTTATTTTATTTGAAAAAACTACATGCACAGTTTAGTACAAATGGTCGAATAAATACAAGGTCGTACATAGCCTAAACAGTTTTTACCACTAACTTTCACTTGGACGTTGAGTAAATATAAATCTGTAACGAATAAATATTACATATTTACAAAAGGCACTGAATAATAAAAAGCTTATAAAGGTGAAGGTAATGCAAGTATGGCCAACTGATAATTTAGTTGAAAAGTTACATGATTGAAAGAGGTTTTTGTTGGCTTGGTAAACTTAAACAGAATGTCAATGTCATCTGTCAGTGTCTTTATATGTATGAACTGTCAATATAGGATAAATATCCTTCTTGTTCTCTTGCGCTCTGATCCGATGTATGGCCGCCGGTGTTTGTTTTATTAAGAAATAAAACCCTGTTCAATCTACGTGTGTATTTTGCTTTTTCTCATAACCCATCAGGTTATGGGCCCAGGGACGTTCACTGCGCCCTGCAACGTAAATATTTTTCGTGGATCGTGTCACCGTGGTGTGTGCGTGTCGGCGCGGCGCCACACCGGCTGGCCTTGTAGCAACATCAACCAATATCTTGCTAAACCATGGCTTCGTCTGGATTTCCTGTTGGCATTCCCGTGGAAAAACTGAAAGGGATCGAGGACTACAACAATTGGAAATTCATGGTTAAAATGGTACTCATGCATGAAGACTTGTACGACTGCGTGGCGTCAGAAGAATCAGCTGCAGCTTGCAAAGATGAGAAAAAACAGCAGAAGGCTTTGGCAAAGATCTGCTTGTCTGTGGGGCCGTCAGCATTGCAGCATGTGCGAAAAGCTACGACAGCTTTTGGAGGCATGGATGAGTTTGCAGCGTGCATACGAAGACAAAGGTCTTTGTAGGCGTCTGGGTTTGCTGAGGTCACTATTTGGGATGAAGTTGAGCGAAGAAGAGAGCATGCAGAGCTATATTTCACGCATTTTGGAGCTTGGACAGCAACTGGATGACATCGGGTCCAAACTTGATGATGAATTCCTGGCTGTAATTATGTTGAGCGGTTTGACTACTGACTACGACCCACTCATCATGGCTCTGGAGAACTCAAGCGTGAAACTCACCTGTGAAACGGTCAAGACAAAACTATTACAGGAGCAACAGCGGAGAGATGACAAATCAGAACATTCTGACATGAATGCCTTAGTCACAAAGAAGATTTTCAAGTGCTTTAGGTGCAAAAAAGGCTGGACATATGAAGAAGGACTGTCCTAAGAACCAGGGAGGCAATTCAGGCAATATGAAGAATACTCCATCGAAGGATAAGACCTTGTTGACAGCTTTATCAGTGAATGTTCGGAATGATGTGTGGTACATAGACTCCGGTGCAACAAATCATATGTGTAACAACAAAAATATGATGTGTAACATGCAGTGCTCAAAGTCATTAGAGGTGAATGTAGCAAATGGTGATAAAGTGATGACTAGTGGACATGGTAGTGTTCAAGTCATGTTAAAATCTGGTTTAAAGACAATAAGTAATGTTTATTTTTATTCCTCAGCTCTCTGCAAATTTATTATCAGTGAGTGAACTAAATAGGAAGGGTTATAAAGTAATTTTTGCATTTGATGGTTGTAAAATTTATGATGGTAGTGTAGTCATAGCCACAGGTACTTTGTCTAATGGTATTTATCAGTTAGATACTATAGAAAAAGCTATGAGTTGTGAGGTTGCCATGAACTCAGTTTGTGAGAGTCCTACAGCAGGTGCGGTAATGCAGGAAGGTATTAAACAGGTTGCATTAGTGTCTGCGGAGAACAAGGCTTCACAAGACATTTGGCACAGACGGCTGGGTCACCTCAACTCAAGGAGCATGAATCTGATGAAAAATGAATTAGCAACAGGTATGAATTTTGATTCTACTACATTCAAACCCTGTATTGCATGTGTCTTAGGTAAACAAACAAAATTACCTTTTCCTAAGAAAAGTCAGAGTAGAAGCTCAGAATTATTAGGGATGGTTCACACAGATGTGTGTGGTCCTATGCAGACTCCATCTTATAGTGGAGCTCGTTATTTTGTCATTTTTGTAGATGATTTCTCTAGGAAAACTTTTATATATTTTATGAAAAATAAAAGTGAAGTATTTGAAAAATTTAAAAGAATTTAAAGTATTAGTAGAGAATCAAACTGGCAAGAAAATAAAAATATTAAGGAGTGACAATGGGGGAGAATATATTAATTATGCTTTACAGGAATACATGAAGAATTGCGGGATAATACATCACACCACGGTACCACACTGTAGTCAACAAAATGGTGTAGCGGAACGAGCTCACCGTACAATCATGGACAAGGCTCGTTGTATGTTGGAAGATGCTGGTCTCAGTAAGAAGTTTTGGGCTGAAGCTGCTAACACGGCTACTTACCTGAAAAACTTGTCGCCAACAAAAGCAGTAAGAGGAGCAACTCCAGAAGAAGTGTGGACATCAAGGAAAGTTAATGTGAGTCATTTACGCATATTTGGTTGTACAGCATATTCCTTAACAGAAAATTGTCGAAAACTTGATACAAGATGTAAGAAAATGGTCTTTGTAGGCTATTATGAAAACTCTAAGGGCTACAGGTTAATCGATCCAGCATTTCCAAGGAAATGTGTCAATGCAAGACATGTTATATTTATGGAAAATGAGTTTATTTTTAAAAATGTGTCACATGATGATAATAATAGGGAAGATAATGTGTTATTGCCCGAAAGCTCATCTTTTGAAAATAGCAGTGAGGATTCAAATGAAAGTAATCCAGATAGTATTGTAAATCAAACCTCTATAATGTCAGATTCATCTATAGATGAGAGTGCACTGTCTGATGACACATTTAAAAACCGTAGGCAGACAATGTTTCAGCTGGATGATACTCTCAGTGAAAGCGCAGATGATTCGTCCGATTTAACTTACATTCCAGAAAACCACAGATATGACATCTGACAATACAACATTGTTTGAGGATGCTGCGAGTGATGAGTCTCTGTTTGCGGGTTTAGCTGAAGCAATGAACGAGGAGGGCATCCCAACTACGGTGAAAGAGGCATTGGACAGCGGAGAGGCCATACAATGGAAAGAAGCTATTGACGATGAGTATAACTCTTTTCTTGCAAATAAATGTTGGACTATGGTAGATTTACCTGAAGGACAGAAGCCAATAAAATGTAAATGGGTCTTTAACAGAAAGAGAGGGCCAGATGGTGAATTACTCAAATATAAGGCACGGTTAGTAGCAAAGGGTACACCCAAAAGTATGGAATCGATTTCCATGAAACTTTTGCACCTGTTGTAAGATATTCAACCATTCGGATTTTGCTAGCCCTGGCTGCTCAGTTAGATATGTCTATAGAACATTTAGATGTAAAAACAGCATTTTTAAATGGAAATCTGACAGAGACTGTTTACATGGAACAGCCGGAAGGATTTATCCTTCCAGGAAATGAAAAGAAAGTTTACAAAACTTAACAAAGCAATTTATGGTCTAAAACAGGCGGCAAAAGCTTGGTATGAAAAATTAACTATGTTTTAATCAATAAATTGCAATTCAAAAGGTTATCTTCGGAACCATGTGTTTTTATCTTTAATCATGATGATGAAATAATTATCATTGCATTGTATGTCGATGACATTATACTATTTTTCATCACCATCATCACAAAAGAAGAATAATATCAAGAAGAAACTTATGGAAGAATTTGAAATGAAGGATTTGGGTCCTGCCAATTCGATCTTGGGTATGAAAATTTGTAAATTACAAGATGGCAGGATAACATTGGATCAATCTGGTTATATTATGCGCATTCTATCAAAATTTAAGATGACAGAATGTAAACCGATCAAAACTCCTATGGAAGTTGGTCTAAAATTACAGAAGGAAGAAGTATCACAATGTAATTTTGACTATAGAAGCCTTATAGGTTATTTGATGTACTTGGCTGTATGTTCCAGACCGGATATAGCACACAGTGTGAGCTATTTAAGCCAATTCAACAACTGCTATGGTGAAAGTCATTGGAAAGCAGCAAAGAGAATTTTGCGTTATCTACAAGGTACAAAAGATTATAAACTTGTTTTTAAAAAGGGTGTTTTTGAAATTGCAGGATTCACAGATGCTGACTGGGAGGTGATCAGCTAGATCGCAGGTCTTACACAGGGTATGTATTCAGTCTTGGCAACTCTATAATATCTTGGGAAAGTCGTAAGCAGCGTACAGTAGCACTCTCAAGTACTGAGGCTGAGTATATGGCAATCTCTGACTCTAGTAAAGAAGCATTGTTTATACAGACTTTTGTTAATGAATGTATTGGAATTAGATGTAAAATTAATTTATATAATGATAACCAATCTGCACAGAAACTTTGTAATAATTCTGTATGTCATTCCAGGACGAAACATATAGATATAAGGCATCATTTTGTAAGAGACTTGGTAAATAAGAATCTAATAAAGTTATGTTACATTCCTACTAATGAAATGTTGGCCGATGTCTTAACTAAGTCTTTGACAAAGGAGAAACATTTAAAGTTTGTGTCTCAAATGTTTATGTAAGTTTATAGTTATGTAATAAAATGTTGTTTCAAAATGTATAAGTGGATTACATGCTAACTATTAAGGTCCTGTTTAGTTTTCTTTTTGTAATGTAATTTCAGATATGTGTGTCTGATGTTTCATGTGTTTACATGGTAATGTAAGCTAGATATTTTCATTGCATTATGTATTAGTTTAAGGGTTAGTGTTGGCTTGGTAAACTTAAACAGAATGTCAATGTCATCTGTCAGTGTCATCTGTCAGTGTCTTTATATGTATGAACTGTCAATATAGGATAAATATCCTTCTTGTTCTCTTGCGCTCTGATCCGATGTATGGCCGCCGGTGTTTGTTTTATTAAGAAATAAAACCCTGTTCAATCTACGTGTGTATTTTGCTTTTTCTCATAACCCATCAGTTTTAACCAAAAAATAAAATCCTTCATTTTGTGTTTTCGTTTCAAAAGGCTTTATATATTTTTTAACAATAGTAAATGACTAAAATATAGGCAATTTAGACATGGACATGACTGATCATGTCTGTTGTGTGGATTATTCACGAATCACGCTGTTTGAAGGTAAAGAAATTTAGTCATTTGTCACATGTACTGAAATCCATTAGGAGTGAAAGTAATTAGGTTTTTTACACGACTGACCAAAAAGGAGTGTTATGTTTTTAGGTTTCATGTATGTATGTTTGTATGTAAGTTTCTTTATTCCACCATAAGTACCTGAACGGCTTAACAGATTTTGATGTGAGTGGTATTTTTAGATTCCTTGCTTTCTTCTGAGTGATGTGAGTTTGTAAAGTCCATTTATTCATAATTGTCCCATTATGTAAACAATCTTATTATGTCTTTTTATGATTTTACAACAATATAAATTAAAATAGACTTTTTAGGAAATTACTTTCGTGGTTAATAAATGTTTTACTTTAGAATGATTAGGGATGAACTAATATTTGATTTACTTTCAACAAAATTCAACAAAAAGTACTGTGAAAATTGTTTACATAATAGGACAATTATGAATAAGTTTTAGTCGTGTTTTTAATAGTTAGCTTGTTTTTCAAAAACACATTTTTACTTAAATTTCTTTAGAAATGACGACATTATTTACTTCACGTGATTAAGAATAAATTGCAACATAAACCATGTATAAAATTAAAACTTTTAATTATGCTCAGCTTTTTTTTTCTTATCAAGTCAAGATAATACTAATCCTAACTAAATATAAATGCGAAAGTGAGTTTATATGTTTGTTCATTTATTTTTTTGTTCATTTGCTACCTCTTCACGCTTTATCTGTACCAATCTCTCTGAAATTTCGTATACACATAGTTTTAACTACTGAGAAGGACATAGGGTATCTTTCATCCGAGAAAAAGCACTGGTCCCGTGGGAAATTCACGTGGGCGAAGCCGCGGACAAATGCTAGTAATGAAATAAACAAGTTCTTAAAAAAACAATCCTAGGGCACGACGACTGTTCAAAATACAGCTAGGTCTATACAATTACCTATACAAATAGAAAACATCTGTACAAATAAAAAATAGTTCATAATGCGTCGTTTGAATATGCGTGGTATATAATATGCGTTGGTGGTGTAATGGTCAGCATAGTTGCCTTCCAAGCAGTTGATCCGGGTTCGATTCCCGGCCAACGCACATTTTGTTAGCCATTATAATACTGAAATTTACTTAATTTTTTTGTGTTAAAACGAACTCCTCATAATATTTCCTTGGGTTTCTGTTTCTGACATTCTATTTATTACCTATATTGATTTTTATTGCCTTTGATTCATTATCATCATCCACAGCCTTCCGTGACCCACTGCTGGGTATAGGCCTCCTTCTGTCTACGCCAACCTTCTCGGTCCTGGGCCATCCTACTCCAGTTGTTGCCAGCAATATTCTTAACATCGTCGACCCATCTAGCTGCCGGATGCCCTACACTCCGTTTTCCATTTCGGGGGTACCACTCGGTAACAGCTTTACTCCACCTTCCATCCACATGCCTTTGATTATATTATCTTTATTATAAGAAGTTGTAAGTTGCTTACCTAGTGATATTATTGAAGGGGTTACGAAATTAATTAATACATTATAATAGAACTGTAACTGGTCTCCATAGGGCCAATAGAAGCCAAAACAATTTTTTTTAAATCTTTGTCTGTATTTTTACACGGCTGACCAAAAAAGGAGTGTTAAGTTTTCAGGGTTCATGTAAGTATGCATGTTAGTTTCTTTATTCCACTACAAGTCCTGCCTGAACGGCTTAACAGATTTTGATGAGAGGTATTTTTAGGTTCCTTGCATTCCTCCGAGTGACATAGGCTATGTGAGTTTTCTGTCGTGTTTTTTTGTTTTTTAATAATTATCTGTATGTTTGTACTCACATCACTCATCACTGGACCAAATTTGATGCGGTTTTCATTGTTGTAATGTAGAAGGTCGTACTTGATACGTCGCTCAGAACCAGAGATATAAACATTCGTAAATTACGCGCGAACGAAGTTCACGGGCACAAGCTTGTATATAATAAGTCTATAGGTCCAAAGGGGACCGTTTGTCCAGGTCATAAAGGGGTGGGGGGTGTAGGGAATGTCAGAAAAATTTGCGGGCCCATACCAAGGGTGCGTCCCACATTATATAATGGAATTAGTTTGCAGAAATGTCGCGTTCTCATGAATATATTTTGTTTTTTTTTGTCGTATCTTGGGAAGAAAAAAACCCTTAATATAAATAAGGGTTTTCGTATATATCTCAGATAGCGCTATCATTAATGTCGCATTATCTGGGAAGTATTTTGTTTATTATAACGATATATTACAACGATATTGTCGATTGTAATCTGAAGAAAAATGTTTTTTTTTTTTGCTTATCTTTCATAATCTGACAACTACCACCATTTACCGGCCTGGTTTTCACACTAATAAACTAAACATTCCTAAGAAAATCCATACTAATATTATAAATGCGAAAGTTTGGATGTGAGTTTGTGAGTTTGTGAGGATGTTTGTTACTCAATCACGCAAAATCTACTGGACGGATTTCGATGAAATTTGGTACAGAGGTAGATAATGACCTGAAATAGCACATAGGCTACTTTTTATCCCGGGAAAAAGCACTGTTCCCGTGGGAAATTCACGCGGGCGAAGCCGCGGGCAAAAGCTATAACAAATAAATAAATAATTCCTATTCTGCTTTGGGCTTTTTAATAAAAAATACAAACGAATTGAGAATCATCACCGCTGTTAAGACGATTAAAAATGTAATAACTCAATTGCCATATTTCAACTACGATTGATGTGGTAATTGCATTCCACTTTGGTAATTCTAGTAATTCACGCTACGTATTTTCACTTTCTTATAATTATGATTGAAAGTCTTCGTCATTTTTAGAATAGGCGTGTTACATTTTCTTGTACATGTACTAAGTAAATACTGGCTACAAAGACAGCAAACAATAACTCGGCCTACACAAATGAGGGATTTTCCGAAACCAAAATTTAAAAAAAAGTAGTTCCAGATGACTTCATAGATGGCGCTTAACTAAAAGGCGAGAGAAAAAGTTCCATACAAAAAGCAAAATTCACGGGATTGGCATTTAAAAAAAAAAAAAATTGTAAAAAAACATCCAAAAAGTCCCTATCAATATTGTGATTTGTGCAATTGTCAAACTGGTAGGTGATTTTTTTTCTGCCTCTGGTTGACAAGAAAAAGCGCACCATATTACGAATTACGACTCGGCTTTCATAAAACGCTATCTGTTGAGACTTTTTTATACTAATTTTTTTTTCTTAATTTAGCTGTCAGAATTCGCTCTTTCTGAATTCTGAAATTTTTAATCTGTTATCAATTAGTTTCAATAAAGACACACATGATCAAAGTGCCTTCCCCTTAATAGAGACAGTAAGAAAAGTGCCGATGGACACATTCTTAATTCTATGGACTTTATAAAACCAGGACTATATAAAATTACACATTAGCCTGTAAATAGGCTAGATTCTAATAATAAAAAGGAAAAAATAACTTAGTTTTTTAAATATTGACATTGAAAATTGAAAATACGATACAAATCATATTTTAACTGTTTTTGTTAAGTTTTATTCATGATGGATAGTAAATACTAAGCATAATAAAACTATTTGAAAAAAATTTAATGTCAATGGTATATTTATAATGTTGTTTCCAATGAGGCTTCAACATTCGCCCCAAAATTCATTAAATTTCCACCGACGACTACTCAATCAAGAGGCATTCGACTAATTAAATCGATGTCCACTGATCAATCGATTACACCTGTAAACGAATAATTAGGCTCGTGATTCGACGAAATTCAGAACGGAATCAGGTAATGGGTTTTTCGGAAATAAGGAATGTTAAAAAATTTCGCAATTTGTTTTGTTTATGTTTTATTGTCCTAAATTTTTGATGTAACAGTTATAAGTTGACATTTAATTTTTATATTATTTTGACATTATATAAATTTTGACTTATTTGATTATATTTTGCGTGCCGTTGCATAAGGCTTTTTGTGGTCTGTCTTGGCTGTGATAATTAATTTGTCAAATTCTCTTGTTTGATTCGTCCTAAATTTGGGACGATAGAATAATCAAAGTGATAGAAGCACACACAATTGGGACGTAAAATATTTTTTATGTGGGACAAAAATCAGTGGGTCCAACGAAGAAGAAATCCTTATAATAAAAGCTAAGTGTCCAGAGAATCCCGTCCCGTTTCAAAATTTATCGTCACCCCGAGGCATTGTGTGCTAAAATCTAATAACACACGACGCGACGTCCTAGCATTTCCTTATTTCAATGTACCGGTGGAGAAGCTTGGTGGCGCAGTGGTTTGCCACTCGATTTGCGATAATGACGGTTAAGTAACTTTCGTAATGGTCGGCCATGGGATGGGTGACCAAAAATGTATTATCTTCTTGGTCTCTGCTGTATTCGTAGTCGTTGAGCCACCACCGCTTGCAAGGTTCTAAAGAGCAGAGAAGAAGACGAAAGTAACAGACAGACACAAGATTTGTGAGACTCGAAGGTCACGCTTAGCTGGAGAGTGATTGATGAAATGGAGCACAGAGCAGAAAATCGCCTAGCACTTTCTGTGCTGTGAAATGGAGACTCAGATACAGGTTGCTAGCCCATCGTCTATGAGACTCACGAAAAACTGATATAAAATGATGGCAAGACCTCGTAGGTAACGGAGTATATCATTATACAACAATATTGAATACAAATCCTTTCTCATAGCCTCAGGTGTGTCGTTGCGAGCATCTGGCGCAAATTGAGTTGCTACACCAATGGGCAAATGGCCCAACGAAATCTGGGCCATTTCAAACGTCCCAGTTACAGCCCAATGGGTTAGATGTGATTGAAATTGGGCGTTTTGTAAAAGTCCTGTTTTTCCAACTCGGACGGGAAGAAACAGTAAATTTATTCGGTTTAAAGCGAATGTGAGCAAAGTTTTTGATTGTTTTCTTGTGTTTTAAGGCTTGCTAAATTTGGCACCGATTTTTACCCCACTGCAAAGGAAGGGTTATGTTTTATGGTTGATGTTATTATTTTCTATTTATTTACTATATGGGGACGCCAGCGCGAGCACCAGACGGGTGATCAGTCCACTTATGCTGGGACCATTTCACCCAATTCCCCGAGACCCGTATAGGGTAATGGTTGATGCTAGATCGATACTCAAACATAAATGTAAAACTATGCTCATGGCATAATAATTATGAGTCTATCTAATTATAAGTAATGTTGTCAGAAGGTGCAAAGTGAGCCACCTCCTGCCAACGAGGGTTATCTTATTCATGCTCACTATTTGGCACTACCGGCGAGCATGGTCATGTCAATAGTACAATACTGTCATTTGAATTTGACACATCGACATTGACAGCGTTGTACCATCTGACAGGTGTCTGCCCTTACTCGTAGGTTCTGACATCTGGTGGAATATCTGAAAACGTTGCCGTTTAGCCCGCTTAGGAACTACAGGCGAAAGCCAAAAGGTTATTATTAGATTTACAACATAATAGATATGCGAGCCAAGGACAAGTGTCGACGGACTGCTGGTAGCACACTGGTTTATTGAATCACTTTAGGGGTGGTGGACGCAGTCACGCACACATACACATCACAAAGTCTAAAAGTTTACCAAAAGCACAGATGTCACTCGAGTCCTCGGTAATCCTCTAAACAAAGAGCAGAGAGTAGACCCTTTTTAATCTGTTTTAATGAAATTTTGAGAATTTCATATGTCCAGGTCTGAGCGGTTTATTCTTTTTTCGCTATAACTTTTGTCCCAAAAATATCCTTCCTTCGTCCCAAACAAATTATATTTTGGGACAAAGAAAATTTATTGTTTGGGACGAACCGAGATTTCTTCACACACTAGTTCAATCGTCAACTACAGTGCAGGTTTCCTTTCGATGTTTTGCATCACCAGAAGCAAACATCTATCTGTCAAATGCTAGTAGTTTGTAGCTTCGATATTTATAATACAATATAATTTTGTAATTGGTTTTTACGTAAAAAAGCCTGTAAAGACCAAGTTTCAATAAAGAATATTTGATTTTCATTTCAAGGCATTTAGGAATTATGGTGGAATTAAAGCACATAAATGACCCTGAAAACATAACACTCTTTTTTGCCCAGTCATGTAAAAAAGCAACTTTTTACAAGAGAGATAAATTACGTGGTCACTGGTCAGGCTACCTGAAATATGACGACGACGGTTCGTTTTTGTGGGGAAAACTGGGAATTCTCATTTGTCATGTCAGGTACAACGCTTAAATATGTATAGTCCATTAGCATACCGGTGGTATGGTCTATACTAATCGTTTTTAATCCATGACGTAAAAAAGAGGGTACTATAAGTTTTTAATGTGGCTGTCTGATTTGGCTCCCAAACTGGTTTTATCAATGTTAGAGGAAAGTAACTAAATGTGGGCTAGTGTTTTATTATGGGCTAGTAACATTTCTCATAAACAAACAACCCAAGGCCGCAACGAGCGACTATATTCTGTCGCTTTCATTCGCCCCGTGATCGCTATCACTCTGTCTCGTCGGTTTGACGCGAGTTGCCGCTAGTGTAGGACGTTGACTCTCGGCTGCTGCCGCAAAATTTTGTAAGGTACGTAAATATATGTGGTTATTTTAATAAAAAAAAGGGTGTAATAAATTGGCTATCTATGTTATTAGTAGGATATGAGTATAATTTCATGTTTTTGGATGTTTTACTTATTTGCTTCGTGTTATTTTAAAAATACAAGGTTAAATTTATCTTAATCATGAATTTTGAATATGGGCTATGTTAGTGAAGATGAAGAGGATGTACCCTTGGATTCGGATACTGATCCTGATACTATATTTGGTGATGTACCTAATTCTGCAGACGCAGAATGTATGTTCTGCAGAACTCTGGGTTACATGCTTGATGTGTGAGCTTTGGGCACATAATGATTGTGCTGGGCCAGAATTTGATACATGGATATGTGATTTTTGCAAGTAAAATTATTAATTACTTAAAGTTACCATTGTTCTTTGATCTCCACTTAGATATTAAGTTTTATAGTTGTTATTTTCCTAAGAAATACTTGGGTGCGTATTAATAGCCCATATTTGAGGGTCTGGTCCATATTTAGTGACTTTTTTACAATTACGTTATTTGTTTGTTTTTGAAATAATAGTTTATTATTAAAACAATAAGACTATTACTGTGTTATGGAAAAACATATGACTGATTACTATTACATTAATAAAAGTTTATTATTTAAATAGTTTTTTATTTTTGGTTCAAAAACAAAATGGTAGCCCATATTTAGTTACTTTCCTCTAATGTTTCACACACACAAAAACACAAACGATACGATGACCTATTTAACACGCTAATTATTAAAAAAACACGACTGACAACTTACATAGCCTATGTCACTCGGAGGGATGCAAGAAATCTAACACTACATCTCACATCAAAATCTGTTAAGCCGTTTTGGACTTATGGTGGAATAAAGAAATTTACGTACATGCTTACATACATGAACCCTGAAAACATAACACTCCTTTTTTTGGTCAGTCGTGTAAAAATATAATTGAAGGAAAGGTGAAGGGGAGAAGAGGTCCAGGAAGTCCGAGAAAGAGTTATAAGCAAACTGAAAGAGAAGGCAGGCGTCGTCGTGTCGTATCAAGACCTTAAAGGTAAAGCCATGAATAAATAAGTGTGGCATATACTCCACCGAAAAGAGCATTTAATTCGTAGCGATACGATATCTAAGTTCGTAATCGTTTCGACAGATGACAAAAACAATTTTTTTCTGACATCAAAGCGAAAGCGAACGTCAAATGTATGGAAGTAAGTGATAAAACAGTTCGTTACTCTATGGTTTCGAATCGTTTTTCTATGAACTTGCGATGACGATGGCGATCGACCACGTGATTTAGCGTGGCCTTATGTCATCCCATACATTTTAGCGTTTGCGAACTTCGATTTCGATATTAAAATCTGACTTCGTCTAAGGGTCCATTTCTTAAGTAAGAAGAAGAATGTTTCATGAAAATTGGTTGAGCCGTTTGACAGTAATATTCAGCGTTTTTAAGACCACGATTTCAGCTAATTTACTTATGAGTTAATCAAAAGTGTGCGTTGGCCGGGAATCGAACCCGGATCAACTGCTTGGAAGGCAACTATGCTGACCATTACACCACCAACGCAGATGTTTTGGCCTCTGAAATACATGTTAATAACGTCCAAATTTTCTTTGTAAGAAACTTATTGAATGGTTCATTAGACGCTATTGTTAAGCTTTGTATTGACCGATTCATCACTGTAACAATAACAATGTTGTATAATACGTTTAAGTACGTCAGAACCAGACAATTTCAGAATTCCTTTAGATTTTTGACAATGATTAGTTTTAATTGGCTGAAATGAAAAGTATTAACGAGCTGTGCTCTGGTGCTTTACTGCCGTAGGAATTCCAGGTTTTCTCTGCTCGTGTAACAAATGTCATCAAAGTTAGTTTAGCACTTCAGGCGTGATTGATAAACATACTCGCTCGCATAAATCCAAACTTTTGCATATTATACTCGTTTTAAGAGGATTAGGAGGATGTAAAATTTAAATGAAATTTAGATCAAACAATATTCTTTAGGTGAGATGATATGACAAGAAAAACTACAATGGAACTAGCGAGAATAAAATTATAGTACCACTAACGGATCTAGTGGAAATTTAGTAACATTCACCTATTACATACATAGAATCACGTCTTTATCCCTTACGGGGTAGACAGAGCCAAAGGTCGTGAGACTCGAAGGCCACGCTTAGCTGAATAGTGGGCTCTCTAATGGAAAGGAGATTTAGGTATAGTGACAGGTTGCTAGCCCATCGTCTATGAGTGGAGGAATCCCTAGTTTAAAGCCCTTTCCCTCGATTGACTTTTACAATCTGCGCGGACAGAGAAGCAGCTGGCACATTCTATGTTTTTTCTTCGCTCCCAGACCAGCATGGAAGCATCAATTAAAGTCTCCTATTTCACCCAATAAGTTAAATTGGTTAGTAATTACGCTCCGACGTAACACTACAACCCTTTTACGGGATAATCTCTCAATCATTCCGATCAATCGTAATCGTAATCGAACTGTAATCTATCCGGTCAGCCATTTTATCCGGTAAAGCCGGTGGTTTGTTCCTAATGGATCTGTAAGGGAAGCGAAGTGTCAACCGCCTCAAAGGAAAGATCTTTCGCCAGGCTAGGTATTTCAGGTATTCCTTAAAGCACATTTATTTAAAATTAAAGATGGGTTTGCTCTTGACCACAATTTTTTCGGAGGATTTACTCTGGTTTTGAAGATAGTCAGGTTGTATGTGCTCACAGACGCAGGCAGGGAGTTCCACTGCTTCGCTGTGCGCATTAGGAATGATGACGAAAAGCGCTTGGTGCGTGCGGGGCATTTATTATCAAGCACACCAAATAAAGCGCATCAAAATTATTCCTTGAATCGCACCATTCAGTAGCGCTAACGAATACCTAACATAAGAATAGTTAGGTGCGCTCGATTTGGTGCTCTTTGGATGCAAAGGGAATACCGTAACTGGACAAAACCAGATTAAACCAGTATAATCCGGTCCGCGTTAACGTTGAAACGGACGGCGTTGACATGTCACAATTCGATTCTCCAAATGGATTGGAAAATGGATAATGGATATCCAGAATTTTCAGCCGATGCAAAGCTTATCAACTAGAGTTATTTACGGATCTGGCATTTCCTGAAGAGAATTTAGGAGTTTGAAATAAATGTTGAAGTTAAGCAAGTAATTACATACATACATACATAGAATCACGTCTTTATCCCTTACGGGGTAGACAGAGCCAAGAGTCTTGAGACTCGAAGGCCACGCTTAGCTGAATAGGGGGCTCACAGATGGAATGGAGATTCAGGTATAGTGACAGGTTGCTAGCCCATCGCCTATGAGTGGAGGAATCCCCAGTTTAAAGCCCTTTCCCTCGATTGACTTTTACAATCTCCGCGGGAAGAGAAGCAGCTGGGACATTCTGTGTTTTTCCTTCGCTCCCAGACCAGCATGGAAGTAGGTAATTAGTTCTAGGGATTTGAAAATTAAATACCTTTAGGTACCTATTGAAACTTGAAAGCGACTAGATATTAATGATTACGAGGAAAATCACTTTAGGAAAGAGCACCGCCTCTTCAGTCTATTACAGAAGTGAATGAACGGGAAAGAAGGTGTTATAGTTAACTAGCATTGGCCCCGGACTTTGTTCCCGTGGGAATTTCGAGAAATCCTCTTTTAGTGCTCCCCTACACTCCCTAATGAATCTAAATGTCAAATTTGAGCTTCCTCCGCCTTGTAGTTTTGGCTGTGCGTTGTTGTTGTCTGTCAGTTACTCAGTCAGTCAGAGACGGAAGAATTTATATTGATTAAGATTTGGTTTTATTTAATTACGTTGTTATCCGTGGACACAGTCTATGAGGGCTTTTCATACTTCGCTCTCGTAAACTGTAGCACTGGAGTACGTAGAACTAGGATACTTTAGAACTAACGTACATCGTACTTGCATACTTCGACATTGGATACTTTAGAATTAACGTACATAGACATTTAGTACTTAGACATTCCGTGGCGGAGTCTATGAATCCAACCAGTTCTTGTTATAATTATTAAAGTTAGTGTTTAGATGTTTATTCTTTTTCTACCGGACCGTTTTCTATGAAATTTGGTACAACGAGTAGAATGTAACCTGGAATAACACATAGCGTACTTTTTATCCCAGAATTCCCACAGGAGTAGAGCCCGAAGGCGCAACAAGCTGAGGGCATAATTTAGACTTGGTTTTCAACCAATTCTACTAATATTATAAATGCGAAAGTTTGGATGTGAGTTTGTTAATTTGTGAGTTTTGGAGGATGATTGTTACTCAATCACGCAAAATCTATTGGACGGATTTCGATGAAATTTTGTATACGGGTAGTAAAATACTTGGAGTAACACAACAGGGTACTTTTATCCAGAAATTACCACGGGAGCGAAGCCCCGGGGCGCGGATAGTACTTCTTATAAACAGTAAGTTGAATCTTCCCAATCGATATTTTCGTCGAGTCAGGAATATCAATATCTTCGTGCTTTGAATATTAGATTCACAACAAAATAGCTCCTTATAATGGAGTATGATTAGGAACATGAAAGCCCTCCAATTCTGAATATTCAATTGAATACTTATATAATTTTGCTTTCATTATAATTTTGAGAGGTTACCTTTAGATACCTACCTACATTGATGAAAAGATCTCTGTCTATTCTACATCAGTACGTATGTAGAAGCAATTCATACTCCACATTCATAATATTAAATACTAGCTGTCGCCCGCGGCTTCGCCCGCGTGAGTTTCGCTTAGATGAAAAATCTCTCTTGGAGCTTTTCGTCAGATGTTCCAGATCTTCAATTTTTATACGTCAGCAGAAAATGCTTATCAGGTTGAACGACTTTTAATAAGGCGCCATTTCCATATATGTTACAGTGTAGCTGGTCTCTTGCAGTTCTTCATCAGATGTTCCAGATCTTCAATTTTTATACGTCGTCATCAGAAAATGCTCATCAGGTTGAACGACTTTTGTTAAGGCACCATTTCCATATTTCTTATAGTTTAGCTGTTCTGTTAAGGTTCTTCATTAGGTGTTCCAGTTTTCAAAATAAATTATAGCCTAAATGTTGCCCAGGCTTAATAGCTATACAACAAAAAAAGTTTCATTCAAATCGGTTCAGTACTTTCGGAGATTAGCGTGATCATACATACAGACAGACAGACAAAAAAAATTTTTTTGCTTTCTATTATTCCTTTTAAGTGTCCCTCTATCGATTTCAGTCAAAAATACAAAATGTACAGACAAAATATTTTTACTGTCTTATTATATGTATATATTAAGGGTCATAATGTTACGTGGATTATTTTCGCCATAATATAACGTTCATCGTTCATATGATTTTACGACTTAGTTGTATGACGTATCATTAAAATCCTATTTTTATTAGAGATCTAAAATATACAAAGCGAATTTTTATCCGTCTCTCCTTTTCAACCGACTTCCCAAAAAAGGAGGAGGTTATATGTTTCGATGTATGTATGTTTTTTTTTTATGTATGTTCGCCGATTTCTCCGCCAATTGTGGACTGTTTTCCAAAATTGTTTTTTTATTCGAAAGGGTTTATTCCCAAGTTGGTCCCATTTTAACCACGTCCGAATCTGTTCGGTAATTTTAAAGATACCTAACAAATAATAAAAATATCAACATTGCATTATAGAGTAAAAGCCCGCGATAGCATGCCCTTCCTTATTTTATTAAAACTCAAGATTTTCTGTGTATGCCCCCAACATAGGAATAGCGATTAGCGACTATAAAAGTTGAATCATGGTTACTTAGGCAGATAATTTGTAGCAATAGCATATAAAGTGGTAGCTCAATTTCCTCAAAGTAAAGTTTTTTTAAAGATTTTATTCCGAATAATATTAGAAATCACGCCATCCATTACCAGGCAATTGGTGCAGATATAAACCCCTGCCAGACATTGTTACGAGTACTTTACTAAATTATTGTTATATTTGTTTTATTACAAAATCTGAATTTAATGTTACTTTGGGCGGCCCCAAGGGTGCTTTTTATACCTATGAACCTCATCCTTGCTTGCCATATTATCTGCATAAACAACTAAGATCCAAACTTCATACCTAGTCGCTAATATTTTTACCCGTATATACCACGCAGAGAAACATTTCCTCATTTTTAAAATAAGGAGGGTTTGGTCGTCGCGGGCTCTCGGTCTATTTATGTGCCAAAAATAATAGACAATTTGACATGTTCTGACATTTCAAATCAGACTGACATAAAAAGTTTCGAATTCTTAATTCTTTACTTTCGGCCAGAAGAAAAGTTTAAGTTTTTATTAAAGAAAATAAGTGTAGAAGCACTAAAAATGATAAAATAAAACTTTTTTCCAAAAAAAATGAACCGACTTCCATCATAAAACTTAAAATCATGAAATAACAATAAAGAAAAATGTATTGGCATTCTACCTACTGAATGAGGTGAAGTCGGTGCCGAAAAAATTAAATAATCTAAATTTGCATTAGAATCGTGTATACAAATATATAAAATGCCTATCTAAACAATTACATAACACCCTTACTCCTGCACTTGGCACCGACTTCACCTCATTCAGTAGGTAGAATGCCAATACATTTTTCTTTATTGTTATTTCATGATTTTAAGTTTTATGATGGAAGTCGGTTCATTTTTTTTGGAAAAAAGTTTTATTTTGTGTTTGTACGTTAATCACACAAAAACTACTGAATGAAATATGCGGTTTTCAGAGGTCTACTTAATTTACATTGCTTCCATGCTGGTCTGGTAATTTGCTTTCATGCTGGTCTGGGAGCGAAGAAAAAACCTAGAATGTGCCAGCTGCTTCTCTTCCTGCGCAGATTGTATAAGTCAATCGAGGTAAAAGGCTTTAAACTGGGGATTCCTCCACTCATAGGTGATGGGCTAGCAACCTGTCACTATACCTGAATCTTCACTCCATCAGAGAGCCCACTACAGCTAAGCGTGGCCTTCGAGTCTCACAACTCTTGTGGTTCTGTCTACACTCTGTCTACCCCGTAAGGGATAAAGACGTGTGATTCTATGTATGTATGTACTTAATTTACAATCTCTGGCGCAGGTTCGTAATCTTGAATCGTGTCGCTTCGCTTAGAATGAGATTGAGATTAATAGTTGGTAAATCCACGCGGATGAAGTCGCGGGGCAAGAGCTAGTCAAAAAGGTTCTATCATACATAGATTTCGTCCAAAAAATTCATTGTAGCCTCAGGGTATAATTTCAGTTTGAGCCCTTAATCCTTTGACCTACTTTCTGACAGAACCCCTAAGGCTCGACGGAGCTACAGATTATATAAACGTTAAGCGGTCACCATTGTTGAAGATTTTGTATAGGGCTAGCTAATGCCCGCGGCTTCTAACGCGTGGAAATTTTTCTTCGTTCGGCCCACTGTTTTTGTCCTTCGTTCCATTTGTTACAATGGAATTTTAGAGACGAAGTAAGCATATTAATTTATTTGAAACTAGCTGCACCCCGGGGCTGCTGATCCCCGTAGGAATTTTGGGATACAAAGTACCGTGTATCCTTCTTAGTACTCCTATTTATGTGTTTGAGTAATTTTAAGAAGATTGGTTCAGTAGCTAAAGCGTGAAGACGTACTTCAAACAAACTCATTTTCGCTTTTATAGGTAACTAGCTTTTTGCCCGCAGCTTCGCCCGCGTTCCCACGAGAACAGTGCTTTTTCAAGGCCCCGGTACCCATGTCCTTCTCTGTACTTCTAACTATGTGTATGCAAAATTTCAGGAAGATTGGTTTAGTAGATAAAACGTGAAGAGGTAACAAACAAACAAACTCACTTTCGCATTTATAATATTAGCTAGTATTAGGATACTAGCTTTCGCCCGCGTGAATTTCCCACGGAAACAGTGCTTTTTCCCTGGATGAAAGGTACCCTATGTCCTTCTCAGTACTAACTTCTAACTATGTGTATGTGAAATTTCAGCAAGATTGTATCAGAAAATAAAGCATGAAGTGGTAACAAACAAATAAATAAATAAACAAACTCACTTTCGTATTTATAATATTAGTAAGTTTTATTTTGTGTTTGTACGTTAATCACACAAAAACTACTGAATGAAATATGCGGTTTTCAGAGGTCTACTTAATTTACATTGCTTCCATGCTGGTCTGGTAATTTGCTTTCATGCTGGTCTGGGAGCGAAGAAAAAACCTAGAATGTGCCAGCTGCTTCTCTTCCTGCGCAGATTGTATAAGTCAATCGAGGTAAAAGGCTTTAAACTGGGGATTCCTCCACTCATAGGTGATGGGCTAGCAACCTGTCACTATACCTGAATCTTCACTCCATCAGAGAGCCCACTACAGCTAAGCGTGGCCTTCGAGTCTCACAACTCTTGGCTCTGTCTACCCCGTAAGGGATAAAGACGTGATTCTATGTATGTATGTACTTAATTTACAATCTGGCGCAGGTTTAATCTTGAATCGTGTCGCTTAGAATCTGAGATTTAATAGTTGGTAAATCCACGCGGATGAAGTCGCGGGCAAGAGCTAGTCAAAAAGGTTCTATCATACATAGATTTCGTCCAAAAAATTCATTGTAGCCTCAGGGTATAATTTCAGTTTGAGCCCTTAATCCTTTGACCTACTTTCTGACAGAACCCCTAAGGCTCGACGGAGCTACAGATTATATAAACGTTAAGCGGTCACCATTGTTGAAGATTTTGTATAGGGCTAGCTAATGCCCGCGGCTTCTAACGCGTGGAAATTTTTCTTCGTTCGGCCCACTGTTTTTGTCCTTCGTTCCATTTGTTACAATGGAATTTTAGAACGAAGTAAGCATATTAATTTATTTGAAACTAGCTGCACCCCGGGGCTCTGATCCCGTAGGAATTTTGGGATACAAAGTACCGTGTATCCTTCTTAGTACTCCTATTTATGTGTTTGAGTAATTTTAAGAAGATTGGTTCAGTAGCTAAAGCGTGAAGACGTACTTCTCAAACAAACTCATTTTCGCTTTTATAGGTAACTAGCTTTTGCCCGCAGCTTCGCCCGCGTGTGTTTCCCACGAGAACAGTGCTTTTTCAAGGCCCCGGTACCCATGTCCTTCTCTGTACTTCTAACTATGTGTATGCAAAATTTCAGGAAGATTGGTTTAGTAGATAAAACGTGAAGAGGTAACAAACAAACAAACTCACTTTCGCATTTATAATATTAGCTAGTATTAGGATACTAGCTTTCGCCCGCGTGAATTTCCCACGGAAACAGTGCTTTTTCCCTGGATGAAAGGTACCCTATGTCCTTCTCAGTACTAACTTCTAACTATGTGTATGTGAAATTTCAGCAAGATTGTATCAGAAAATAAAGCATGAAGTGGTAACAAACAAATAAATAAAAAAACAAACTCACTTTCGTATTTATAATATTAGTAAGGATTAATATTAATTGGGATATAATTGGGATTATATTATCAACGATGAATTTCCTCGTTGAAAACATATCCTGGGTGCGCCATATCTGGCCATACGTGGGCCTGTCTCTTTTTGGTATTATTGTAGTACTAGCCTGTGCCCGCGACTTCGTCTGCGCGTAATTCACTATTGTTTATATCTCCGGTTCGATGAAACCTACGCCAGATTTTAAGTTTGACCTTCAAAAATACAACAGTAACACAAACTAAAAATAAACCGCATTAAATTTGGTCCAGTAGGTTTTGCATGATGCGCGTACAAACATACAGACAGAAAGACAGACAAAATTAAAAAAAAAATGTTTTGGCTTCTATTGGCCCTATAAAGATCCCTCGTAGTTTTTTTGCTTTAATATCTCCTATGTACAGACACAGACCAGATACAGTTTTATTATATGTTTTAAATATTTTACGTATGTGCATTGCAATGAAGAGTTTAACAACAACAACAAAAAAAAATGTCAAGAAACTTGATAAATGATCATAAAATGTTTACAGTTCAATAACCCAATATTTTAGCATTGTCCCGTAGTGGTTCCATACTTGTATTCTAAATAAAAAACTTCTATTTTCTATTTACACATTGTATTTCCGTCATAGGGCCTGAATTAGCACCGTGTTGTTAAATATTTGACTTGTACACTCAACAACACATTCACCTACACGAATTCATTCTAAACTAGCCTTTATTACTACCTCATAGAGGTGTGTGAAGGGTCAATTGATCTCCAGTTAACTGTACCATGAAATGGTTTAAAAACTTTTTGTTTGTATTGCTTTTACAACTAATAGGTCTAATAAAGTACGTTTACTCTAAAATTATATGTATTTTAGGCAAATACTTTTAAGTATAAGGGTTTAATTTGTGGCACAAGCAAGCTTTTATTGATGGGTTATTTAAAACAAAAAAGAAAAAAAATCTCATTATAAAATGGTCAAATTGCTTTGTAATCCCAACTAATTTGTTAGTTGTGTTTGTTACCTCTTCACGCTTTATCTACTGAACCAAACTTTCTGAAATTTTGCATACACATAGTTAGGAGTACTGAGAAGGACATAGAGTACTTTTTATCCCAAAATTCCTACGGGAGCGGTGCCCCAAGGCATAGCTAGTCCTAACTAATATTATAAACTAGATTTTGCCCGCGTTAATTTTCCACTGGAACAGAGCTTTTTCCCAGGATGAAAGGTACCCTATGTCCTCCTCAGTACTTCCAACTGTGTGTATGCAAAATTTCAGGAAGATTGGTTTAGTAGACAAAATTTTAAGAGGTAACAAACAAATAAATAAACAAACAAACTCACTTTCGTATTTATAATTTTAGTTAGGATAGGATGCTCTTCACGCTTTATCTACTGAACCGATCGTCATAAAATTTTGCATACACATAGTCAGGGGTCCAGAGAAGGGCATAGGCTATCATTGATGAAAAAAATACGGTTTCCAAGAGATCAACATAAGCGCGGGTAAAAGCTAGTTAAATATATAAATGTAACAGAAAATCAAGTATCCACCTACAATGTTAATATTTAATAGACCAAGAGCCTGGTGCCAGGTCCAGTTGAAAACTTTAAAACAGACGTCCCAAATGCCCCTCATGACCTCATAACATTGTCTTTAGGCCCAATCTGGCTTGTAATTGGAGCAGTGCCAGAATGCAATATACGGAACCTGATGCAAATATGTAGAATGCAGAAATATACGTGTTCTAAACAAGTGTAGTGGTTCGATGAATTGACGGCCTTTGATACTCGTATGCAACTACAACACGGCAACAACAACTAAGCAGCTAGCGAGCGATAGAGGTAGTTGGAGAGATAAGGGAGTAGCTTTTTGTCCAGCTGTGGGACAAAAAAAAGTAAAAAAAAAAGTGCATTTTTAGGTTTAGATTTTATAGTAAACTAGCTTTTGCCTTCGCCCGCGTGAATTTCCCACGGGTGCTCTGCTTTTTCCAGGATGAAAGGTACCCTATGTCCTTCTCCGTACTTCCAGCTATGTGTATGCGAAATTTCAGGAAGATTGGTTCAGTAGATAAAGCGTGAAGAGGTAACAAACAAACAAACAAAAAAACTCATTTTCACATTTATTATATAAGTTAGGATTAGGACTAGCTTTTGCTCGCGGCTTCGCCCGCGTGATTTTTCCACGAGAACAATGTTTTTTCCTTGTCTTCTTGAAATTTCGCATACATAATACTTCTTACTATGTATGCGAAATTTCAAGAACGCTGGTTCAGTAGATAAAGCATGAAGAGGTAACAAAGAAACACTCTCGCATTTATATTAGTTGAAATTTAAACATTATTTTAAAGAACATGTCAGAAAAATTTAAAGTTTCTACAATCAGCGGCATTTGACTCTTTGGTTTTCAGCAATCATTAGACTCTACATAGTTATACAATCAGTCAGTGAGTGTCCACAATTATACGTCTGAAAATTTCTCATCTATATATAACTCAAAGGTGACTGACTGACTGACTGACATAGGGATCTATCAACGCACAGCCCAAACCACTGGACGGATAGGGCTGAAATTTGGCATGCAGGTAGATGTTATGACGGGAAAAAGCTAGTTGTGTTATAAGTAGGTATCTGTTGTATTTTTAATTTATAACTACAGAATAAGCGTGTGACCGGCCTGTAGGCCTAAAATGATGAACTCCGGGCTGAATAGTTTTTTATTCGGTTTTCATTTTTACGAGTTGGTTTCGAAATAGCACAAATTTTTCATGTGGAGCTACCAAAAACTACTACCCCTTACGTTTTTACTACCCCTGCCTCAGGGGTGGAATTTCCAAAATTCCTTGTTTTCCTTAAAGTGTTAAATCATACAGACAAAACTGCAGGAAACAACTATATTTAATTCTAAGATTGAAACATTCAAAGAATGATTTTTATGAAAAAGATTTTCCATACCGAACTCAAAATGTTGTCGGAAGCTCTTTAATTTCCTCAAATTCTACTCCATTAAGTGAAACCAGTATAAACATGTATAAACCGGTATTCAGAAATGTATTTATCTGTTTCCGAGGATCCGAAACGTTTTTCCTCTCTCCAATTCGGGAGTGTAGAAAATTTGGAGCCGCCATATTGAATTTAAATGCTTACATCATGGAAGTAATAAGTACTTTACAGTACTTATAACCAACTGACAAGGCTTGGCATACGAAATTCCTCCCTACTAATATTAATAAAAAATTCGGGATTAAATTCTACCAATATTATAAACTAAAGAGAAAGTTTGTAGAATAGAAGTTTGTTAACCTTTCACTCAAAAAGACTGACGGTTTTCGATGTAATTTGGTACAAAAGCAAAATAAATAAATATATACGGACAAAAAACACAGATTAAGTTAGCCCCAAAGTATGTTTGAAACTTGTGTTATGGGATACTAACTTAACGATACTATATTTTATAATAAATACATATATAGATAACCATCAATGACCCAAGCCAATCTGAAGAAGATCATTTTCCATCTTGTCCCGACCGGGGAACGAACCCGGGACCTCCGGTGTGACAGATGGGCCACGGAGGTCGTCAAGCGCATTCATCGCTGAAGCTCCATTCTGGCGATATGACGCATCCATTTTCATTTACGTTCAAAAATCCGCTATTCTTGGCAAAATCTTGCTTGTTGTGCGAAAATAATACGTATTTGTCTACTCCATTATATTCGTATCTTGTGGTTTGAGAATCATCTGGCAATTTCGTAGGCCCGAGTTTTATTTGTAGCAATTTACTTCTTATAATGGATGCTACATTTTAATACAATTTATGAAACATGTTAAATTTGAGTTATATATTTTATTTGCGTCAATTTTCGAGTGTCTTGTGTGAAGCATTGTCAATATTTTAATTAATAGAATATCATCTGACGTAAAAATACGTATAGACGTAATACTTAATTTTTGGGAATTTATTATTAATTTATTTATTTGTTTATTTACATACAACGGTATATAGTTTGTATTCAATTACAGTATTTAAGCAATTTAAAATATACATTGAATTTGAAAAAGAAAAACAGATATAAAAATAACATTTGCATTTTTATCACATGCAAGTCGACTCACATTCACTCATTCTCACAAACTGATTGATTGGATGCGACTTTTTTGGTGAAAAACTATATTGCTCTTTTCACACGACCAAAAAAGTAGGTAGAACTATATTTAAGCATTTATGTATCTTTTGAATTCTTACGGGTAATACTAACTTTGTGAAATCAAGAAATGCAGTCATATTTTATTTTAATTTTTGAAAAATTAATGCTCAGCTTAGACATAGAAAAAAAAATCTTGAATTTTTTCGTTCTTTATGACTCTTTTTATGAAGACCACCTATTTCGTTGGGATAATATGTACGTTGCTTCCTTCGAGCAACAAGGACTTCTGCGCGCGGTCCGTGTTGCTCTCTATGGTGCGTTGATAGAATCCGATGTTATTTTTAGTGTGAATAATTAGAATTACATAACTGGTATCAATATGTTTTAACTAGTATATAAGTGAGACTACTGCAATAAGGTCAATATTCCGCAGTCTGGCGAGGTCGTGCCAATTAAGGTAACATTTTGGCAGGCGGTGCTGTTTCGTCTGCAATGCGCGGATTTGGTCCAAGTTTATATGAGTTACCAGAAAAAGTAGGGTAATGTTTTCTGATGTAAATTTTTTGAGGTCCTTTCTTCTTATCGAGTGTATTATTTATTATTACATACTAACACTGGTGTCAGATTTTATTCAAGTCGCCTAAAGTCATCTGACATGACTTTTACGACTACCGCCATCTTGTAGCAGTAGTAGTACTTTTTGAGGTTATATATTAATAAAAACAAACTTAGGTATAACTGGAATACCTAAAATGACAGATCGCGCAGAACATTATAGTACAGCACAGAAATAGGAAAAACATGAAACTAAAAAAAGTCATCTTCTGTGCTCTGTCGCTTGCTCACTAAAAATCTAGTGTGCAAAAACACAGAAACTAAAAAATTTAAATTCGATCGGAAAGTCGGTTCGTGTAAGTGTATGAGTGACCGAAGGGAGGTATTCCTTGAAGCGCATCCATTTTCAAGCGCACCAAATGAAGCTCATCAAAAACTATTCTTCGAAGCGCACTTTTCTTTTGTTAGGTATCGATTTCGTTGGCTCTACTGAGAGGTGCGCTTTGAGGAATAGTTTTGGTACGTTTCATTTGGTGCGCTTGAAAAAAATGCGCTTCGAGGATTATCTCGGCGAAGGAATTTGGCTTGTGTGTGAAATGAACAAACCAATGGCAAACCACTCCATTTACATTGCCAAGAAAGCCGTTGCGTGTGTTTCATTCTACCTAAGCCTTGAAGAATACAGAGACTATAGAAGACAAAATCATATTTTGCCCAGAAATTCATGATTTTCAATTACAAGCGTGTTTGTGTCCTATCCTGTATGGATTTACATATAATTGAATTTCACATGCAAATAGACTTGCATTGATTATGCATACCATGTTCTGGGTATATTCATCGTGTGCATCACAAGTAGTTTAATTTAACTGTTTGTATCAGATGCTGCAGAAGCAGGGGTGACCGAGTGGTAGGGCACCCACTGTGGCCGCAAAGGTCCCAGGTTCGAATCCTGCCCGTGCTACATGAGTTTGTTTGTTTTCATCGACCATCTCTTACTTCCGGCAAAGGAAAATATCGTGAGGAAACCTGCACTCTGGTTGATGATTATCAGGTAGTGTGTGAAATGGAGAAGGCAAAATCAATCCACTCCATAAAATTGTCAAGATAGGTAGTCGTAGTGTGTGTTTCATTCTATATAATGACCACGACCCTCAGTCATGAGGAATACGACTAAAGACAGAGATCGGATGCTGACCTCATGAAAAGCTCAGTAGCGCAATAATGTAGTAGCGGGTTAAACGACTTTCGTAAAGGTCGTTCACGGGATGGGTGACCAAAAATGTGTATTTTTGGCGACCTCCGTTGCTTAGCGGTCATCACGCCGGCGACAGATACACCGGAGGTCCTGGGTTCGATCCCCGGTCGGGTCAAGATGGAAAATGATATTTTCCAAATTTTGTATTCGTGAGCTGCTATTCGTATGCTGTATTCGTAGCCGCGTGGGTCATGGGCCATGACTCATGGCCTATCCTAGGGCATCCCCCCAGTGACTCATCACTCCATGCCATGATGATCGACTAGTATGAAGGCATGGACTAGTTATAGAAGCACAGAATAAGTAATAATGCTAACGCTATAGAAGTATGGATTTAATTTACGGTTTCTCCATTTGAAATACCTATTTAAATATAAGAAATTAACTAACAACTTAATACCCTTACGTTTCATCAGGGGTTAAATTCAGAAAATGGAGCTAGGAATGCTTCATCGGTCGTCACCCCGCTGTCATTAGTAGGTCAAGTTGCATCCAATCGGTTATTAGTTACAATGAAAACTAATGCTAAAAACCGCTATATTATTAACTAGCTTTTGCTCGCGGCTTCGCTCGGGTGAATTTTCCGCGGAACAGTGCTTTTTCCTAGGATGAAATCCTATGTGTATGCGAAATTTCAGGAAGATTGGTTCAGTAGATAAAGCGTGAAGACGTACCAAACAAAAACAAACTCGCTTACGCACTTATAATATTAGTAGGATTTAAAGAAAGCAATGTCGGTGTATAACCAATATTCTTTAAAAATCAAGATACCCTTTTTAAATATTTTTAATGTTGGTTTGTATTAATTTTTTTGAAATTTTATTCATCAACCGACTTCCCAAAAAAGGAGGAGGTTATATGTTTCGATGTATGTATGTTTTTTTTTTATGTATGTTCGCCGATTTCTCCGCCTACAGTGGACTGATTTCCGAAATTGTTTTTTTATTCGTAATGAAATTGTATTCCCAAGTTGGTCCCATTTTAACCACGTCCGAATCTGTTCGGTAATTTTAAAGATACCTAACAAATAATAAAAATATCAACATTGCATTATAGAGTAAAAGCCCGCGACAGCATGCCCTTCCTTATTTTATTAAAACTCAAGATTTTCTGTGTATGTCCCCAACATAGAAATAGCGATTAGCGACTATAAAAGTTGGTTCATGATTACTTAGGCAGATTACTTGTAGCAATAACATTTGAAGTGATAACTCAATTTCCTCAAAGTAAAGTTTTTTAAAGATTTTTATTCCTAATAATATTAGAAATCACGCGCATCCATTACCAGGCAATTGGTGCAGATATAAACCCCTGCTAGATATTGTAACCTTACTAAATTATAGTTATATTTGTTTTATAATAAAAGCTTAATTTAATATTTACTTTGGGAAGGCCCAAAGGTTGCTTTTTTTACCTATAAAAATCATCCTTACTATCCATATTACCTGCATAAGCAACTAAAAGTATCCAAACTTCATACCTAATAATCGCTAATATTTTTACCCCTATATACCACGCAAGAGAAACATTCAGCATTTTTAAAATAAAGGGAAGGTTTGGTCGTCACGGGCTCTCGGTCTGTTTTTGTGCCAAAATAATAGACAATTTGACATGTTGTATGACATTTCAAATCAAACTTACTTACTTAGACATAAAAAGTATCGAATTCTTACTTAATTCTTTATTTTCGGCCAGTGAAAGAAAAGTTTGTATTAAACTAAAAAATGATAAAATAAAAACTTTTTTTTCCAAAAAAAATGAACCGACTTCCATCATAAAAACTTAAAATCATGAAATAACAATAAAGAAAAATGTATTAGCATTCTACCTACTGAATGAGGTGAAGTCGGTGCCAAATTGAATATTAAATAATCTAAGTTAATATTAGAATCATGTATATAATACCTAGCTAAACAATTACATTCTAACACCCTTAACTCCTGCACTTGGCACCGACTTCACCTCATTCAGTAGGTGAGAATGCTAATACATTTTTCTTTATTGTTATTTTATGATTTTAAGTTTTATGATGGAAGTCGGTTCATTTTTTGGAAAAAAGTTTTATTTTGAAGTGCACTTTGTTTGACACACAGGTACACTCAAATATGTCCACTAATAAGTTTCTGAAAAGATATAAATGGCCCATATCTTATCCTTGGGACCAATATGCATTCATTAAAATTTGGGACGAATTTAGGAATCCAAAGCTTTTTTGAAAAGTGCTAAATTTTGAGCGGTCCAAATGTCACATAACCACTTATAACACCCTCTTTTTCTTGTTGGTAGTTAATACGAGTTCATAAACCTCTTTGCCGCATTCTAGCAAGGCCACTGAAAAAACTATAGATAGCCTTTTCGCAAACCCGTTTTGCGTATCGTCGGTGAAACTGTATTGAAATTGTATTGTATAGAATTGTATTGTATTGTTAACGGCGATTAATAATAAGCTATTATTAATCGCCGGCAACAGACTTATTAATCATATCAAATTAATTGTTTGTATTGAATTGGATTGCTGAATAGATTGAAGGTTTTCGTTGCGGAATTTTTGAAGCGTTTTAGGGTTCTGTAGCTCATACGGAACTCTTGAAGGATCACTTTTGTTGTCCGTCTGTCATGTCTGTCGGTGAAGAAATTGAGTTTTCTCACGTTAATACTTAGAAATTTATTTATGCCAAATACTTGTACTATATGAATTTGACTACGGCAAAAACGGTAATTTTGTAAATCTCTTTTAGATTTCGCTCGTATGTCCAATTCTGCATTGACCTGATGTTAGAAAAACATGTAAATTCACAATCCTTTAAATTTATTCGAACAGCTAAGCCGGTAATGCTCAGCTTTTTCCTGTTGTGCCTTTTTTCTAAAAACCAGAATTCTGCTCAATTTCGCGCCCTTTCAAAGGCAAAATCCTCCGGATACGACATCCCACTCATTAATATACCCTCTTTCTTTGCAGGCGGGAAAAATCCAATAAAAATACAAGATGGCCGGCTCCCGGGAAAGATTACTACACGAAAGACGTGAATACGGCTACGAATATGAGATCTAGAAGAAAAATACGACTGGCATGAAAGAGACATAGACGATACGACCACAGAGTCGAAAGATACGAAGAGCCTAGAAGAAAGAACGGCTACGTTTGCGAAGATGTTATTCAGATTTCGATGAAGCCCAAGGAAGACGCTGTCTCTATTCAGACCAATAAGACCAAAGAATATTTAAATCTACCTACATCATATGATACGAAATATATAACTCTTTACCAAGAAACTATTATAATTACGACGATAGAAATAGTCGTAGAAAGAAAGATTACTACGATTTTAGAATCGAAAGTGAAAGACGAAGGTCTAGAGAATCTTATGAACCTTATAGAAAAAAGAACTCCAGATGTTAGGCGTAAAAGAAGCAGATAATAATTACGAAAGAAAACCAAAACCTAATATTCTTGCTGAAGTCAAAAATCCTAATAAACCAAAAAAACGTGGCTGTTTGCAAGCCTTTGCGACTATCAGAACAAAATGCTTCAATACTGGACGACCAGAAGCGCCGGCAGAAGAAGCGAAAAGAGACCAAGACGAAAATTAAGAAAAATGTAAAATTTTCGAAGTCTCTGAATGTAATAGAAAAATGGTTGTAGATGACCCGATAGTTGGTAGGAAAAGTAGTGCCTGTTAGAGAATTGGAAGTGTCATTAGATCAAATGAAGTACTCAAAACGGTTATTTTGAGAAGCATAATATTCCCATTTCCAAGACCAGCCGAGAGGAGAATAACAAGGAAGAATGATAGTGAATGTACCAAATGGAAAATGTTTATCAGGGATAGACGGAAAGGAAAAAGTGCCTCCGGAAAACCAAGACACCTTCCCCAAGGTGAGTTTTATCTGATCTAAATAAATGTCAGCGTTGGTTTCCCCTAGTTTCGAGTTACATGCGCCATTTGTTTGCGTTATCAAATACAGGAAAGTTTGTTTTTATATTGTAAATGTTAGCAAAAGCTTTACAAACAGGGTAAAATTATAAAAAAAATATTCAATTTATCAAATACTGCAAATTCTAGTAATAGGCATCTGTTATGAAAGTGGGTACTGGATTCAGAAGTTTTAAAATTCAAATCTTTTATAACATAATGTAAGAAGCATTCATAAATATATGTCTCCCGAATCAATAACTTCCACATATAAATAGGTCAAGTTTAAGTGTTTTGGCCATGGTTAGGAAATTAGTAATGCTACAGAATTAAAACTCCTAGGGAGCACTTTAAATATCTGATCTGATCACATATCTATACATATTCGATGGAAGTGTCAAAAGACACTTAATTTTATGGGAGACTCTTTGTATCCCGAAGTCCTAAGGACATGGAATTTTTTACCTCCATTAACGGCCAACGTTAGATTAAACATTTTCGTCAAGACAATTTATTCTCGTCTTCATTTCGCTTACGTAGCTATATTTTCGCCAAAATCTTCGTAATTTGTTTTTGGCGTGGCGTGTAATTAAAAATGATGCTTATTTTAACTACCTGTTCAAACAACCAATAAACTCTACAGCTTTATGTTTCTATATAATCTCATAATATATGTATGTTCTTGTAAGCAGGTGAGAGGAGGAGCCTGGTGACTTGTCGTACAGGAGCTTTACACCTACCTAGCTCAAGCACCAGTTCTCCTCCACTAAAAGGTTCTCAACATCCTACAAATAGGATGTTGTTACTTTTATATGTGGAGAGAAAATAAACGATTTATTATTATTATTTATTATCATATTTTTGAAGTCGCACATCTAACTCCACTCCATATTTGCATCCCGGTCCCCATTTACCATCGCAGATTGCTTTAAATGTCCGTAATTATACGGGGTTGGACATAAAATGTTATGTATAACACGTAATGGTGTTCATGTTTCTATTCAGATTTATGAGGAGAGTCTTTATATTGTATTATAACCTTATTATTTGATCAGCTGACTGACTTATTAGTAGGTATATCAACGCAAGAGACAGAAACCGCTGAACGTAGAAACTTGAAATTTTACAGAAAGATTCTACACTCTAAAGCGTATGTGAAGCACTAATAAAAAGGAATTTTTGGAAATTCCACCCCTAAGGTGGTAAAATAGGTCACGCGGGTGAAAAAAGAGGGAAACAGCTCGAATTATTCTTCTTTCTTAGCATGTCAACTCGAGCAAAACTATCAAATTTGTGAAGACCAATGATACACATCATTATAGAATTAATGATATGACTAAATTTCTGCGAAATTTCAAGAGATATTCTAGCAAAATCACGAAAACTACAAACCCTATTGTTGATAAGCATAAAACTGAAGTTCGTATCTTGGTTTTTTGAAAAAATCACAACTTTTTAGGATTATTTGGTCTATGAATACACGAATTTGATTACAGACACACCGAGACGTGTAAAACTGAAAAATCATAATGAAACTAAAGGGATTTAATGATTATTTCATTATTGATGTTTACAACCTCGGAAGAGATTATGTGGATCTCGGAAGAGATTATGTGGCATCGTAAATAAAGGAAAATTATTATATTTTTATACTGTTTTAAATAAAGAAATAAAAAAAAAAAACCAGTAACCGGGGAGTGGTTCGCGTTAACAAAGCGTAGAGGAACAATGTTACAAATCACTTGAGCTGTAGATGACGGCTTGTTAATTATAATCTTGGCGTTTGGTACAAAAATATATTTTTCGTACATATTTATATTTATCTCTTTTTACTAGCTGCGCTGAAGCGTTGGTGGCCAAGATTAGAATAGATTGGTACAATATTCATTCGTTCATTGCGTCGAAATTCTCAAGGAAACAAAACCTTGTGGTTTAACTAGTATACAATAAAATCTTTTCGCCGCCGGATCGTCTTGTAAAGTAGGTTGCTGAAGCCTTATGCAAGACAAGATGTGGGCGGCCAACCGATATATCTTGTTACCTGACTTTACCTCTCTATGATATTTGATTTTAACTTTCAACGTATGTGGGTTATGTATGTACAGTGCCACCAACTTTTCTGTAAAACGAATGGTGTCGCCACTGTCGAATAGTACTAACTTTTATAGTTTGACAATAATTTCAGACTCATGTTCAGATATTAGCATATCTGAAAAATACTGAAAATTAGTATTTGTAATTGGCGGCCGTAGTTCATATTTTAGCCATTTCACAGATAAGTTGGTGGCACTATATATTCGGATCCACAGAGCTTTGAAGTCCATGCGTGTTGCTACGGAATGTCTAAGAACGTTAGTTTTAAGTATGCGAGTGCGATGTACGTTAGTTCTAAATTATCCTAGTTCTACTCTACGTATTCCGGTGCTAAAGTAACCGGGGTAGCGAGTCTCGAATCGTTGTTCTGTAATTAGGATCAAATTTTGCAAACTATATTAGAACTAGTTCGCTTGTGTAGAACTCACTGCTGCGTTGTCTTTCTACCATTCTTTATCGAATGAAGCCCGCTTCCATCGAAGGTTATCTGAGGGAGTGGAAGCGGATAAATGTAAATAAAACCGGCCAAGTGCGAGTCAAGCTCCTGCACCGAGGGTTCCGTACACGCAAAGCATCTCACATTATAGCTCTAACTAAAATACCAAACTAGTTTTAAAAACAAACTTAACTTAGCAGTTCGATCCCTATTCATTCATACTGCATCGAACGCAAAAATAAGTTTGTAACACTTTTTTTAGACTTTCAACAACTTATTTACAACTTTCAGATTTATTCCTGTATAAGTACTATTATACCTTGCCTTTTGCCAAAATTCATAATTTTAGGTCAACGGGAAGTATCCCATAGGTTTTGATTGCTGTCTGAAATCGCAAAATATGCCAAAATTCGCAATATTTACTGTAATATACCTGATTGCGTTGACGTATAATTTTGATAACTTTTTTGCTGAAAGAGACCGTAGATCCAAATATTCAATATTAATTTTAACTTGATACCTTTAAGCATTCCTGAGAAAAAAAGTTTGACAGACAGATGGACAGACGCACAACAAAGTGATCTTATAAGGGTTCCGTTTTTGCCTTTTGAGGTACGAAACCCTAAAAATAGGAAATCTCTGGTGGTTTGGACCGATTTCGATTAAATTTGGTACATGCTACATATAGTTATAGTAATCTCAGAGCAGAGGTAGGATTAAGTAAACAAATATTGCTAAAAACTCCTGCAAATATGTTTCAAATCCTCACAAAGACAAGCCGTTTGAAACCGCAAACTTACTGGCTCGTGAAGTTGCGACCGCAGCTGTTTGTTTGTTTGTTTGCGTTTACGTAGGAACAAAGGAACTAATGCGATAAGGGGCACGTCAGCATGTTTGGTTTCATTTTGGTTTTTTTTTATAACTTTTTTATACTAGTGGTTCTGTAAGAACAGTATACCTCGCGAGCCCTTCCACAAAATAACCGATATTTTTACCGTGGCTTAGAAGAGTTTTATAACCAACCTACCAATGCTGGAAAGAAAGTAAAAAGTCTCATATTTTACCCATAAGCCTAAACATGTTCTTGTGGTTGGTCAATACCACAAAAAAATTGACTGAAACCTGCTTTTTTGCCTCGAATAATATAAATAATTTTAAAAAATTACTTAAACTTACGAAAAAATAACAATAGCGAATTTGCGAGTATTAAAAGCTTTGCTGCGCCATCTATTGATTTTATTGTGAACTATCATAAGAGAATTTAAAATATATGGATTTCTGCGGTTTTACTGAATTTCACTATGTTGTTCAGACAAAAAAGTTGCGTCTTAATAAGAATAACAAAAAACGTCTAATGACATTTTTGAATTTTTTTTTAAATAGCTGAGATATGAGGTTTTTTTATATATTTCCGCCATTGTTTAAAATTTCGAAAAACTGGCTCGACTAAAAAATCCTAAAATATTACCGAACCGGCTCACAAAATTTCATGAGAATCCGGACAGACAAAATAATTTTCTGCTAGTGGAAACTGAGACGCTTCGCTCGCTGCACTCGCTCGGTGAATTATTTGATAGTGACACTTATTACTAGTTGTTCTGTAAGAACAGTAGACCTCGCGAGCCCTTCCATGAAATAACTGATATTTTTCCGTGTCCCTGGCTTTTTTTAAACCAACCTACCAATACTGGAAAGAAAGTAAAAAGTCTCATATTTTACACATAGGTCAAACATGTTCTTGTGGTTGGTCAATACCACTAAAAAATTGACTGAAATCTGCCTCTTTTGCCTCGAATAATATAAAAAATAATATTAATAAATATATACGGACAAATCACACATATTGAGTTAGCCCCAACGTAGGTTCAAGACTTTACGGGATGCTAATTTAACAATACTATATTTTATACCAAATACATACATATATAGATAAATATGACAAACCCACGTCAATAAGCGAATTTGCGAGTATTAAAAGCTTTGCTGCGCCATCTTTTGATTTTTTTGTGAACTATTGTACGAGAATTTAAAATATATGAATTTATAGCGGTTTTATTGAATTTCACTATGTTGTTCAGACAAAAAAGTTGCGTCTTAATAAGTATAACAAGAAACGTCTAATGACATTTTTGATTATTTTTTTTAAATAGCTGAGATATGAGGTTTTTTTTATATATTTCCGCCATTTTTTAAAATTTCGAAAAACTGGCTCGACTAAAAAATTCTATAAAATTACCGAACCTGCTCACAAAATTTCATGAGAATCGGTTCAGAAATGCGACCTGTAGGCGATAACATCCGGACAGACAAAAGAATTTTCGGCTAGTGGAAACTGAGACGCTTCGCTCGCTGCACTCGCTCGGTGAATTATTTGATAGTGACACTTATTATTAGGTCTATCGAAAATCCCAAAATTCTCACTTGAGCGTAGCTGCGTTACACAAATAGAAATATAGCTTTGAAAGCACCTATTCAATTGTAAGTTATGTTTATAATGAAACCAAATATATCTGCCAAATATATATATATTTTCATATCATATATCACATCTTCCATTTATATATTCTATTGAACATAGTAACCACGTATAATGATGTCGTACATAAGAACAAGTCTTAACACTATCGCTGCACAATAATAAGTGACGCCATCTTGGCGCGCACTGCCATTTTATCCTAATGGTGGCGGTACAAACAGCCGTTATCAGTATTGCCATAATAATAAAATAGATACTTTTTCACCATTATATATTAATGCGTATAAATATATATATATATTTAAATATAAATACTTGAAATCATGACATTCGGCCATCCGATAACGTGCTGTCTCCCGACGCACATCCTAACTAATATTATTAATGTGAAAGTGAGTTTGTTTGTTTGTTTGTTTGTTTGTTTGTTTGTTGGTTTGTTTATTTGTTTGTTTGTTTGTTACCTCTTCATGCTTTATCTACTGAACCAATCTTCCTGAAATTTTGCATACACATAGTTAGAAGTACGGAGAAGGACATAGGGTACATTTCATCCCGGGAAAAGGCACGGTTCCCGTGGGAAATTCACGCGGGCGAAGCCGCGGGCGAAAGCTAGTACATAATAAAAATGAATTCTTTGTACTTAACATTGGATGTACGACATTGCTTATTGACGTCAATAATTTACTTATAATTAAGTTTACCACCGCCTCCAAAGCGCAGGTAAAGAAGAAGCGGCGCAACAAACTCCACCCCTGCATTCTCTGCAAGGACGTCAATATCACAACTAGATGGTCGAGTATACGAGTACATTATCATCTCATAAACATGAAATGTCAGATTTAATTAGTTTACAATGACAATAACAAAAAGAATGTTCTAAATATACACAATTATTTTAAATTTAATTTAATGTAAAATAGATTAGTGATAGACTATCTCATGTAAACAAAATTTTTAGAATCTTAATCAACGACAATTATTTTTCTACTCAGTGACAAACAAATTGTAAATAAAGTTCGTCAACTGGGCACTTTTTTAATGTTCTTACATTAACACAGTTCTTCATACAGTTTCCATTAAATCGTACTCTTAAATCTTAATCTTAATCAATCTTAATCTTAATCACTCTTAATCTTTAAAACATGTTTAAATAATTCTAGAATCATGACATTTGTCAGTACATCTAAATCTATTTTGTATTCCATGTTTTCTAACAGTTTACAAATGCGAGAAATTATCAACAAGTAACATTATCTATTATAATTATTTTGTTAGTACAAACAAGTAGACATTTAATTTGCAATGCTAGTCAAGTTTACTGAAGAGATTGCCACATTTGACGTGATTGACAAGCTTGAAAATATATAATAAAGTTTAAGAAACCCAAAACATTTTTCAGTAGCAAAAATAAAACATAGTTTTATAAAATACAAAAGTAATAAAATGTAGCTGTATTGAAATATGGAAAGCACACATTGGTTCAAAGTCAAAGTCAAAGTCAAAAATTTGTGTTATGTTTGACAAATAAATAAATTGATTGATTGATAGAACACTATACAAAAATATGTTTAACCAAGCATTACCTACGTCTGTCAAAATAAATTAATATGAGTAACAAAAAATGTACAATCTATTTACTGTAAATCATCAAAATTTAATTGAATAAATAAATTATTCAACTTTCTTACCCCTTTTTTTTTGTTCATATTTACAACTTATTAAGATCCAATATACATTTCATAAAGACGTAGCGAATAACATGGTACTATAGTAACACATTAAAGTAAATTAATAAAACAACGCTTCTCAGCGATCTTGACGGGGAAATTAAGTTAAAAAGTGCTCGTTTATCTATACACTTCGTTGTCATAATCAAATAATAAGGCGATTACCATACTAGTTGCTAAAGGTAGATGTAAAGTCTCTCTCTCTCTCAGCCGAAAGACGTCCACTGCTGGACAAATTGATGTAAAGTAAAGGAAGTTAATGGACAAGCCCTTCGTTTAGCGACTCGCTGGTACTCTCATTGCCGCTGTCTGCATTATCCCGTAGGCGATAGCTGGAACACCGTCTTCTACTTTACTGCGATCATTTTAAATCTGAAATGTATAATCTTTATCGACATAAACCGTATTATGAATTCATTACTGTATAAGTTGACTTTGAAAATCTGACTTCCTTTAAGTAAAGAAAAATAGTAATAATAATTCTGACAAAAATTAGCCTTTAGGCAGCTAATGACCATCAGGAAAGATTTCTAGATACTTGTTAAAAATGTTGAATTTAAAAAGTTGAATTGTCGAAGTCAATTGACTCAAATCTCAATTTGAGTAATAAAATGCATTCAAATCTGTAGTAATATCAACGAATTATATGACTGTGTAATATTTCATTAACCATAGGTTAAACTCATGTTATTTAATAAATCATTAAAAGTACAAAAACTAAAATGAATGTTATTAATTAAATTGAAATTCCAATCTCTTATCTGACCCAAAGTTAATATAACCCCAGCATAAGTAGGAAATGTAAATATAAATATTCTGATGATTGATGCCGCTCACATAAATCATCGTTCCTCCATCGATCCAGTGAATGTATGTAGCTCACTATGTGGCACGCTTACCACCCGGTATCACTATTGACACCGTAAAAATGAGCAACATACTCACCCCCTAGTCTCAAATGTATTCAGCTCATGATGTGGCGCGCTCACCACCCGGATGCACGCTCACCTTTCCGTAACATATGAGAAGCATACATTACCCACCAGTCCTATCTAGTGAATGCATGTAGCTCGCTATATAGCACGCTCACCACCCGGTGGTACTATTGACACCGTAAAAATGAGCGACATACATCACCCCCTAGTCTCGAATGTATGTAGCTCATAATGTGGCACGCTGACCACCCGGGGGTACGCTCGCCTTTCCGTAACATATAAGAGACATACATCACCCCCCAGTCCTATCCAGTGAATGCATGTAGCTCATTATGTGGCACGCTTACCACCCGGTGGCACTATTGACACCGTAGAAAATGAGTGACATACAACACCCCTAGCTAGTCTCGAATGTATGCAGTTCATAATGTGGCACGCTGACCACCCGGAGGCACGCTCACATTTCCGTAACATATGAGAGGCATACATTACCCCTCAATCCTATCCAGTGACTGCATGTAACTCACTATGTGGCACGCTATCCACCCGGTGGCACTATTGGCACCGTAGAAAGTGAGCGACATACACCACCCCCTAACTTAACTGCATACGGCTCGTATTGTGGTACGCTCACCACTAAAATATGAGTTGCGTTCCTCGCACTTATACAATAAGAACTTTGACTGGCTTAAACATACAAATCTTTACTGTGACACATACACAGTCCAATCACATATATCGTATTGTGGCACGCTCACCAATAAAATATGAGTAGCATTCCTCACACCCATACAAAAAACAACTTTGACTGGCTTAAATATACAAATCTTCACTGTGATACATACACAGACCCATCACACGTGTCTATCCCGTGTGAAAATATAACTTTCTTCTTAATCCATCAATATACTTCTACTTAATCTATCAATATACTTTGTTTGATACTCATACATTAAGAACTTTGACAGCAAATCTTTGTTAACTGTGTCACATACACAGTCCAATAACACGTGTCTATCTCGTGTGAAAATATAACTTTCTTCTTAATCCATCAATATACTTCTACTTAATCTATCAATATACTTTGTTTGATACTCATACATTAAGAACTTTGACAGAAAATCTTTGTTAACTGCGTCACATACACAGTCCAATCACACGTGTCTATCTCGTGTGAAAATATAACTTTATATAATCCTTCAATATACTTCTACTTAATACATCAATAAACTTTAGTTTGATACTCATACAATAAGAACTTTGATTTGACAGCAAATCCTCGCTAACTGCGACACATACGCAGTCCAATCACACGTGTATTCCCCGTGTGAAAATATAACTTTTGAATTAATCAATTAATATACTTTGTTTGGTATTCATACAATAAGAAACTTGACTGGCATAAACATACAAATCTTTACTAACTGTGACACATACACAGTCTGACCATACATTGTACCCCGTGTGAAAGTATACCTTTTTACTTAATTCATCGTAAATCCAATTGTAAAATGTAATTATACTTAACTTGTGGTGCTGTGGCATCTGAAGTAATACCTCCGCGAACTCACATCAATATCACATGGAACCTCTTTCGTAACTCCACTGTTACATACTCAATGCACTTCGAAATCATTTGTTCATTTATTACTGAAAATATAAAAACACCAGCAAAAGTAACTGTCGACAAAAATGGGTGTCTAAAATAGTTTTTATTTTTCTTTTACTTTATAAATCAGCATCCATCATCTGGATTATGGATTTAAATTGCTCATAACATATCAATAACAATCACGCGTTATTTTATTATAAAAATAACAATAGCAAATAAGTATAAATTTTTCAAATCTATCCTTGTTTACTCTTTCGCTAAAACTAACAGGTCACGTCAAATGCACCAATATAACATATTTAACTGTTAAGAAATAAACGATTCACAAATTAAATTATTAGGAATTGTAGGTAATTCTCGTTTACTCTTTCGCTAAATTAAAAAGTCAAATCTGAATTTTGACAAACTTAAAATGCACCAATGTAACAATAACACCTTAAATAATAACTGTTCAGAAAGATAAAAAGTTTCACAAATTAAATTCATAGGAATTGTAGATAATTGACAAACGATTGTCGGTACCCTCACTTATACTAATATTGAATTCGATTATTTATTTGGATATTTAAAATTTAATTGTCTATTAAGGGTTATGTACTTTAACCCGATTAGATTCCCTACAGAGCAACTCTTTTTATGAATTGTTAATGTATATTAGAACTACTTTAAAACAACACAGAAACCAATCCTATAAGCCTGAAAATACTATAATACAAATAGAAGAAAATAAAAAAGCATCTCTTCGTAATCTCATGAAAACTACGAGTAAAATTACAAAATTACAACAATTAAATAAAAGTCTCGATATTTATCCTTTGTAATTACGTAAAGTCAAAAAGATAACGGAGTGGTTGAAATGTCTAAACTATGATCAAATAGATTTATTGATTTAAAAAATAAAAACTATATGTACATGATATGTACTGAGTAACATTAAACAACATAATTGTTTTTAATAATACCACAAAGTAGTTAAAATAGTAATCTGTGATAATACTATTGCTATACATTACAACATATCAAGGTTATCAGAGAGTAGGCCCGATCAAACGTTTGATGAGCTTTTATGTGCGCGTAAGACAAATCCGTACTGTCGGGGAGTGGCCCCGTCTCAGTACAACCTATGATTACCCACACACAACACAAATATTTAAAAAAAATGTTACCATAAACCATACCAAATGCTATCGGAGAGTAGCTCCGATCGAACGCTTAGCAGGTATTAACGTGTATAAAGTGGACACAATACGCACTATCAGGGAGTGGCCCTGACCAAGTACAAAATTAATGTACACTTATATACACTGAATACAAGTCTAGTTACTTTAAAATATTTTAATATCATATATTCATAATTTAATTTAGTATTTTAATAAATTGTATAGTAGGTATTTTAGCACACCAAGGTTATCAGAGAGTAGCCCCGATCAAACGCTTGATGAGCCAGTTCACATGCGTACAAGGCGAACACAATTTGCACTGTCGGAGAGTAGCCCCGACCAAGTACACCTTATGATCACCTTCTTATACTTGGGCTCGTTCCCGCTTCTGAGATATAATGAAACCAAATATATCTGCCAAATATATATGTATATTTTCATATCATATATCACATCTTCCATTTATATATTCTATTGAACATAGTAACCACGTATAATGATGTCGTACATAAGAACACGTCTTAACACTATCGCTGCACAATAATAAGTGACGCCATCTTGGCGCGCACTGCCATTTTATCCTAATGGTGGCGGTACAAACAGCCGTTATCAGTATTGCCATAATATTAAAATAGATACTTTTTCATCATTATATATATTAATGTGTATAAATATATATGTATATTTAAATATAAATACTTGAAATCATGACATGTTGGAATTAATTATTTGTTTCAATTGTACACGAGTTCTGAAAATTACATCTATTTTATGACTCCGCTACTGAATGTCGAAGAATAAAACATCGATGTACGTTAGTTCAAAAGTATGCTTTATCTCTACTGCTAACTTTTACTCCATATCAATTATGTTAAAGATAACATTGACTTTGACAATCCTTTCTTACTTAACACACTAAAGAAAGAAGGGAATTATCAAAGTCGCTGGAAGACGCTGTGCGCAATCTGCTTCGAATCAGTCTTGAACGTCTCTGTGGAAATGTATTGGTGAAATAGATAGTTATGTCCAGCAGTGGACTTTTAGTAGCTTAGACGACGATAAGCCTGAATTTAATATAAAAAAACCGGCCAAGTGCGTGTCGGACCACGCATAAAGTAGGGTTTCGTGGTCATTTTTGGCACCGCGCTGTTTTGCATTTCTTGCATCATCATCAAAGTATGTAAAAAAACTTTTTAAGTTTATACTGTTCTTTTGGAAAAAAGTATATATTTTTATTTTATTTATGATTTCAAAAGTATTCATCACAGGATACCCGAAACAATTTAAAATAAAAGTTTCCACGCCTGTTTCTTTACGTGAGTGATTTGTTTTAAGTTTATAGGTCCAAGACTTTAGAAATTACAGGGGGGGGGGGACAGGGGTGTAAACGACTTTGGCGGGCTATATCTCGCAAATGGTAAAGCTGATAAAAATGTGTTGTATGGAAACCCTACCTTATTTTCATAGTCCTTTTCAACGATACCCCACACAAGGGGTGCACTCAAAAAATAATTCACCCCCCCTTTACATGTATGGGGAGGTACCCTTAAAAAGGGGTAATTTTAATTATTTGTATTTTAAAAAATGAGATCTATATGTTAAGTATCCTCGAACCAAGTTACATGCAAATCAGTCCATAAACGTAGAATATATTCTGCTGTGACAGACAGGACGGACGGACGGACGGACTGAACGATCTTATAAGGTTTCCTTGTCGGACTACGGAACCCTAAAAATCGGAAAACACTTTTTACAATTTATTATTCTGAAACTCTGTTAATAATCGAACGTCATGCCAATTTGTGGATATTCGTAATACGTCATCCAAAGGTTCTCCCTGGGGCTCATTAGGCAGCTTAACGAGCCCGACTGACCGACGGAGCCCTTGAATGGACAATGGTCCGGGCCTTTTTATAAATCCCCTTTTTTAGTATGGATCTATATGTGGCCGAAAAGCTGGACGTTAAAAAAGGTTTCGTTTTTGTCTGTTTTGCTTTAGGTTATTTTCCCTGGCTGTCTTTAATTGACGTCACGTACAGGCTTTTTTGTTTTTTCTTTAACTGGTTATGTTTTGATTAACTCAATTTAAGTTACAAACTCGGTCCCTACATTAGCATTGCCATAAAAAATGGTATTGCCGCAGTATGACGCTCTTCAAGACTATACAATGGACGTTAAAGCATTGCACATAGCTATATAGTACGAGTAAAAATAAAATGAGTGTTCTGTCAAAACTCTATATTTTTTTTATTAAAAAAGGGTTTGCTTTTGACCACAATCTTGTCCGAGGACAGAGATGAGGTCTACGATGTAGCGAGCTTAACCAGAAGCAGCCTATTCACTTTAGTTTTGAAGAAAGTAAAGTGAAAAATAAAATAAAAAGTTATTAAAGTTTGTCCCTTTAAACCACAATATTGAACATCCCCTTAAGTGTACTCTAAATTAATTATGCAAAAGCCATTTTCTTATTAAAAGCAAATATTTAACTTACCAGTGCGATGAGATGAGAGGTCCTTCGGCTTAATGGGTCCTTCAGACGGGTCAGACCCGTTCGTTAGACCTCTGAATTTATAATTTAACCACGAAAGCCTCTTGTTACAGCTTACATTTTTTTTTGTTAAATAAAAAACATTTTAGACACAAAAATTTGTTAAATAAAAATTTTGCCCCTATTTCTGGTATTATAAATGTATGTATTTTTTCTAAATAGTTGTTAATACTCATTGCTGATGTTTAAATCATTATGTGGAATGAAACACACAATGACTTTCTTCTGTCAACTAGATTGCAGCTTGTGTTACGATGTTTACTTCACTGGAAACAATTTAGTGGTCTAAGATAAAATGGGTTACTGTAATTTTGCCATCAAAGTCAACATGCCAGAGGCAACCCCGACTTTTTGATCAGTTATAACTATCCTAATCTAATATACGTGTTAAAAGATTACAACTCAAAATTCAAATGAAATGTTAAAAATAATATATCAGCGCAAGTCTCAAAAACGTCAACACTTATTTTGCAAGAGGTCTCAAGAAAAACATTGCGTCCCCACACATAAACCTGAGTGTGTCATACTACATATCCATCCATCTCGCCCAAACTGGGACGTGTTTGGGAATCACTTATTTTTACGACACAACGCGTTTTTATGGGCGGAAGTTTTCAGATTTTGAAGGGCCTTAAGTATGTACCTTTTATGGCAGGTACTGTCTTTTATGAGGTACTCAGGTAAAAATGTAAAATCCTATTGAAGATATAATTTTATGGTGATGATGTTTTTATTTCGTTTATTTTTATTTTCGTGTTTATAAGCTGTTGTTATGATCTATAAGGCTAAGTCTTTATGTTACACTTATTACGCCCCGGGGCTTCGTTCCCTTGGGATTTCAGAATAAGAAGTACCGATATTTTTCTATCCGTTTACCAAATTTCATCGATATCCATCTTATTGACCAATAAATCTATATTTCAGGTGCTAGCAGCGTTGGCAGTCTCTCTGGCTCCATTTTCAGCAGGCCTCGGCAAAGGCTATAGCTCCCCGGCTATAGCGTCTCTACAAGGTCCGGGAGCCAACGCCACTCGGAGAGACTTTCAGTTGACTGATCAACAGGCATCGTGGCTGGCTTCACTCTCCTTCCTTGGTATGTTTCTTTCCTTCTATTAGTGTTGCAGCAATAGTCTTGACTATCGATAACATTGTAAATAGTATTGTTACCTTGAAAAAGAGTCACACTATCGATAGGCCTATCGATAGTATCGTACTATCGATAGTTCTGCAATGCTACCTTCTATATTGTCACATTTATCTAAGTACATATAACACATGAATCAATAACTATTTCATAGTCTATATCCTCAATAACAAAGATAAATAGTAACAACTGTATAAACAAAGAAGTTACTATGAAAGTGGCACTAAAATTCGTCAAGGTGAGATATCTGCGTTGGTGGTGTAATGGTCAGCATAGTTGCCTTCCAAGCAGTTGATCCGGGTTCGATTCCCGGCCAACGCACACTTTTAATGAGGAGGAATTATAATTAGCTATGATAAACTCTAACGACGAAAAAGAATGAAAGAAAAAGTGTAGCATTTACACAAAATATAGTTTAAGGTCATCATTCTATTAAAAGTAAATACCGAAGAATGTAAGGCCAACTGATCAGTTCAACCTGGTGTTAAGTAAATTAATCAGCGTCTTCCCGCGACTTTGAATATATCCTCAGATTGGTGGATGGCCCTGCACAGCAATGGTTTGCCATTATCCTGTCTGCAAACGTTTGATAGGTATTTCAAGACTCTTGTCACGTGAAATTGGTTCTGTTCGTTATGTACCAACTCCGTTCACTGCTAATTCAGCAACCAAATCTGTTGGGCTATGTATTATTCTTCTTCTTATTTATGGATTATTATCCATCTATTATTTTAAATGCGATAGTTTGGATGTGTGCAAATGTCTGTTACTCATGGACCAAGTCCGTTACTACGACGGATTTCCATAAAATATGATACACAGGTAGAAAAATACCGAGGACAGCACACAGTGTAAATTTTTTCCCAAAATTTCCACGGAGTCTCGCGGCATAGCTAGTACTAATATCTCATATTTGTTGTTTACAGGCGCTCTCTTTGGTGGCATGGCCGGCGGCGCAGCGATGCGACACGGGCGTCGCCGCGTGCTGTCGCTAGCTGCCGCCCCGTGCAGTCTGTCCTGGCTGCTGACCGTCCTAGCTACGTCTGTGAGGATGATGTGCATCACCGCCTTTCTTGGAGGCTTCTGCTGTTCTATCTTGACGATGTTATCTCAGGTAACTGTCGAATAGTTGCAGACCAGGTTTAGTTGATAAAAAATATCGCAAGGAAATTTGATCACTATCTGAATATTTAATATGGATTTTGGCGCTAGATAGTGATCGAACATGCTAGATGCTTGTAACAAACTCGTAAAAATAAGTATTTTAATTTATGTTGACGACATATTTTTCTTCTATAAAAACAAACGACTGTGTGTATGAATGAGGCTCCAGCTATTCAAACTTGTTGATGTTATTTCAGGTAACTATCAAATAGGTACCGTTTGTCGACTAACTGCTTTCGACTTCCCGATACATTATTCTACGTTGAACTCATATAAATATATTTCTATGGTTGAACTTAATCTACTTACATTGTCATTTCACGATTTTGAGTGTTATATTGAAGTCGGTTCAACTTGGGAGTAGGTATAAAATATAATTGAATTTTGGAAATGGAGGAGAATTAAAAACAGAATGAATACAGCTAACAAACAAATAACCTCCTTTTTAATAGTCATTTGAAAAATACATTCGAATACAAATACCAACAAGCAGCTAATATGAATCAAACTTTCTCTGAAGAAATAATCAGACTTATCCGCATAATCCGAAGAAAGGAACACCCTACACATATAATTGAGAAAGTCCAAAACTTGGCAAAAGTTTGGGCACTCTGAAAATACCAGCAAAGTTCCGATCCGGGCAAACTTGTTAACGATGAAAATTATTATTTATTATAAGATGAAAATAAAGTTCCCGTTCAAGGTTACAAATTACGGCATAAAGAAGGATTAATTAAATGTTGTTAGACGAATTTTACATTGGTCGAGTTGAAGAGTCAGAAAAGTATCATATGGTAACGTGAACAATGTAGAATTTGTTTTTCTGAAAAAAAAAATGTATATCTGCTGCGTCCCGCGGTTTTGTTGCTGTGAGAATTGCGAAAAAGTTAGATAACATGATTTACTAACGTATTTATTGCAAGACTGGCGCATGACAATTCCACGCGCATTATAATATAAGAACATACCAAAATCAAATCTACATTAGTCAGACGCAGCGAGAAGATTTGCTATATTTGCAGTCATTTGCATTGGACCCGCGTATTGGATCATGGCCCATCTTTCCTTACCTATCTATAAGGAAGATCAGTGTCCTAGCAAGAAATATCCGCCTAGGAGTTCTAATGGCAATCCTTCGACTCCATTTTAAGAACTTCATCATCATGAGAAATAGAAAGTGCAAAATAAAACGAGCCCAAACTTGACTGAAATGTTAAATGTACGCTTAACTCCTGACAATATAGCATCCAAAGGTGCAATTTGTCAGCAATTAATTCAAATTAGTTTAACGATGGATAAAGCTCAAGGAAGATTAGGGGAATTTCCTTTGCCTTGTTTTAGAATCGGGGTAGTAAAAGTTAGGCGTTAAATTTAATGAAGCAACCTTATTGCTAGGCTATTTTACCAGCCACGTTGATGTTGATAAGTAACTAGCTGAAATTAAATGAAAATTATTTTATATAAAAAGGCTAAAAAATAGCACTTTTAAATCGTGATATTCTAGTTTTTTAGTTAGTTGACGTCATAAAATTACTTAAAGCTAAGGTTACCACCGCCTCCAAAGCGCAAGTGGAGAAAAGGCGGCGCAATAAACTCTACTGCTGCATTTTCTCCAAAGACGTAACTTTACAACATACGCTACTCGTGCGGCTTCGCTCCAGTGAGAATATCGGGACAAAAAGTAGTATTTGTACTAAGTATTTTGGGTTTTACTATACCTCTTTGTTTCAAATTTCAATTTCGCGTGAAGGAGAAGGTATTAATCATATCCAAATAACCATACAAACTCTCTTAGTTAAATTGAAATCACTTTGTAGAAGCGTTACTAGTTTGAATAAGAACTCAGTTCTTTATGAAATAAAGTTTCTTTAATATCTTTCTTCAGTTTCTCTAAGATTGTGGCCCATTCCATTTAACTTGAAAACTAAATTTACTCACTAAGTAGTAGATAGTTTCCTAAAGTTTTGAAATTTGTTGAAATTTCCCGTAAAAGTTATTTTAAAACTCTGTGAAAAGTCTCTTTGAAAACATAATAGTTTTATATTGACTTAGTAATGTCATTTATTTCAGAAAATACATCTATATTTGAATTTAATCTGACTTGAAAGTGTAAATAAGTTTTTACATGTAAATTAACAGAATCAACATACCCCTATATATACAACAGCAAACAAATAGCCGTATAAACGTTATCTGAAGTTAATGAATAGAAACATTTCTTGTGCCGAGAATCCAATTCATTACCTAGTAATACTTGAAGCTACAAAGTTTTTTTTAACCTTGTTTATTCGCTAGTATAGGTTTACTTAGGAATTACCTAAATAATAACAGTTTTTTATTTCATTTTCAGGTCTACATCAGTGAAATATCCGTGCCAGACATTCGAGGTTGCCTCAGCGCTGTCCTCAAAATCGTCGGCCATCTTGGAGTGCTTTTCAGCTTCACCATCGGTGCCTACCTCGACTGGCAGCAACTGGCTTTGTGCATATCCGCTGCTCCGTTACTTCTCTTCTGTACCGTTCTTTACATACCAGAAACACCAAGCTACCTCGTGCTAATCGGAAAAGACGAAGAGGCCTTTAAAAGTCTCCTGTGGTTACGAGGCCCTAATTCCGATGTCGCTCAAGAACTAGCCACAATAAGGAATAATGTTCTGGCCAGTAAAAACTTCAGCCAACGTCAGAGTCAAATGTCTGGCAGTCAATTCATCAATTCTTTAGACGTCAGAACTATGAACCGTTTATTAGGTCCTATTTTGGTCACTTGTGGACTGATGATGTTTCAAAGGTTTTCGGGAGCGCACGCATTTTCGTTCTACGCTGTTCCTATATTCAGGAAAACTTTTGGCGGTATGAATCCACACGGGGCGGCTATAGCTGTATCATTCGTACAATTACTGGCTTCTTGTCTATCTGGTTTGTTGATAGATACTGTTGGAAGACTACCTTTATTGATAGTCAGTTCCGTGTTGATGTCAATGGCTTTAGCTGGCTTTGGGAGCTACGCGTATTATGAAGAAGTCCATCGTAACCAGAGGATTCAGAGCGTTATGTTTCATCAGACTTTGGGTCAAAACGACTGGATTCCGTTGCTTTGTGTCCTAGTTTTTACTATTGCATTTTCTCTAGGAATGAGTCCAATATCCTGGCTCCTGATTGGGGAGTTATTTCCTCTAGAATATAGGGCATTTGGGAGTGCGATGGCCACTGCTTTCAGCTACCTGTGCGCGTTTGTCGGTGTCAAGACTTTTGTGGATTTTCAGCAGACTTTAGGTCTACATGGAGCATTTTGGTTATACGCCTCTATAAGTGTGGGTGGGCTTTGTTTTGTAGTTTGTTGTGTGCCGGAAACTAAAGGAAAGGATCTAGATGAAATGGATCCGAATTACGTGCAGAGTTTGTCACCAAAGAGGTAAATAGTCCAAGATAACGAAAATTCTCCAGCAAAAATTGTGTTTACAACCATGACTGGATCTCAATAACAATAATCGAATGAAGAAAGCAATTACTTGGCATCGGTTGTCTGTAAAATCGTGGTCCTTTGGCAGCCAAGCAAGCTTATTTATCAGTTAAAAACTCCAAATAGTACATTTGTTGGAGGATTTTTGACATTTTGGGCTTATAAGTGACGAATGAACACTGGAGAGTTTAAGGGTAGATAAAGATGTATTTGTTAGATACCCTATAGGCGTTGGAATTTTTCAAATGATGAAACATACACGTAGGAACAAAATTAAGTCGAGTCCACCGCAAGATTTTGGCTGTGCTTATTAAATTTTTTAAATTAAAACAACACCAAGTACTGTACATGTCATTTTTAGAGTTATTTTAAACTCGTAATTAAAAATCCCGTTAAACCAGGATTTTGAACTCCTCAGTGAATATTCTAAATTTAGGTCTCAGTCACATACCTTACAATAACTCTAAATGAACTGTACAATTATGGTGTTTCTCAAACTAGGAGTTAAATTGTAAAATATTATATTCGCATATCTAATACCATATCTTCAATCCTCATCTTTTTTTTTCTTGGAGTAATACCTATTTGCGAATCTGAAATCAAAAAGCTGTTGTGGACAACTTAATCGAAAATTCTTGTTTAGTACTTTAATCATTATAATGGTAGATTTCCTATTGCCAAACAGCGATATATAAAAAACAGTTAAAAATTAATAAAATCAATAAGATGTTATTCCAAGAACCGTACGTACATGTACCTAAGGTGTTACCACAAAATATTTTTAATTTGTGTTTTTAAATGTGTTTTTTATTGAAATATTTTAAATGCCTATGTGTAATTATCATCATTATAATTTTATACCTATTAAATTTTTTAATACTGCGATGTTATCTCCCTAATGCTTATAGGCAGTATTTTGACATTAACAATTCTTTAAAAGCATGACACATGATATTGTCTTGTGCACCATGACAACGGGTAGTTTGTTTAATCTGTATCGTGCTTTGTATAATAATCCTTATCCTAAACTTTTAAAGAAAAGTTTCAAGTAAAACCTAATTTTATTTATTTAATCCTAATTTTCAAAGAGCAAAGAAATTTTGTGGTAAGACCATTGTTATTTTAAGAGTGCAGTGGTCCATCTTTTACCTCTATTCCTTAGATTTCCTAATATTAGATAATAATAACAATTGTGTTAAAGCGCAAATGTACCATTTAACAAATCGTCTTCTGAAAATCTCCTATATAATTAATCAGCCATTTTTGATGTGGAACATCATCGTTTCTGCAATGCAAAAAAGGACAGAAGTTTGAGACGGGAAGCCGAAGTGCGCCATTTGATTTGTGCGTGTGGTATTATTATACCAAGAATGATATAAGATGTTACACATCATAAAGCAACTAATTTTTACTTTTTTTAATAGGCAACGCTACTTGGGACATTATGTAATAAGATAATGTGGTCCATGACATTTTGCTAAATGGTAATTTTGCGTCTTCACCAATATTTCCTTCCCGAATAGCTGTTATATGATACTTTATCGAGCTTTCGTACATATGACAATAAAATAAGACAATAAAGTACTTATACTTATTATAAATATAATGTATGATTAGGTAATGATTTCCTCTATTGTAAGAACTTTTCGCATAGAAAATATATTGATAAAATGATATTACATTTATTAATGAGACGAATAGGATAAATCAATAAAAAAACATTTATAATAATATCGCAATACAAAAATAATATTATTTCATCGTGCCATTAAACATAAATATTGTTATAAATTATATAATTTAATGTCTGGTTTTTGTTAAATATTGTTAAAAGTTGAAAGAAATTAATTTTGTGTTGCTTTTTCTTGGATCTGGCATTTTAATTCGTTTTAATCGAGTTTTGTATTTTATTTAATTGTCCTATTTCTCGATTAAAAAATAGGATACGTAAACATACGTTTCGTATTTTAAATATTATTTAATTTTGTTAACATTGTACAAAAATATTTAAACATTAATCGTTTTGAATACTATTGAAGTCATGAAGTAATTCAAGTATTTTTTCTTTAATTGCGTTGAACTTTTAGTTAGTCGCTCGTGTTTTCTACTGTGTCCAATAGAAAAAAGATCTGGGGCAACATAAGTATGCATAAAAATAGTTGTTTGTATTAGGTAGACATCTTATACGTCAACTAGAAAATATGTGAGCCAATTTTAAAATAATATACTTATCTATTGATATATTTGTTTGCTGGTCATTATTTGTTTTTTTGCTAATTATAATTAAATGCATCTATTTCTACAGTTGTTGATAAATTAATATACACCAATTTATTAAAAGAATATAAAAAATTGACCATTTCTAGATTTAAATTTAGTATTGTGTATCTTTCTTTCTTTAAAATTTACATTAATATAGCATATTTATACTTAGAAGGCCTAAACCCCTGCGAAATTATATAAATAAATAATTTATATTACTATATAATTTTGTTGCGTAGAAATTTAAATAGAGAAAGTGAAATATAATTTAAAATTCATAACAAAATCAATTAAATTATTATATAAATTAATAGACAAATAATAGGTTGTGAATTTATACATTTTCTAGATTTTTATAAGGATAACGTGTGTATAAAAAGTAAAAAAAAATAGTGGCTTTGTCAATAAATTCCCTTTGCTTGCTTGAAAATTAGTACCTAAAAATAATTAAAGGGTTAAGCGCACACAGATTGTATTTACACTAAAATTAAATCATTCTTAATCGTCAAATATTTTTTATCAAATTATTGCATCAATGAAAAAAAATATCAAATCGAGGAGCACTTTCTGTTACATCTGAATCTGTTTATCGAATTGCATACACTTTGTTCATGATACGGCAATACTCAGATTCTTTTAAAATGAAATAAAATAATATAATATTTAAACAGTAAATAAAAGTCTTTTGACAGTAATCCAAGGCATTATTACTTTATTCTTTTAAATACTATTTTTGATCTTACATAAATTTATTGTAAAATATCATACTAAATATTTTTCATGTTTTCATGTAATTTGCGACAGGTTCAGTTAAATTTATATTATTTGATTTAGGGCCTAACCGCAATGTGAACATTTTACCGCGCGGTGTTTTTCTTAAAGTGATCGTAGTGTGGATACTCCTAGATTAAATATTGTTAGCTGAAAATGAACTGAGCAACAAACATCTGAACATCGATGACACGACGATCACACCACTTTCCGTCTCGGAATTAGATTTGTTTTACCGACAAGCCAAGCCATCGTTACTAGCTTTACTAATAGTTACGTCGAGACTAATTAGTCTGATCTGCACCATTGATGGTGCAAGTCAATGGTGTATATGGTACTGTGGGGCCACGCCAATAGATTATTTACATCAAAAACAATTTTTTTCAACAAAACGTCCATCAGATTATAAAGGCGTTCATTGTTTTTTTTTCAATTTCATTTGCCTGATCCTGCCGCAAATAAACTTAGAATATTATGTGAAGTGTGAATAAAACTAGTACTTAAGGCTTAGCCTTTTAGCTTATGTGATGTGGTAGTAAAAGTGTGCCTGTCTTAGCTTTTATTAGTAATAGAATAGTTACATTTGTCAATAGAACATCGATGAAAATGAAATAATATCAAATGTCTAGCCTTATAAAATTTTATTTGGTCAATTTGCTAAGGAGCTTCAGACAAAATTAGGCGTTTGTTATGGGGCTTGTGTTATTCCAAATTCTGGGTTAATTTCAAATTGTGTGGTTTACTATTTTTATAGTAAGTTTCCCAAAATTATTAGACTAATTAATATTTTACTAATATAAATTATATTATTATGGATGTAGTTTTTAAGATAGAGAGGCTTTAACTAGCTTAGTGTTTCCTTAAAGACTTAGAGTGTACAAAATTATCACAAAAATATACTTATCAATTTTATCAAATTGAATTTTTTTGTTTATTTATTTACTTAATTCAAAATTGTATTAATAATTTGAGGAGCTCGGTACCCAGTGGTTCGAGCGCTCAGCCTGCGAACTTTCGCAATGGTCGGTCACTGGATGGGTGACCAAAAATGTGTTATATCGAGCTCCTCCATGCTTTTGGCCCGCGTGGTGGGTCACGGCCCACCCTCCTTATCCATCCATAAGGAAGCCAAGTGCCCCAGCATTGGGAATAATAAAATGGCTAATGGGCTAATGATGAGTAAAATTATTTTAAATATTTCTAATATTAATTAGGAAATATGTACAATTAACATTTGAAACGAATATGACAATAACATTTTCTACTTATTGAATAGTATGAAGACAGAAATTTAAGTATATTGTACCGGCTTCTGTCCGCGACTTTGTCTACGCGGAATTTACTATTGTTAATATCTTAGGTTCTGAAAGGCATATCAAGATGAAATCTGCGTCAGATTTTACAGTACTACAACTGTGAAATTATATTAATTTATATCTATTTTTTATTATATCCAATAAATAATACCGTGAAAACCGCACCAAATTATACTCAGTAGATGCGTGATGAGCGGCCATTATTTTCTTCAATATCTCCTATGTGCATACATAGACCACAGTTTTGTCATACGAGTAAGATCAAAAATCCTTAAAAAATAGATTACATATACTTACAACTTATAACCAACATATTTTTATGTAATTACTATTCAATTTATTTTACAAAACTACTAACAATATTGATGTGTATAGCATCTGCACTCTCTCTTTTATGCAATCTGTGGAAAAAAAATCGTAAAAAGGGACGGAAGTGCGTAACAGGAAGAGTTGGCGAGATGTTACACATCATATGCCAGCTGTAAGGCTTATTCGTGTGTATTATTTTCAAAATAATTTTAATATAAAATAAATATATTTCAATCTGTTTCCTCTACGGCTTACTTATGTCTACCTACTGTTTATTAAAATCTAATAAATAATTTCCCTCTAGATGGTTTCATATTATTATATGATGCTGGAGATGCCTAAATAAATATTAGAATGATTTGTTACATTTGGTGTATTATTTCTCTAACCAATCCAACCCCAAATAAATAAAAAAACGGATTACTTGGCGCGTGGCAAAAACGCGAATTAATTTCTAAGCTATTAAATTTCAAGGCGTAAATATAGGAAAAAATACTTAGAAAAAAAAAACTATCTCTATGGTTTTAAAGCATTTATGTGACGCCAACTTTACTGTTTAAAAATTAAAATGTCGATGAGATAGAAGTACATATATTATGTCGTCTTCGTTCCTGGTTTTGAAACTGAAAGATGATGAAATCATCTTATGACCCAGGTTTGGTTGATGATGAATTGAAGACTGATTCAAGAACTTAGCAGCAATCAGGTTGGCGTCTGTTACGCAAAGAAGAATAAATATGTGAATGTCTGCCCGAAGTATCATTAAGAAAACTCGTTGAGCTCTCAAAGTCGTAGAGAGTTGATTCGCTAAGGTTACCTGAAAGATATTGATTGTAGTTGCAATAAGGCAAGGGTTGCCAGGCGTCCGGATAAAGCCGGACATAGGTAGGCTTTTTGATTGCGTGTCCGGCCAAAATAAACGGTGTCCGGCCTGTCCGGCTTTTTACATTTCGCAAACGAGCGAGCGCCGAGCGTGGCCGAGCGCAGGCGACGAGAGTCGACAGTATTACCAAAAAAAGCTTGATTGACATACAATTTTTTTGTCGTACCTATTAATAGTGAGATAAAATCCACAATAAAGTAGGGTGTCCGGCCTTTCTACCAAACTGGCTGGTCTGTCCGGCTATTAGGTTTGGCGACCTGGCAACCCTATGTGAGCATTACTCTAAATACTAATACATTTAAGTCACAATCTTTAATTTTTTGGTGCAATAAAGTATTTACTTAATTTATTTAATTTAGCTCTATTTTCTGTTGAAAAATAGCGTTTGTGTCTAGGTATTAAGGTTCATTTAGACGATGCAAGTTTTAACCTATTGCATACAATGAGCGATTTTCTAACTGGTAAAATTAAGAAATAAAATCGATGTAATAAAATCTCAATAAATGGCGTTTTATGAAAGCCGTATCGTGTATCTATATCGTGCGCTTTTTCTTGTCAACCACAGGCAGAAAATAAATCACTTAACAGTTTGACAGTTGCACAAATCACAATATTGATCTTCTTAGACTTTTTTAGGTTTTATTTCAAAGAAATGACAATTCCATGCGTTTTTGCTTTCTGTGTGGACTCGCCTTAGACTAAGCGCCATCTATGAAGTCATCTGAAACTATTTTTTGTTTTTGTTTATTTGGGTCTCAGAAAATCGCCCATTAAATTGAAGCAAGTTAATACTTGCATGGTCTAATTTGCAAACAACTGTTGTTTAAACAGTTGCTTGCAAATTATTCATAAATCAATAGAGGACCGGACAAGGAATGAGAATTTTTAAAAATATGTAATTTTATGACAAAATACATTATAATAGAATCATTTATTTGCATAGATTACATTAAATTTACACAGATCTTAAGTATAATAAAACACATTTTCCGAGTTTTCGGCAGTAGTTTATTCTTTTCAGCCAATTTATTAATAGAGTTAAAACTTTTTGGGAAAGTCCATTTTCCATGCGTGACGTCATATGAATGCGTTTTGCTATCGTCCAAACATCGCTGAAAAAGGTGAATTATTTTTTGTTATATCTTGGAAAATAAATACTTTGGTTACTGATGTGATTCTTTCACCGATGATTCTATTATTGTAAAATATTCCAAAGAAGCATCCAAAACAAAGTTCCCTATTGTTGCACTGCAATTATGACATGCAATTAACTTGCATCGTCTAAATGGGACTTTATTCACTTCCTACCACCAGTAGATAACGAACAGGTCTTTATTATCTAATGCTGTGTGTCGGAGGAATACAATAAAATATAACTGTTTTGCATTACAAATAGCGATGTGCCGCCAAGAATTTCTCGGTTGCCGAAAATTTCTTTCATGGAAAATTTCCGAAATTTCCAGAAATTTTTGCAAAGGTTACTGTTACTATTTCACGGCGTTTCAGTTTTTATGAAAAACATAAGACCTTTTGCCGCGGACGGAACTGCGGGCAACAGCTAGTAGGTACTGAAATATTTTTGTCTGAAAAAATCTCAGGACAGATATTATATGACGAAAGCCAGACAGCATTAGGTCTTTCTGTTGAAGACAGACTATGAAAAGTCAATGTCAAACATTTCATAAAATAGGATGCAGCGCCTGTAACGAGCCAGTAACAATAAGTTTATACCGCGCGTAGGTATATGAAACTCTCAACATTACAACTAAACTGCAAATCAAATTTCATGCAGTAAGTAGTTTCTGTATAATGCGCGACGACGTCAGGAAGAATTTTGCGGAAGGGACAATTTGCGAAAGGGCCATTTTGCGAAAGGGTCATTTTACGAAAGGGCCATTTTGTGACAAGGATACATTTTTCGAAAGGGACATTTTGCGAAAAAGGGGAACCTTTTTTGTAACAGTACAATGAGAAGACTGAGCTCCGTTTGCGAGGTCTACTGTTCACAGAGCCACTACCTAAACTTCATTTATTCTTAATTGTCCTATTATGTAAACAAATATTAGTTCAAACCTAAACATTCTGAAGTAAAACATTTATTTACCAAGAAAGTAATTTCCTAAAAAGTCTATTTTAATTTATATTGTTGTAAAATCAAAAAAGACATGGATAGATTGTTTACATAATAGGAGAATTATGAATAGGTACCTATATATGTTGATTGAAGATTGATGTACAAACATACAAACACATACCTACCTACCAGATATATTTCTAATGTTAACTTCAGAATAAAAATGCGTATTTGATTAGAGTAATCAGTACCTTACTTACAGTACCTACGTAATTGCATTGCACGTCGCCGCCCCGTGCGCTTGGCCTGCGTATACTTAAGACAATTTTCCAATATTTTTGAACTCATTCCTTTGGAAGCACTCGAGTTAAAAACATATTGTAAGTCCCAAATTTTTATTTTATTTTTTAAGTATGGCGGGGCGTTATTAGTGGTGCTTAGATTTTTTTTTAAATACCGGCTTGTTTTGGTTCTAAGTTATTTTGACGCGCGACCCAAAAAGAGAGGTATTTCATAATTGACGTCTGTTTAAAAGTTCCTCTATCTGCGGCATCGTAGATCAGTTTTAGGATTCCAAAGTACACCAAGAACCCTTACAGTTTCGTCATGTCTGTCCGCGATATGGGGATGTTTGTTAATCAATCGCGCAAAATCTACCAGACTGATTTCGGTAAAATTTGGTATTCGGGTACAAAATACCGGGAATAGCACATAAGGTATTTTTTATTCAGAAATTCTAACGGGAGCGAAGCTCCGGGGTGCAGCTAGTATACAATAAACTTCCGCGGGATATAATAGTAGATTGCTTTACTAGGGTCGGATGACATCAATAGCATACGAGGTGCTTAGACGCCTAAGCGAGGGCGGCTATAATCCGAGTATGAATTGATGTCATTGATTGATTTTGAAAGTAATTTCCTAAAAAGTCTATTTTAATTTATATTGTTGTAAAATCAAAAAAAGACATGGATAGATTGTTTACATAATAGGAGAATTATGAATAAATGGACTTTAATATATGTTGATTGAAGATTGATTTACAAACATACAAACACATACCTACCTACCAGTTATATTTATAATGTTAACTTCAGAATAAAAATGCGTATTTGATTAGAGTAATCAGTATACTTATAGTACCTACGTAATTGCATTGCACGCCGCCGCCCCGTGCGCTTGGTCTTTTGAGTCTTAAGTCGCAGGTGACATTTATTGGCCTGCGTATACTTAAGACAATTTTCCAATATTTTTGAACTCATTCCTTTGGAAACACTCGAGTTAAAAACATATTGTGAGTCCCAAATTTTTATTTTATTTTTCTATTTTTTAAGTATGGCGGGGCGTTATTAGTGGTGCTTAGATTTTTTTTTAAATACCGGCTTGTTTTGGTTCTAAGTTATTTTGACGCGCGACCCAAAAAGAGAGGTATTTTATGATTGACGTCTGTTTAAAAGTTCCTCTATCTGCGGCATCGTAGATCAGTTTTAGGATTCCAAAGTACACCAAGAACCCTTACAGTTTCGTCATGTCTGTCCGCGATATGGGGATGTTTGTTAATCAATCGAGCAAAATCTACCAGACTGATTTCGGTAAAATTTGGTATATGGTTAGAAAATACCGGGAATAGCACATAAGGTACTTTTTATTCAGAAATTCTAACGGGAGCGAAGCCCCGGGGTGCAGCTAGTATACAATAAACTTCCGCGGGATATAATAGTAGATTGCTTTACTAGGGTCGGATGACATCAATAGCATACGAGGTGTTTAGACGCCCAAGCGAGGGCGGCTATAATCCGAGTATGAATTGATGTCATTGATTGATTTTGAAACTGGAACACCTGATGAAGAACCTTAACAGAACAGCTAAACTATAAGAAATATAGAAATGTTACCTTTGCAAAAGTTTATCAATCTGACGAGCATTTTCTGTTAACGTATGTATAAAAATCGAAGATTATGGAACATCTGATGAAGAACTCCAAGAGACCAGGTACTCTATAAAACAAATGGAAATGGGGCCTTAGTTAAAGTCGTTCAACCTGATGAGCATTTTCTACTGACGTATAAATAGACAGGATACGGGATAGGACAAAAAGGACTCGGGGTAGGAGTGGTGGTACACGGTAAATATCACTTTTGATACATTTTAACACCGCGACTGTACTACGAGTACCTAATATTCCCGCGGGACACGGAATAACCAAATGGCTGAAATTTTGAGTACTTGAGTTTAGGTTATTACAGTTTGGGTAACAAAAAGATTTTTTCATCTAAGCGAACAATTCACGCGGGCGAAGCCGCGGGCAAAAGCTCGTCCAAACTGAACATGTGTACAAAATTTTAGCTCAATCGGTTGAAGATATCTACTTCAAAATTGAGTTCTAAGATTCCACTCGCCGAACGAACATACATTGCAAGTTAAATAAATGCTTTTAAAAAAAGCTTTACACAGTTGGTTACAGGAACTTTCATTTTAATCAATAAATGATCATAAATTTGAACTTGTCGTTATTTAACTGATAAACAACTAGTCGCGCCCCGGGGCTTCGCTCCAGCGGGAAATTCGAGAAATAAAGTACCCATAATACTAAATTGCATTGAAATCCTTCAGTAGATCTTGCGTGATTGAGTAACAATAATCCTAACAAACACGCAAATTCGCAAACTCACATTAAAACTTCTATATTTTATCGAATTTTTAATATTAGTATACTAGGATTCTGACATATATTGTAAGTAATTAATTTATCTTAAAATGTTTTTCAAAATGTTGTTTAGATAAGTTTAGTTTGTAACGTAAGTAATTTGCATATTGTTTTTCAACGGTTGAATAGGTTTGCTTTTTAATTACGAACACCTGTATTTGTACCCTATTTCAGCAAATAAATAAATTGAATTGCATTGCAATGTCTTTATAATAGGCTTCAAAGTTCCGAAACCTAAGATCTGAGCTTCCATTGAATTTAATTTGTATCGTACCTGTGGTTTAACCCTGATGAAATTAATGTCCAACCCTTGTACATAAATGTTGTATTGTGAGAACTTATTTAAGAACCTCACCCTCTTCTTAAAGGAGTGTTTCTCTGCCCAGTAATAGCTGATCCACTCGTTCAAAGATATAAAGCGATCCCTTCTAGAGTTGGGGATAAGAGGACGTGATTCTTCAGTCTGCTTTTGAGATCTTTTATCATCTGAAATACAACAACAAAAAAGTGAAATTTAGTATGGATATAGTCAAATAGTCGTTTTTCTATTTTAGACCTGTGTTTTGTATGAGAATTTTTCAGGCCACTTCCACGTATAGCAAGCAGAAATCGCTAATCTCTGCCAAATCCAACCGAATCCTTTCTCAGGGATGTTGAGTTTAACTGCTCAGAACTGTACGTTTTTTGCGACGTAACAGTTTGATAGAGTTATTCCGGTCTGATCTACCGAACGGATCCACGCTTCACTATTATTATTACTTTTGTCCGGTCGGATCCACTCTGAAATTGATTAGTCCGGTCTGATCCACTACCTGTTTAGTACAGTCAAGAAAAAAACAGTTGTCAATGAAAAAATAATCAGTTTTTATTAATTACTAGCTCCGCGGCTTCACTTGCGTGAATTTCCCAAACAGTGATTTTTCCCAGGATAAAACGTATCCTATGTCCTTCTAACTATGTGTATGCGAAATTTCAGGAAGATTGGTTCAGTAGATACACCGTGAATAGGTAACAAACCAACAAACAAACAATATTAGTTAGGATAATCAATCACAACAGGATGACGCAGGTAGTGACCGGACACGGGTGCTTCGGTCATTACCTGCACAAAATTGGGAGGGAAGAAAGCCCAGTCTGCCATGAGTGTGGGGAGCTGGACAATACAACCCAACACACTCTGGCAGATTTTGGAAAATGGGCCACTGAAAGGGTGGCCTTAGTCGTGGTGCTGGGCGACTACGATCTCTCGCTGCGCAGCATCATCAGTAAGATGCTGAGCAGCAAGAATCGTTGGGACGCATTCTCCTCCTTCTGCGAGACAGTAATGTTGCACAAGGAGGCCGCCGAGAGGGACCATGAGGCGCGAGCCGATGCGCCACCGAGACGGCAAGGACGAATAGTCAGGCGGCGGGCACAATACGCCCGCCACCTGGCCATGTGAGGGTGCTGTAAGGCAAAGCCGGGGGCGTCGTGGTAGAATGTTCACGATACCATGACACCCCCAACAACGGCAGGCGCGGAAACGTCGCCGGGGGTTTTAGTGGGTAGTCTGGGCCGGTCAGTAGCCTAGGAGGCCCACACTCAGTGTGTAAATACATTTCCCCTTGCAAAAAAAAAGGATAATCAATCACAGATAAACAAAATTTGCTCCTTTGATTTAGATAACATAAAATAAAATTGTAAATAATTTAACCAATGAGAAATCAAATAACTAGTGGTTCTGTTAGAACAGTAGACCTCGCGAGCCCTTCCACGAAATAACCGATATTTTACCGTGTCCCTGGCTAAAAAGAGTTTTGAAACCAACCTACCTAGAAAGTAAAAAGTTCTCATATTTTACCCATAAGCCCAAATATGTTCTTGTGGTTGGACAATACCACTAAAAAAATTAGTGAAACCTGCCTTTTTTGCCACAAATAATATAAATAATAATATAATAATAAATATAGACGGACAAATCACACAGATTAAGTTAGCCCCAACGTAAGTTCAAGACTTTACGGGATGCTAATTTAACAATACTATATTTTATAACAAATATCTATATATATAAAAGAACAAGGGTGTTTGATAAATCAACGCCCAGCCTAAACCATAAAAGCTATAAACTTGAAATTTGGACCGAAGTTTTATGTTAATACGTAGTGCTCAGATAAGAAAGGATTTTTCAAAATTAGTCCTCTAAGGGGGTTAAAATTGAGGGCAAAGTTTGTATGAAAAAAATTTAAAATCTTCACTGATTTACTTGAAACTTGGCAAGAATGCTTCTCAACAAAAATAACCAATGGCGTGTTTCAGCGTTTTTTGAAATTCAACCTCTAAAGGGGTAAAAAAGGGGAACTAAACTAATTTATCATCACAAAACCGAAACTATAAAAGCTATAAACGTGAAATTTGGTTAGTGTCTTCATTATACAATATACTGCCCACATAAGAAAGGGTTGTTCACAATTTCAACCCTACAGTCCAAAAAAGGGGTGAATTTGCGTACCTTTAGACAAATCCCATTTGAAATTTCGCCAGTCACAAGCAATGCATGTTGGCCTATTGGTAGAGGCCGCGGATTATTTTTTTAAGTACAGGGTTCGAATCCAGCCAGATGTGACTTTTTTTTCCAATTTTTTTGCGTTTTTTATTAGTTTTTTATATTTTTATATATATTTTAGTAAAGAAATATTTCAAAAAAGTAGCTGGAAGTAGCTGGATCGAATCCTGCCACTAACAATAATTTTCTGTTTTCGTTTTTGATTTGTTTTCTAGAATTAATTTCTTACTTTTTTTTTAATTTTGAAAATAAACTAATAAATTCATTTGCAAATTTATTTCCGGTCATCTACTGATTGTGCCAAGCAAAATAATATCCAATAGATGGCGTTGATAAAATGAGAAATGTAAGTTGAAATTATTTCTCAATATTTTCAATAGATGGCGCTGCGCAATTTTGGTGATTTCTACTTCGCGCTTAGGGGTCGTGGGATAATAATAAAACAGTAAAGATATTTTGTCTGTACAGTAAATTTAGTATTTTTGACTGAAATGGATAGAGGGACACTTAAAAAGAATAACAGAAAGCAAAAACATTTTTTTGGAATTTTTTGTCTGTCTGTCTGTCCATCTGTATATGTATGTACGCGTTTCACGCAATATCTGCTGGACGGATTTGATAGAACTTTTTTTATTAACATATAGGCTATAAGTGATTTTGAAAACTGGAACACCTGATGAAGAACCTTAACAGAACAGCTAAACTATAAGAAATATGGAAATGGTACCTTTGGAAAAGTTTATCAATCTGACGAGCATTTTATGTTGACGTATAGAAGTCGAAGATCAGGATCATCTGATGAAGAATTCCAAGGGACCAGCTACACTATTACATATGTATATGGAAATGGCGCCTTAGCAAAAGTCGTTTAACCTGATGAGCATTTTCTGCTGAAGTATAAAAATTTAAGTTTATGCAACATCTGATGAAGAACTCCAAGAGACCAGCTACTCTATAAAACATGGAAATGGGCCCTTAGCAAAAGTCGTTCAACCTGATGAGCATTTTCTACTGACGTATAAATAGACAGGACACGGGATAGGATAAAGAGGGACTCTGGGTGGTAGTGGTGGTACACGGGAAATTGTAGATAACGAGCAGACGAAGATCGTTTATTGAATGAAATATCACTTTTGATTCATTTTAACACCGCGACTGTACTACGAGTACCTTATATATTCCCGCGGGACACGGGATAACCAAATAGCTGAAATTTTGAGTACTGGAGTTTAGGTTACTACAGTTTGGAACACAAAAAGATTTTTCATCTAAGGAAACTCACGCGGGCGAAGCCGCGGGCAGCAGCTAGTATATAGATAAATATCCAAAACCCACGTCAATTTGAAAAAGATCTTCCATCTTGACCCGACCGGGGATCGAACCCGGGACCTCTGGTGTAGCCGTCCGAGGCGTGATGACCGTTAGGCCACGGAGGTCGTCAGTCTTCAGAAATGCATGGTACCTATTGGTTATATGTATGTAAGTATAATATGTTATTTGCGCAACAAAATTAAAGTTCAAAAAAGAAAGTTCAATTTGAAATCGAATCTCTCTGATTAGTAGGTATTATATATATTACTTTTTTTATAATAGGATTTTAATCATACAATGAAGTTTTTTGATATCAGAATTATTTCAAGTGTTCAAGATAATTCTACCATGCAAAGCAATCCACAATACAATACCATTAACCAAATAAATACACACAATTCAAAGCCAAGCAAGACAAAAAAAGCCATATGATTTTTAAGAACCATTTAATTTTATTTAATAAATAAATCAAGTCACTCTTGTAAACGTATTAGCGATTTGGCGAGTATTAAAAGCTTTGCTGCGCCATCTATTGAATTTCTTGTGAACTATCGTATGAGAATTTATAACATATGGATTTATAGCGGTTTTATTGAATTTTACTATGTTGTTCAAACAAAAAAAATGCGTCTTAATAAGAATAACAAAAATGTCTAATGACATTTTTGAATTATTTTTTAAATAGCTGAGATATGAGGTTTTTTTTATATATTTCGGCCATTTTTTAAAATTTCGAAAAACTGGCTCGACTAAAAAATTCTATAAAATTACTGAACCTGCTCACAAAATTTCATGAGAATCGGTTCAGAAATGCGACCTGTAGGCGATAACATCCGGACAGACAAAAGAATTTTCCGCTAGTGGAAACTGAGACGCTTCGCTCGCTGCGCTCGCTCGGTCGATTAACAAAAAACCTTCTTTAGACAATTGACCTATCCTGTGAACTTGGTCGATATAATAACTATTCTATTGTAGGTATATCAATCCCCACTGTTTTCAGGTATAAAAAATTGTAATGAAGATTATAACCTTAAGGTGGCCGACAATTTATTATACCAGATAGTGATGAAAGAGAGTCAAATATTATGTTACTGACTGTACCAAAAATATGCTTGTGGATCCGACCGGAATACAATATTTAATTATTTATTCTGATCTCCTAGACGGTAGATCAGAACGGAATAGAAAATAATTAAAATAAAACGGACCCCGGTTATCAGATTTTGTGGATCACACCGGAATAATTCGTTTGATATACTCATTTCTCAAACTACTATTTTAAAAGCTTTTATTTAACGTGCAATGTATACTTAATGTATGTATGTACGTTTGGGTGGAATAACTCAATTTTGAAGTAGATATCTTTAATCGATTGAGCTGAAATGTTGTACACACGTTTAGTTTGGATGACAATGCATGATATGGTATGTGACGTCTTTCTAATCCAATGTGGCGGACCATCCAAGATGGCGGAATAGTTATTTGTAATGCATTTCTACAATACGGGTATCAAATGAAAGGGTTTGTTGAGAGTAACAATAAAAGCTTTTTTAAAAAGGTTTTTTACTATTAATCTATTTAATTAAACTTTTTCTTACTTTTCAGATGTTGACATTAACGTTACATTTAACATCTATACTAGCTGTAGTCTATGGCACTTCGGACTTCAGTTGGCTCAGCCCTATTCAAGAAAGTAGTAATGATATCTTCGGCTCCGGTTTAAATTTAACTGGATTTGACTACGACGCTTGGTGGGGATCTTCGGAAAATAGACATAATGATACTTGTATAAAAGATTTCAAAGTGGTATTCGATGATGAGGTACTTGAAAATAAAGTTTTTTCTTAATAAAAATAAATTTATTGACATGTTTCATAGACAAATTGTTTATCAATGATATAGCCATCCTAGCAGACATGCATGACGCATGGGTCCAACACTCAGCAACCCACCAGCGAACTAGGAATAAACCTGTAGGTTCCTCGAATAGTGCGATAAATTTATTACCACGAATGATAATGCTTTACTGTTGAATGGTCTGCAAATTATAAAGACATGGTTAATTAGGAGACAGTTTAAAAAAATTCCTTGCAGAATATAATATTTAAAATATTAAAAAACCTGTGTTTTTTTAAACTCACATCCAATGCATCCGCTGAACATGCGACTAATACTAACAATGTAATAACATTGTTATTGTCACGCATTGAATGTGCGGCGGTGAGACTATACATCATATGTTTCCTACATATGATTTGGAGTTCACAGATGACCCAGGACCTCAAATACAGGCTGAAGCATCGTCGTCCCATCACCCCGTCTCTCAAAGACTCCTGGTTCAACTACGGCATCAACTCCCAGGTTGCTGAAGATTGGCTCAACTACTGGGAGAATGGCTATCCTTTCAAGGAACGAGAAGACTACCTGAACAAATTTCCACAATACATTACGAATATCCAAGGCCTGGATATCCATTTTGTCAGAGTTCGTCCAGAGGTATTAACTTATTTTTATTAATACCTAGTAATTATTTAGTTTCTCATTCACTGGTGCTACTTTCATACTTCCTCTTACGTACTCATTCGGTATTTTGTCTATTCTTTTTTTTTTCGAAGCTTATTTGCAGTTCGTCGCTACGTCGACATTTACTCCTTCACTGGAGGAAATATAGCAACAGCCTCGAGGGCCATACAGCTAAAACAGTAACAGCACAAAGGGCTCCTAGGTGGGAACGAACCTCAACTTTCGGTGTTACTCACAAAAATGGCAGAGCGGTATACCTATTGCTGAAATTTCCTGAAAGGCCTAAGGAGAAAAACGTCCTGGTGCCGCCGCGCCGGGCGGTATTGTGTGAACGTTGAAGTAGTCGTACTACTTCCCACTCGATTCCGTCAAGTACGGTTCCTACTTGGAATACCCTGAGCCCTACTACATCCTCTAGAGTGCCCGGAAAGAGTTTTGTCCATTCTTGTTACTTCACACGTCCAATCCATCTTAACTTACGCATCTCTGTTGCGCGCAGTTCCCTTTCATCCGTACTTTCATTAACTAACACTCTGATCCATAGGTACAGACAGCTACATAGAAACCTGACCCCTATTTCACCGAATCTTATCTCTCCGCAGCTGACTATACATCATATCGGGTCTACAGTACCACGTCCTTATCCCTTACGGGATAAGGATGTGATACTGATCCCCAGAGTCAAGTATCGTGAACTCGAAATTCAATCTCTCATATTTCCAGGTGCCGGAAAATGTGGAGGTTGTTCCGGTATTAGTAATCAGCGGCTTCCCCACCAGCTTCGCAGTATACTACGAAGCAATACCCCGCCTTACAGAGTGGGATAAAGAGAGAGACTTCGCTGTCGAGATCATTGCCCCTTCAATTCCAGGGTTTATATTTTCTGAGGTAAGGCAGACAATTCTAACTTACATTCTGTCAACTTTCACGCAGGTTCGTTGCAAGCGGGATCCATCCAACGCGGATTACTCACATTCGCCTTTAGATAACTTGATGTTCATATCGTAGTACTCGTAAATACATAAGTAATCTTTTTTCGAATCTTGCAAGTTAAATTTGACCTACTTCCCCTTATCCTACAGAGTTGAAGTTTTACGCGTGGGTTCAGTTCCGACGACAATGTATTATTATGATAAGCATGGGCTGATGATGTACCTAGGATCGGCTCCCAATGAGGGAACTCCTCAACGGTCAGTTAACCTTTGAAGAGTTCCCTCGTTGTAACCGTGATGTACAGTCGGGGGCAGATAAAACTGACCCCCTACCTCACTGAATTCTATCTCATATCTCTAAATCTTGCATTTTTTTTTCAGGCTACAGTGAGACCAGGCCTAGGGGCACCAGAAGCAGCAGTCATTTTTAGGAAACTTATGCACAGGCTTGGACATAAGACGTATTACCTGGGCGGTAATGGCTTATCGTACTATATAACCGACTTTATAGCTACTGCGTACCCTGAGGTTTGTTATAATTGTTTGAAAGTAATATTATATTGGAACCTTCAAAAAACGAGTCTACGACTTCTTGAAAGGCCGGCAACACTCCTGTAATACCCAAGGTGTTGCAGTTGTCCATGGGGAGCGGTGATCGCCCATCATCAGGCAAAACGCTTGCTTGTTTGCCGCCCTGAAAAAAATACCAGCTTTTGTCCTCGCATTAGCACCCGGGACGCTACAGGGTGAAATCAAAAACAATAGCAAAATTACTGTTGAAATTGCTCATGAATACGAGCAACTTTTTGAATGAGACTTACTCGTATTATCTCAAAAACAAATCAGCTGAGGGTCTAAAAGGTCACTTTGACGAATCAGAATAAGATAAATATAAATAAATAAATATATACGGACAAATCACACAGATTGAGTTAGCCCCAAAGTAAGTTCGAGACTTGTGTTATGGGATACTATATTTTATAACAAATACATATATAGATAAACATCCAAGACCCGGGTCAATCTGAAAAAGATCATTTTCCATCTTGACCCGACCGGGGATCGAACCCGGGACGTCCGGTGTCCACTTGCTAATATTTAAAAATGAACGTTTCAGAGACCACTTTTAAGGTTTATTTTTAAATATATTTAGGAAATGGGGAATATTCTGATTCGCCATAGTGACCTTTTTGGATCCCCTGTTCAATACATTTCGGGCGAGTGGGTATTGTAAAAAAGTATGCATGTGCTGATTTTTTATTTATTTATTTAGTTTCTCATTCACCAATAATCCTACAAAAACACTGCTAATTCTACTAATATTATAAATGCGAAAGCTTGGATCTAAGTCTGTGAATTTGGGAGATTGTGAGGATTTTTGTCACTCAATCACGCAAAATCTACTGGATGGTATTCTATAAAATTTGGTACACGGGTAGAATAGCCCATAGGGTACTTTTTATTCTGAAATAACCATGGGAGCGAAGCCTCGGGGCGCGGCTAGACAAAACAAATAATAAATACCTACCTTATGTACTACTGTAACAAAATACTATCATATTTCAGGATGTGCGAGGTTTAACCTCTGGAGACTTTACACCTCTTTCAATAGTGACCGTAATACCCATTCTAAACAATTCCACGCTTTCTGGGAGAACTATGGACGATTACTTACATCAATTGACATATTTACCCCACCAGGCCACTACGCCTGATACTCTGGGTAAGTTATCTATAGACACAAACTATTAATTAGGTAGAGAAGTGAAGCGGTATGCGAAGGCATTTTTACCTCGATAATAAAAAGGTAAGGTAACAATTTTTTTTCCAATACACTTGCAGGTAATAGTGGGTCTTATTTCCTCGTGTTTATGCCCATAATCCTAATGTTATCCTAATTCTAACTAATATTATAAACTAGCTTTTGTCCATGGCGAACCGAGTGGAATATACCGCAGCTTCGCCCGTGTGAATTTCCCAAGAGAATGGTACCTTTTCCCGGGATGAAAAGTACCCTATGTCCTTCTCAGTATTTCTAACTATGTGTTTGCGAAATTTCAGAAAGATTGGTTCAGTAGATAAAGCGTGAAGAGGTAACAAATAAATAAACAAACTCACTTTCGCGTTTATAATATTTGTTAGGATAGGATAGTTAGGAACTACATCAACTGATTCTACATCAACATCAACTGATTGCAGGTATTGCTATGAATGGCTCTCCATCTGGCCTCCTTGGCTATGTGCTGGAATTGTTCTATTTCTCACAAGACCAGTGGAGAAAAGAGAATGCGGGAACGAAGATTGAGAAAACTATTCCCAGAGATATAATACTGGATGATATTATGCTGTACTGGAAGACTGGGTGTATAGGGACTAGTATGAGGATGTACGCAGAGACCTTTAATAAGAGGGTGTTGGCTATGAATATTGATGGGTAAGTTTTTCCTATTTGATATATATTCAAACTAGCACCCCGCCTCGGTTTCGCTCGAGAGGTACAAACATATATTGTAGCCTATGTCACTCTGGTTTAATGTAGCTTTAAATTGGTGAAATAATTTTTGAAATCGGTTCGGTAGTTCCGAAGATATCGATCAATAAATAAACTCACAAACTTTCAAACATTTCCTCTTTTAATATAAGTATGATAGTATGATTCGAATTGAATTTTCCCCATTGTAATACCAATCTTCTCAACAAGTGTGTTATTAGAACTGGTGTCAGATTTTATTCTAGTCACCTTACCATCAATGCTATTACTGATTTACGTAATACCAATTGTAGACATAACTCTTTTCACATTGAAAATGGTTTTTCGATCGCTTCTGTATAGCCCTCATTTTCTCTCAGAGTGTGATATCGCTGTGTATTAAACAAAGACAATGGTCGTAGACCGGGCCAAACAACTAGATCTTACAGGTGCTCTTAACCTAGACATCGTCAACGACTTTGTCTATCTAGGGGCCAACATCAGCAACACGGGGTCATGCGAGTTTGAAATAAGGAGCGAATAGGCATGGCCAAAAACGCCATGTCACAGCTGCAAAAAATATGGAGAGACCGGAACATCTCGCGCAAGACAAAGAAGAAACTTGTCCACACACTTGTATTCTCCATATTCAGCTACGCCTCGGAGACATGGGTCATGAAAAAGGCTGATAGAGACCGCATCGATGCTTTTGAGATGTGGTGTTGGAGAAAGATGTTGCAGATCCCGTGGACTGCCTTCCGCACCAATACATCTATTCTGCGCGAGCTTAATATTAAAACTAGACTGTCCACTATTTGCCTCCGCAGAATACTGGAGTTTTTCGGTCATATTGCACGGAAAGACGGTCACACCCTTGAACAGCTGATTGTTACTGGCAAGGTGGACGGCAAACGACCAAGAGGCCGCAGTCCTACGCGATGGTCGGACCAAATCCGATCATCCCTCGACCCAATTTTCACACGGCCCTCCACGAAGCGAAAGATCGAAGCAGGTGGAGGGAAGTAGTCAGAGAGAAGGTGATTCTACAGGGGAGTCACGACCGTCAGTAATGAGGAATACGACGCGAGGAGGGAGGGGGTGATATCGCTATTGAGAGGTATAGGGCTACATTAGAGTTTGAGGTCTCAAAAGACGCGTATTGACAAGGGATATAGTAGGTATGGTGAAAAAAAAACGAAAAATTTGTTTGAAAATCGCAAAAATGTGTAAAATTTGACCAAATTTTTAGGGTCTTTTGTCATAAAATCAACTATGTATCTCTAAATAAATATGAAAAAAAGCCCTCGGGGTATTGAGTTGGGCTACTTTAAAAAAAAAAAAACTGGATCTGTGTATCCATACTATCCATACTAATTGACCGAGCGAGCGAAGCGAGCGAGGGTATAATTCAAGTTGGAGCGAAAAACACATTGTTTGTATGTATGTATGTATGTATGTTTGTTCCGCGATAACTCTCGAACCGTTGTTCCGATTTTGATGAAGGTTGGAATATATGTAGGGATGGTTAATAGAATTTTCAAGTTCGTTGGGCATCAAAATCGGTCCAGCCGTTTTTGAGATATTTAATTTTTTGTGAAAATAAATATTGTATTTTAATAGTCGCGAGGTCTACGTTCGCAGCGAACGACTAGTATTATAAATGCGAAAGTTTGGATGTGAGTTTGTGAGTTTGTGAATTTGTGAGTTTGTGAATTTGTGAGTTTGTGAGTTTGTGAGGATGTTTGTTACTCAATCACGCAAAATCTACTGGACGGATTTCGATGAAATTTAGTACAGAGGTAGATAATGACCTGGAATAGCACATAGGCTACTTTTTATCCCGGGAAAAAGCACTGTTCCCGTGGGAAATTCACGCGGGCGAAGCCGCGGGCAAAAGCTAGTCATTAATAATCTAGGCACGAAGGCGCCCTTTGTGTGGCGTAAAATGTATTTGTATTTATTTGTAATACATATACTAGTCGTTCGCTGCGAACGTAGACCTCGCGACTATTAAAATACAATACCTATTTATTTTCACAAAAAATTAAATATCTCAAAAACGGCTGGACCGATTTTGATGCCCAACGAACTTGAAAACTCTATTAACAGTCCCTACATATATTCCAACTTTCATCAAAATCGGAACAACGGTTCGAGAGTTATCGCGGAACAAACATACCTACATACAAACAATGTGTTTTTCGCTCCAACTTGAATTATAGCCCTCGCTCGCTTCGCTCGCTCGGTCAATTATAATTTAATTTTATAATAACGTTAATTTAAAATAATTCCTCAAAATTATTTTGTGAGAGAAGGAATGGCAACGTTGTCGAAAGTTGTCGAAAGGCAATTGACCAAAAGTGCTGGGAAAAGGGTAGAGAGGTCTTTGCCCTAACAGTGGGACAATACAGGCTCTTAAAAATTAATAAAGGTAAATTACGTCTAGAAGGAGAATTAAGATACATACATAAATAAATAATAATAATAATTTAGGTTTGCGATTAGGGTTCATGATTTCTCGAGGTTTTCAATTTCTCGGGTCTCGCGAATTGTCGAGGCTAATATCTCGGGGCTTCTCGGGTTTTCGAGAAATTTACATTTAAGTACGTTTACTCATATTATTTGGTTCCAATAACGTCATCAAAGTGTGGTTTTCCTCTCAAATAACATATTATTATTTCTGTATTTTTTTTTAAATACAGAAATAATATTATTTAGACTCATAATTATAATGACAGACAGCACCATTTTTGGCTGGTTATATAGAACTTATAAACAAAAGTAGCTTCTATTCTTTTCTCTCAGCCGAAAGACGTCCACTGCTGGACAAAGGCCTCCCCCAAGGATTTCCACAACGACCGGTCCTGCGCTGCCCGCATCCATGCGCATCCCGCGACTTTCACCAGGTTGTCGGTCCACCGAGTGGGAGGCCTGCCAACACTACGTTTTCCGGTTCGTGGTCGCCACTCGAGAACTTTTCTGCCTCAACGGCTATCTGTTCTACGAGCTGTGCCCCGCCCACTGCCACTTAAGTTTCGCGATTTTGCGGGCTATGTCGGTTACTTTAGTTCTCCTACGGATCTCCTCATTTCTGATTCGATCACGCAGGGAAACTCCAAGCATAGCGCGCTCCATCGCCCTTTGGGTGACCTTGAGCCTTCTTATGAGGCCCATAGTAAGCGACCAAGTCTCAGTTCCGTATGTCATTACTGGCAACACACACTGGTCAAAGACCTTAGTCTTGAGACACTGCGGTATTTTGGACGAGAAGATATCACGAAGCTTCCCGAACGCTGCCCAGCCGAGTTGGATTCGACGGTTGACCTCTTTCTCGAAGTTGGACTTACCTAACTGAACTGTTTGTCCCAGGTATACATAATTGTCAACAACTTCGAGTGTAGAGTCTCCAACCTTCAGAGGAGTGGGTGCGACACGGATATTAAACATAATTTTCGTCTTGTCCATGTTCATTTTTAGAGCCACTTGTTGAGAGGCTCTACAGAGGCCATCGAGCATTGTGCCTAGGTCTTCCAAGGTCTCAGCAATGACTACGATGTCGTCAGCGAATCGAAGGTGAGTCATGTACTCGCCGTTGATATTGATACCGAGTCCGCTCCAGTCCAGAAGCTTGAAAACATCTTCCAGGGCGGCGGTGAACAGTTTCGGAGATATCACGTCTCCCTGTCTCACCCCTCGCTGCAACTGGATAGATTTGGAGCCTTGATCCTGGAGACGGACCGACATGGTGGCGTCTCGTGGTGGTGGTAGCTTCTATTACACAAAAAAAAAATAACATGAAAGAACCGGCCAAGTGCGAGTCAAGCTCGCGCACCAAGGGTTCCGTACACGCAAAGCATCTCACATTATAGCTCTAACTAAAAGACCAACTAGTCTCAAAAACAAATTTAACTTTGCAGTTTAATCTCTAGGATTCATACAGCATCAAGCGCAAAAATAAGTTTGTAACCCTTTTTTTAGACTTTTAACAATATATTTACAATTTTGAGATTTATTCCTGTATAACTACTGTTAGACCTTGCCTTTTGTCAAATTTCATAATTTTAGGTCAACGGGAAGTACCCCATAGTTATTGATTGCTGTCTGAAATCGCAAAATATGCAAAATATCGCTACATTTACGGTAATATCTCCTGATCACGTTAACGTATAATTTTGATTATTTTTTTGCTGAAAGAGACCGTAGATCTGAGTACCTAATCAATATTAATTTTAACTTGATACTTTTAAGTGTTCCTAAGAAAAAAATGTTTGACAGACAGACGGACAACAAAGTTATCTTATAAGTGTTCCGTTTTTGCCTTCTTGAGGTACGGAACCCTTAAAAAAATATTTTCTATAAAAGTACATGATTTCTCGAGTTCTTGACTTTTCTCCAGCTTGATTTCCCGGGAACAAAGCCCAACGATTTCCCGGGAATTCTCGGCTCGAGAATTCCCGGGAACCCTATTTGCGATACTTTGAAAATACTTCAAAGTATTAATTAGAACTTTATATACTGAATACGAAAAATTGTATTTAATTCAAACGAGACTAAAATCTTTATGTCTATTGTTTATTCCTGTTCATCGTTACAGCCTGGCCAAAAATTATTTGGTATATCTGAGTGCTCTCCTTTAGATGTCACATTTCTCCACCGATTCCCGTGAAATTTTAAAAGCAGGTTCGATAAACGTATGAAAATCGATAATCTAGCCATTTTTTAAATTTTTTTGAAAATTTCGAAGTTGGCGCAACGGGCCTAAGCGCCTTTAGATTCCCTACGTTCGATCTGCAACTACCCTGGTTTGTGGGTAAAGCTGACGATGTCTTACTGAGCGTCGTCGTCGCATTGTTTATGGTGCCGTCCGTTTAGAAAAAATAGCGGTCGGTACCTGCTACTGACCCTTGTGTATCTCTTGCGTTTGTTTGCAAAAAATGATTATTTTTACCATACCGATTTTTAAATTGTGCATTTGAGCTTTATAACTTCAAAGTCGATTCGATACTATATCTATTAGCTAAAATTAATCTATTACATTAGTGATCGTATGCATTTTCGATGTACAAGAAAGTCGTGTAGAGCCCGAGATCTGTAAATTTTTTGCTTGGAACTGTTGATTTAATCAATAATAATTACAATAGGGTCTTAACCTGTTGTAAAATAACTATAAAATAAATAAATAAAAAAAATAAAAAAACATTGTTAAATCTAGCCTGTGTTAGGTAGGTACTCAGGAAGAGTAATGTTGATGTTGGTCGAGTAATTCTTTTGTTTATTTTATAAGACTAACTTTAGATATAAACACATAGTTAGATAAGTACTAACATAATATAAAGCGAACGTAGATTAAATATATATGTTATCCAGACAAACCTACGTGGTTTTTGGGATGAATAATTGTACCTAATTGTTATTTTTTGAAAATAAATAAATAAAAAAAAAAAACTAAAATATGTGATACTAGCCGGGACCCGGGGCTTCGCTCCCGTGCAAATTTCGGGATAAAAAGTAACCTATGTGCTATTTTTGGTATTTTTTTACTTGTATACCAAATTTCATCGAAATCCATCCAGTAGATTTTGCGTGATTGAGTAACAAACATCCTCACAAACTGACAGACTCACGTGTGTAATGGTAGTGAAGTCGGGGGTGTTTGAAAATTTGTAATTTACATATAATTATCCTTTACAGAACTCCTTCCCCGGTGCCCACGTCGATAACTAAAACTAAATTTGCGATAGGCCAACTCCCTGAATGGGTTGCGAGGAAGAAGTACCCAAACCTGATCAGTTACAAAACTTTGGACTATGGGGGACACTTCTTCAACTACGAGTATCCGGATAAGTATGCCAACGGACTCCTGGAGGCTATTACTAGTTTCAGGAAAAAAGCTGCCAGCAGTTAATTATTTCACTAATTCCAATACTTTCGATGATATAACAAAACATAAAGTAAGAATTCCATAGAGTTAGGACAGTCTTTCCAACGTTATAGACGGCCCAGTACACGTCGGAAAGACGATCCTAACTCGCCTTGATAATGACTTCCATATGAAGTCGAGACTAGTCGGTGGTTCCGACTAACACACGTGTATTAATAATCACTTTGTCTATTTCTCACATTAGTTTTAATCAAATTACAATTCACCTTGTCAAGTGGCCAATTGAAATAAAATATATCATTCTGTATTTTAAGACTTATTATTTCTTCCCTTTTCTTCTATACGCGGGGTCCATTCGTCAGAAAACCCTCGGATGCCTTTCCTAAGGATTCCCAAAATGGCCGAATTATTAAGTCGAAGCGGTGGTGGCCAAGTGGTAATGACACTCGCCTGAGGTCGGATAGGACCCGGGTTCAAATACTACCTGTGTGACATGAGTTTGCAGACCAAATCTGACTCATGTGTGGTAGTTTTCTCATAGACCACCACCTGCTTCCGGTGAAGGAAAACATCGTGAGGAAACCTGCATATGGGCTGACTGCTACAAGGTGGCGGTAGTCGTAAAAGTATCATGTCAACTTGAATAAAATCTGATACCAGTGTTACTAATAACACACTCGATAAGAAATTATCTTAATAATAACTTACTTAGTTACTTATAGTTATAACTAAATATTTTATTTCTATTATTTAAATTTAACAAAGTACCTATTAACATTCCTAGCGTTTCATTCCACATGACTGAGGGTCGTGGTCATTATATGGAATGAAACACACACAACGACTATCTTGATAATTTTAATGGAGTCGTTTGCCATTGCCTTTTTTATTTCACACACTAGCTGATACTCATCAATCAGAGTGCAGGTTTCCTCACGATGTTTTCCTTTATCGGGATCAAGTGATGGTCGATGAAAACTACCATACATGAGACAGATTGGTAAATAAAGTCATATAGCACGGACAGGATTCAAACCCGGGACCTTTGCAGCCACAGGCGGGAACCCTAACGCTCGGCCACCACCACCGGTTCAAGCCTTCCTAGCCTTTACATCTAATGAACTTTACGAAGTTTACATCTATGAAAATGTGATATTTGTAAAAAAATGGGGACTGTTTAAAAAGTTCCAAGAAATCCACCGTTTTGTTTTTATGATGACAACACATCCTATGTCACTTATACGAGGATTCTAAAAATAGCTTACATATTAAAAGAAAGGATAACGGACCCGCCGATGCATTGTTGCGGTTATGTATATCGTCAGATGAATTAAAAGAAATGCATCAATGTATAATTAATGTAATGACAAGAGGACAAAGAGCTAGGCAACTACGTTTTATAACATCAAGTGAATTAAATCGATATCGAAAGATGTTTGTAATATATTGGGTAAAACTAAACGCAGGCGTTTCGCATTGCTGCCGCCAGAGGGCGTTCGGGGTTTTCACTCTGATAGCGTGAATGGCGTCGCCATTGCATTGTCCAGGGCGATATCGGTTTGATTTTAATACGCGGAGCGGTCTCGCGTCTTTTGCTTGTTGTTTAGTTTGAGTGATAATTGTGAATCTCCTGTTTGTTAAATAACTATTGAATTTGTGTTTGTGAAAAACTCTGTTATTGTGACTTTTTCTTGTGAGAGGTGAAACGTGGCTGGCTGTTCACATCTGACTGTTCCCGAGTGAAACTACGGGAAGAAATCTATTTAGTTGTCCTGGGGAATTGAGATCTCAAGGGTTAGGTAGGGTGATTAGGAATTCCCCCTTCCCGAAGACACTCAAGTTTGGATCCGAAGAGAAAGAAGATTTAATTTGGTAAGTGTTCAATTGTATTTAATTTATAGGTTAGGTTATCATATAGGGCCCTGTAGCTCCATCATAAGCTACGGTGGTAGCAGACTGCGTATAGCTTAAGTTAGATTCTAGTCGGACAAGCGTGGTGTCGCGTGGAGATTTTTTCCCGGTACTTAATTTTACCGGTAGATTTTTTCCCGGTAAAGTTCCGGTACAGAATTCTTCCCGCCGCTTCGTTTGTCCGGATTCTCTCTGCCACATTTTCTGGCAGCAGAGCGTAGTTGTTCTGCACATTTTCTGGTAGCAGAGCGTAGTTTATCTACCCTCTATTTGTTCGTTTGTAAAAAATAATTAATTGTTTGTAAAAATTATTAGATTTTTCTTAGTTTGTTTGTATAAGAATATTTGTAACCTTTTTTGTATTTGTTTGCGGTTTGTACCGTGCGTTCCGGGTTTGTGCCATTCTCATACCTACCGCGGTTCTTCGTGTAGTTGCTTGATTTTGTTGTTTTTTATTTACCTTTTGTTATTTTTTGTTTGTGACTTGACGCGATGGCGAAGGCCTCCAATGCTAGGGCGACACTCGCCAACGAATTGAGATGGTTTGTGACGGCCGGAGGACTCCTGTCCCGGAAGGACAGGGAGGGCGCCATACTGCTAAGAGCGGATCACCTCCACTCACGATTGATTAGCGCGGAAGCGGCCATGGCGGCGCTTACCGAAGCCGATCTTACCCCGGAGGCCTACGCAGGTCACATGGCGGACATGGACCAGATCCTGAGTCTGCACGATGATATCGCGGAGGCGGTGACCGCAATAAGGGCGAGACAGGCTGGCGGACCAGCCCCTCGCACACCTGTTAGACAGGAAGGACCAGCGGTTACTGGTCGGCTCCCCACCCTTCAGCTGTCCCACTTTGGGGGTAGGATGGAGGAGTGGGTAGCATATAAAAATATGTTTGAGTCCCTGGTCGTAGCACGACAGGATTTGTCGAAGGCCCAGAAGATGGCCTACCTCCTCTCCACTCTTGAGGATGAAGCGCGGTCGCTCATCCAGCACCTCCGGGTGGAGGACGACCAGTACGATACGGCTTGGGAGTTATTGAACTCCCGCTACCAAAACTTACGTTTGTTAGCGGATGCGCACGCCGCACAGTTGATGGCCCTGCCCAAGGTGGCCAACAGGGCACAGTTGCGCCTGCAGTTGCTCACGCCCGTTACAGTGGCCTGTAACGCGCTCCGCACACTGGGGCTGCCGGTGGACCAATGGTCTTTTTTGTTGGTGCACATTGTATTGGGCAAATTGCCCAATGACATCCGCTCGCGGTTTGAGCGCGAAAATGCGGAGCGGGATAGCACCACCCTACCAACATTCACTGACTTGGTGAAGTTTTTGGAGTTTGAGGCACGGGCTGCTGAGAATACCATGACGGACTCAGCGCCATCCAGAGCGCCTGAACGTAGGCCCTTGGAACCCTCATGGCGAGGGAAGCCCCCACAGGGACGGCAACCGCCACCGCGTGGAGCTGGTGTGCGGGTTGCACACACGGCAGCAGTCGCGGGGGACGCGGACTGCCTGCAATGTGGCCGGATGGGCCACAGCCTGCTGCAATGCAGGGACTGGCAGAGACTGCCAGTACAAGATCGGCGCCGCATGGCAAGGCGGCATGAACTTTGCTTTTATTGTTTGGGCGGTCACTATGCACGTGACTGTCCCAGTGCCATACCATGCAGTGCATGCCGTGGGCGGCACCACGCGATGCTTTGCATGAACCGCAACGGGGATGGCACCCGGATGTTGAGGCAGGGGTCCCCTATGGGCGGGGGCGCTCCTGCGCGAAGCCCTCCACCACCGGACGGAGGACGCGGCTTCGCTCGTCGCGTACCTGCGCGGGTCTTGGCGGACCGGGACCACGCGCCCCAAGGTCATGGCCAGTATGTAGCTGGCCAGGCCCCGGATAGGGCCCCCATGGGCGGGGGCCCTAGATCGGACGTGAGAGTGGGGACACCCCCCTCCACGCGGGTTACCACTACCCACCACATGCAGCCGCAGCGGTTTTCTCCGCCGCTGCACGAGTACCCACGGCTGGAGTACCACCCGCCGTACCATATGTATGGCCGGGCCGCGGGTTATGCCCCCCTCAGATGGGGATGTGCACTCGCCCGCCATATTATCCGGGTCAGTGGCGCGCCCCTGGTTTGGAGAGAGTGGGGAGCCCGTAACTAGCTTGCTCCTTGCTGGGACAGAGCCGCGGACGGTTCTGCTCCCTACCGCGGTGGTCCGCGTATGGGGTCGTAGGGGAAGCCATTAATTTGAGAGCTCTGTTGGACTCAGGGGCTCAAAGCAGTTTGGTTACCACTCGAGTGGCACGCCAGTTAGGTTTAGTCGTGGAAGACTCGCCTGTGCCACTTCTTGGAGTTGGTGGCATACAAGTGAAGTGTCTGACGGGCCAGACACTTGTCACCTTTTCTTCGCTGAAGTCCTCCACAATGAGGATCACGACTTCGGCTATGGTAATGGATACCATTGCGGGTTGGCACCCCTCGACAGACATACCGCCGGGTGTGTTGTCTTTGGTTTCGGGTCTGGATTTGGCCGACCCCTTTGTCTTTCATCCCGGCCCAGTGGACTTGCTCCTGGGCTCGGACGTATTGGGTTGGATTTTGTTGGGTACACAGAAGGCTCTGGGTTCGTCTTCACTGATGGCAGTGTCTACGATTTTTGGTTTTGCCCTGATGGGCCCTGTGTTTGATAATGGCACCGCGGAGGAGCCACCGGTTGTCGCATCTGCGTCCTTGGCCAAGACCATGCAAAGGTTTTGGGAGGTGGAGGAGCCACCTATGAGTTCCAGGATGGATCCGGAACACGCTGAGTGCGAAGCCCTTTTTCGATCAACCACGGAGAGGTTGCCCTCCGGTCGGTTTGTAACTAGGTTACCCTTTGTTGCCTCTCGTCCTAGCCTAGGGCAAAGTAGGGCGCTTGCGGAGAAACGACTGCTGTCCATGGAGCGACGCATGCAGCGTGACCACGTACTTCGCGATAAATATATTGAATTTATGCGCGAGTACGAGGATTTGGGTCACATGTCTCCGGCTCGAGTTGATTGGAGCTCAACTGAGCATTATTTTTTGCCCCACCACGCGGTGGTGAAGGCCTCAACGGGCAAGTTGCGGACTGTCTTTGATGGGTCCGCACCCACTTCGAACGGAGTTTCGTTGAATCTATGTTTGCATTCAGGTCCCAAATTGCATAGGGACATAATTGACATCATCTTGAACTTTAGAAGACATCAAGTGGTTTTTGGCGCGGACATCCGGATGATGTTCCGCCAGACAGTCATACATCCTGAGGACAGGCGATTCCAGTTGATACTCTGGCGTGAGCGCCCTGAGGATCCTGTGACGGTGTATGAACTCAACACAAACACGTATGGTTTGAAATCTAGTCCCTATATCGCCATCAGATCATTGCTTGAATTGGCAGAGCGGGAACGGATCCGCTTTCCCCGTGGGGCTTCCGTGCTGTCACGTGACTTGTATGTTGATGACGTGTGCACCGGAGCCCAAAGTATTGAGGAGGCCCTCCTACTGCGGGATGAATTGATTGAAATATTGAAGACAGGTGGCTACGAGCTACGTAAGTGGTTGTCTAATGAGCCTAAAGTTCTAGAAGGGATCCCGGAGGATCACCAACAGAACCCTCACCTGTTTGAGGATGTAGATGATCCCAACAGGATAGCGGTGCTGGGCATGCAGTACCAGCCGCTAACCGATATTTTTACATTCCAAGTGGACTTGGAAATACCAAAGGTCTGGACTAAGAGAACGGTGTTGTCCGTAATAGCCCGTATGTTTGATCCAAGCGGTTGGATCAGTCCAGTGATATTCTCTGCAAAGTGTCTTCTTCAGAGACTTTGGACTTTGGGCGTCTCGTGGGACGAGCCGCTGTTTGGCTCTCCATTGGATGATTGGCTCGAGTTGTTTTCATCGATTAAGGAAGTCAATCGGATTGCCTTGCCTCGTCGAATATTGCCCCCGGGAAATATCGAGCCAGCCTGCATGGCTTTTTGTGACGCGTCGGAGCGAGGCTACGCCGCGTCAGTCTATATGCGGACAGTTGACGCCGATGGCCGGGTCAATGTCTCGCTTTTGTTAGGGAAGAGCAAGGTCGCCCCCATCAGGACTAGGCTGACTATTCCCAAGCTTGAGTTGAGTGGAGCTCACCTTCTCTCTAAATTGTTGCATCACGTTGCCAGTGAGCTGGCGGCCACGGTCGAGATACGGGACATCTTCGCCTGGTCGGATAGCCAGGTCGCGCTTGCATGGTTGCGCGCGGCCCCACATACCTTGGAGGTTTTTGTGGGAAATCGGGTTTCCCAAATCCAGAATATCGGAATTGATATAACATGGAGACATGTGCCGGGAGAGCTTAACCCAGCGGACTGTGCTTCCCGAGGTTGTACGGCACCAGAATTGGTGTCACACCCGCTCTGGTGGGGTCCAGAGTGGCTGATGGGATCAGAAACTTCTTGGCCTGTCTGTCAGACAGATGTTACTTCTTTGAGTTTGACGGGGCTCCGTGTACATGCTGTAGTCGCTGAGACGACGTCGGAGCCGGATTGGCTACTTGCTCGGTATAGCAGTTTGGATAAGCTTCTGGGTGTTACCAGTTGGATTAAGCGTTTCATACATAATTGTAGAAACCCACAGGCAAAGCGGTTGGAGCCGATTGCAGGTGCAGAAGAGCGCCGGAGCGCATTGTTGCATTGGGTCCGTGTCGTGCAGACCGGACGGTTTGAGTCAGAGCTTCGTATCTTGCGCGACGCACGCGCTAAGTTGAAGGGCGCGGTCGCTCGTTTGAACCCGTACATCGACTCGGATGGGCTTCTTCGGGTTGGAGGCAGGCTCCGGAAGGCGGATCTTCCATATGAGACTCGCCATCCTCTGTTGTTGCCCAAGGGCGGACCCTTGGTGCAGCTTTTGGTGTCTGATCGACACATTCGTAACGCCCATGCTGGGTGCAATGCTTTGTTGGCTATTTTGCAACGCGAGTTTTGGATTTTGTCTGCCCGAAGAGCAATCCGTAGCGTTCTGTTTCGATGTATTGCATGTTATAGGTTGAAGGCATCCACGATGCAACCACAGATGGGTGATTTGCCCGCTGATCGAATCCGACCTTCGAGACCGTTTGACGGCGTTGGAACCGATTTTGCCGGTCCCTTTTCGATCAAGGCTTCTCCCTTTCGTAATGCCCGTATTGTGAAGGGCTATTTGTGTGTATTTGTTTGTTTGGCCACCAAGGCTGTCCATTTTGGAGGTGGTATCGGCTCTGACTACGGAGGCCTTCGTCGCCGCGTTGGATCGCTTTGTTTCGCGTCGAGGTCTACCTTCCCTTATTAGGTCTGATAATGGCACAAACTATAAGGGAACTGTAAATTATCTTAAGGATGTTTCTGTGTTTATTGATAAAAATTGTACTAGTTTAAGTCAAATTGCTGCCCAAAGGGGAATAACCTGGAAGTTTAGTCCCCAAGTTGCCCCCATTGGGGAGGGATTTTTGAAGCGGCTGTGAAATCCGCAAAGACCCACCTCCGCCGCATTATCGGAGAAACGGCTCTAACTTTTGAAGAGCTGGCCACAGTGTTTTGTAAAGTTGAGGCGGTCCTCAACTCTCGTCCTCTCTGTCCGCTATCTCCAGATCCAAATGACTTGGAAGCTCTCACCCCTGGTCATTTTTTGGTGGGAGGGCCGTTGAATGCCCTGCCCGAATACCCGTGGAAGGATGAACGCGTATATCGGTTGTCGCGTTTTCAAATGTTGCAGCAAATGAGCCAGGACTTTTGGCGTCGCTGGTCGCTTGAATATTTGCATTTGCTGCAGCAAAGAGTGAAGTGGACAGACAGGACTGAGCCTCCCAGGGAGGGTGATTTAGTATTGTTAAAAGAGGCAAATTTGCCCTCATTGCTTTGGCGACGAGCTCGCATATTACGTTTGATTCTTGGCGGAGATGGCACTCCGCGTGTGGCTGAGGTGTTGGTCGACGGTTCGATTTTAAGGAGAGGTGTGACCTCTCTCGCCCGCCTTCCCGTAGAGTACGCTAGCGGTCTGCTTCTCAGACCGGGACGGGGGGATGTTTGTAATATATTGGGTAAAACTAAACGCAGGCGTTTCGCATTGCTGCCGCCAGAGGGCGTTCGGGGTTTTCACTCTGATAGCGTGAATGGCGTCGCCATTGCATTGTCCAGGGCGATATCGGTTTGATTTTAATACGCGGAGCGGTCTCGCGTCTTTTGCTTGTTGTTTAGTTTGAGTGATAATTGTGAATCTCCTGTTTGTTAAATAACTATTGAATTTGTGTTTGTGAAAAACTCTGTTATTGTGACTTTTTCTTGTGAGAGGTGAAACGTGGCTGGCTGTTCACATCTGACTGTTCCCGAGTGAAACTACGGGAAGAAATCTATTTAGTTGTCCTGGGGAATTGAGATCTCAAGGGTTAGGTAGGGTGATTAGGAATTCCCCCTTCCCGAAGACACTCAAGTTTGGATCCGAAGAGAAAGAAGATTTAATTTGGTAAGTGTTCAATTGTATTTAATTTATAGGTTAGGTTATCATATAGGGCCCTGTAGCTCCCTTCATAAGCTACGGTGGTAGCAGACTGCGTATAGCTTAAGTTAGATTCTAGTCGGACAAGCGTGGTGTCGCGTGGAGATTTTTTCCCGGTACTTAATTTTACCGGTAGATTTTTTTCCCGGTAAAGTTCCGGTACAGAATTCTTCCCGCCGCTTCGTTTGTCCGGATTCTCTCTGCCACATTTTCTGGCAGCAGAGCGTAGTTGTTCTGCACAAAAGATAAATGAAATAAAAAATGCAAATACATGTTTTTGCTATTCGTCCTCAATGAATACAATTTTTATGAACCCAGCTTCTCGATTGCAACTGTCGCCAAGCGAATTTGTAAGAGAACTGAGTAAACCGTGCCCCCTGCACAGCAGTGCCCCCGCCAAGTCGAGCGCGAAGCAAACACTGCCGTACCATCCTTTACTGGAACCATTTCGCCGCATTTTCAGGCCCCTATTTGAGAACCTCTGGATAAGACCAGAACGAAGAAATTTTCGTCATCCAGTAAGCTATAATCACATACTTAAAATCCAAAATTTCAAGTCTGTAGGTCATTTAGTTCCAAAGTTAAGCGAAAGCAAAGTTTCGCATTTTCGACACTCACTCACTCACTCATGATCATCAAAATAGAACTAATACTTCCCATAAACTCAGAGAGCTGAAATTTGGTACAGAGTTAGGTTTTAATGGCCGCATAAAGGGAAAACTATAAAAACTAGGATAATCGAAGATCTGGAGTACCTGGTGACCCTGATTAGAAAACACAAGAGCCCAACCAAACTATCAGAGATCGACATACCGCCTTTAAAAAAATTATTCAACTTGGTGGGCCGCTTCATTTGATGTCAAAAATCGAAGGTCTGAAGTATCTCATGAAGAACCCTCAGCTGGTCTCAGCTGTATTAGAGATTACCATATCTCTATGGCAACGCCCCCTTCTATTGCTACATAGAAAAATCGACTGTCATTGCAAAAGTCCAGCGTAGAGGGACACATCTTCTTATTTAATCTAGCCTATAGCGTCCCACTTTTGAGCAAATGTCTCCCCTTCTGCTAAATCATAATAAAAGAGTAATTACATTTTTATTTTTAGTGCTTCTTCATCTAAGTATTAGTTTTAGTGCTTCTCCATCGGATTCTGTCCTGGGCAATGCACTTTGCTTCCGACCAGGAGAGAACGACTGCCTTTCCGCTGCAACGGTACGCCGCCGCCAGGTTTGCTTGGGTCGACCAACTTTTCTCTTGTCCTGTGGTATCCACTCGAGAGCTTGCCTAGTATAAGGGTCTCTTCGAAGCGTGTGGCCGATCTATAGCGTTGCACATTTCCCAGAGCTCACGCTTGGAGATGATCTCTGGCCAGAAAATGCCAAGTATTTGCCATTCGCGTTACCTCTTTAATACGTTATAATGCCAAGTATTTGCCATACGCGTTACCTCTTGTAGCGTTACACCGCTACAAAGTCAAGTCTATTTTAGTTTGTGATTCTATTTCTACGCAAACTTTTTTCTTTGTTCTTTCTTTATGATAAGTTTTTTTGAAATTGAAATTCTGGTGGTTCGATTTTTTTTGACGGTCTGTGAATTGGGTAAAAAAATTGAGATTTTTTAGAGAGTTGATTTTTCTTTTTGATGTTTTTATTCAGAATTAAATCTTTAATGTGCTTTTATTATTCTTAACATACAAGTATCGATCTCTAGCAATGAAGTTTATGGTAAAAAACTTCAGGGTGGGGAATGCACAATGCAATTCCAATTGAAGATCAAAAGTTGACGATCAGACCGTTCAGGGGTATCCTATTAAAAATGGGACGAAGTTGAATCTAGTTGTCAAAAAAAACCAGAAGGATTATATGAAGTGGCACTGAAATATTTCATGTATGTATTGTATGGATTGTTTATTAGACGAGAGTGGGCAACGTCGGCCTGCACCTGGATATTCGTCAGCGTGTTGTAAATCAGGTTGTGGACCAAGATGTGGGACTCAGCTGGGTTGAACGCGCTCCGAAATCTTCAGTCGCGGCAAAGTCGGCCTGCACATGAGAATGAGTCACAGAGCGACGAAATGTTTAGTTTGTAACCGTGGCGCCTGTGGTTCTTTTAAGATAGACTTTTTAAACATATTGTGATAACTTTTTCCTCTAAATTCTAAAGGCCCCCCTTTTGTCGGGATAATTTTTGTTTCGGTTTTGATTTAGAATTTTTATACATCATTTCATCCATTTCTTTCACTCATTTAATTTTCTTTTTAAAAATAACAAGCAAATTCATGTATTTCTTATTTTACCTGTTAATATTCCTTTTACTGTTGTTAATTTTTCTTTCTTTTATTTTTATTTCTTTGGTGTGTCCAAATAATTTTTTGTTAAAGGACATTGGTCAAATTTTTTTAGTTCAAAAATTATACTCGTGTTTTAAGCAGTGATTCTTTTATTTTGAAACCCAAGTTTCACTGCAAAAATGGCGCCCGATTTGCGGAAAGAATCCTGGTTTTTACCTGGTTTTTACCTGGTTTTTACCTGGTTTTTACCTGTTTTTTACCTTTTATTACTTTTCTTGAATTATTTTTTTTTTTGTTGTTTTTGTGGGACGGTGACCGTTTACCGGTCGCGGTTTTCCATCCTGTGATTTTCTGTTTTAGCCTGCCGAAGCTGCCTATGCTGCGACCCGACGATTCTCCTTACTGTGGATTATTCACATTTAATTGATGGCTTTAGAGTCGGAGTTTATATTGCGGTACGGTGTTGCATCGGGTTGCTCTGGTTCTTGCATTAAATTGGCTACTGCTTACACCCCGAATTTCTTAATGTACGGTCGCGAGTTGTCGATGATTCTGCAGCGTGTTGAAAATCAGACTGTGGACCAAGATGTGGGACTCAGTCGGGTTGAACGCGCTTCTAATCTTTTGACGCTTTTGGCGGATACGGGTTCGGAGCACGTCGGTACTTATCATATTAAGGACATTCTCAAATAATTTTTTGCTTAATCCGTTTTCTTATTTTTTTTTTTTCAAAATTCTAAAATATTCACATTATTTACCTGGCTATGACAACCTGGATATTCGACAGCGTGTTGAAAATCAGGTTGTGGACCAAGATGTGGGACTTAGCCGGGTTGAATGCGCTTCGAATCTTCAGACGCTTCGTTAGGTATACTCGTATGACCAACTCTCTTATTCATAGGGATAGCAATAAGGTTTAGTATTTCGTTTAGTTTTTCGGTTAGCATTTGGTTGCGTTTTGCTGTTTGTTGGTTTTGTGTAGGTATCTTGTCCGGATTTTGTTTTAGTTGTTCGGTTGTTATAATTTATTGGTTGTTTGTTGTGGTTTGTTTGTTTGTTTTGTTGGTTTGTTTGTTTGTTTGTTTGTTTGTTTTGCTTTGTTGTTTTTTTGTTTGGTAGGGAGATGCTGTAGCGTTACACCGCTACAAAATCAAGTCTATTTTAGTTTGTGATTCTATTTCTACGCAAACTTTTTTCTTTGTTCTTTCTTTATGATAAGTTTTTTGAAATTGAAATTCTGGTGGTTCGATTTTTTTGACGGTCTGTGAATTGGGTAAAAAAATTGAGATTTTTTAGAGAGTTGATTTTTCTTTTTGATGTTTTTATTCAGAATTAAATCTTTAATGTGCTTTTATTATTCTTAACATACAAGTATCGATCTCTAGCAATGAAGTTTATGGTAAAAAACTTCAGGGTGGGTGTGCTG